>VZTY01022954.1:35233-53303 GCA_013400935.1 Turnix velox
CTTTCTTATTTCTTTTTCTTCCAGGCAACCAGTAACAAAAAACACTTTTCGACAGTACAGAGTCCTGGGGAAAGGTGGCTTTGGGGAGGTGAGTGATTCCTAAAGTGTCTGTTAAGAGCATTTCTTTCTTCTCAGGCACCGCAGGTCACAGGGAGCCTGATGCGACCTCGGGGCTGATTTTCATTAATTGCCACCAGTTTTACTTAACCTCTTGTGACACCGTGATCTCAAAAGAACACTTCTGAGAATTATTTTGTATTCCACTGGTGCATTCAGGGTGGAATTAGGGTCACACCTTTACTTGTATTTTACTAATGGATGGAGGTCTGGTTGTGGGGGGACAACAGAAGGGGAGGACAGGCTTTCGCCCCGGAGCAGATCATAATCAGCACAGACAAAAGGAGGTGGGCTGAGAAGCAGAGGGAGGAAAGCTAAATAATTAAACCCATATTACCCAGCAGGTTGGGAAACAGCAGTGAGTTCCTCAGCTGCCCCTGTCTGTGCTTTATTCTCTACCCTGCTGTCTCGAACCTTAAAAGGGGCTGAGATGGTGAGGAGGGATGCTCAGCCCGGCCGATCACCCAGCAATTGTTCTCTCCCCTCCTCAGGTCTGCGCCTGCCAAGTCCGCGCCACGGGGAAGATGTACGCCTGCAAGAGATTAGAGAAGAAGAGAATAAAAAAGAGGAAAGGCGAATCCATGGCTCTAAATGAGAAGCAGATCCTGGAAAAAGTCAACAGCCAGTTTGTAGTAAGTATTGTGCTCCCCGTTCACCTGCTGAGTGATGTCTCTTCCCAACTCCTGCTGCAGGAGAAGGGACAGAACTCCCTTGGCTTTGCACCTTAGTACTGCTCCACGCACTCGTTTTAGTCTTTGCTTTGTGAGAAGTTCACCAAACCAGGCTGTTCAACTTGGTGAAGAGAAGGCTCAGGGGGGACCTCATGGGAACTTAGCAATGCCTGAAGGGGGCTACAGAAAGGCAGGGGTAGGAATTTTAATAGGATATGTGATGGGAGGACTAGAAATAATAGATATAAATTGGAAGGGGGAGATTCAGGCTAGATATAAGAAAGAAATTCTTTACAGTGAGGGTGGTGAAACAGTGGAACAGGCTGCCCAGAGAGGTTGTGGATGCCCCCTCTCTGGAGGTGTTTAAGGCCAGGCTGAATGAGACACTGAGCAGCCTGATCTAGTGGGAGGTGTCCCTGCCTATGGCAGGGGGGTTGGAACTAAATGATCTTTAAGGTCCCTTCCAACCCAAACTATTGTATGAAACAGGGCTCCTGTTTCTGCCATGATGTGTTTTACAGCCTGCACTTGCATCAGAGCTATTTTTATCCAGTGTGATTACCTGCATTCCCAGTGTCTGGGAGAGAGGTGTTTGGAGGAGACTGAAGGAGATTCAACCCAAATCCATCACAAGGGATTGGCTGGTAGGAACACCCAGGCAGTGACGCGGAGCTGGTGTGCCTGACGTAGGGCTTCCCTGAGTCGTGCCACATCTTGTGTCTCTTTGAAAACTTGCCATAGATTTTTTTTTTAAAGGTGTTATCTCAGCATCTGTCGTGTTCTTCATACTTATTTTAGGAAACACTGTGAATACAACAGATGCAAGATGTTTAGTTCCCTCTGCCAAAGCAAAGACAGTGGCATGCTCTTCAAAGTGATGGGTGGCTTTTGGCTTCTCTGATCATTCCTGATGCACCCACCAGTGTCTTACAGGGATGATGCTGACCTTCATGCCCCAATGATGGTCCATTTGACCACTGAAAGACTGTAGTATAATGGGGTTTTGACATCTTTCCAGCAAAACAGTGCAGCAGGAAGTGTAGATTCACTTGATTATTAAGATTTCTCTTATGTGGCAAAACATGCCTGGAGCTGGTGTGTTTGTCCAGTCTGTGAAAACATCTGAGCATTAACCTCAAGGGTTTATGTTGATGAAGCAGCTGAATTCAACAAATAAATCTCAAAAATCCTAACATCTCATTTTCCTGAACTTTTTGTCCTGAACTTTATGTTTGCTGTTGTAATAAGGCCCTTAACAAATTCAGTCAATACGATGATTTTTTTTTCCCTTTCCTACAGAAAATCCTTTATGAAAAAACCAACACTTTCTTAGTGATGACTCAACTTTCATAACTGTGCTACAAATCTTTTCCCAGGTCAATTTAGCCTATGCCTATGAAACAAAGGATGCACTGTGTTTAGTTCTGACCATAATGAATGGAGGTGACCTGAAGTTTCACATCTACAACATGGGAAACCCAGGCTTTGAGGAGGAAAGAGCTTTGTTTTACGCAGCTGAGATTCTTTGTGGCTTGGAGGACCTACACAGAGAAAACACTGTGTACAGGTAAGCACTCTCTAGAGTTGTTGGACATCTTTTCTGGGTGGGAAAGAATTGCCTGCATCCTCCCTGCTCACCAGGATGCTGTGCAGCTTAGACATCTCTGTGCTGTGGCTGAAATGTTGCAGAGCCCTGTGCAAATTCAGTATGACTCAGTCATCATGGAAGGAAGCAGTTGCTTCACTAAATGCATCCTGTCTAAATTACAGAATCACAGAATAGTTTGGGTTGGAAGGGATCTTAAAGATCATCGAGTTCCAACCCCCCTGCCATAGGCAGGGACACCTTCCACTAGATTATACAGATTATACTGGATTATACAGAACCCAACACAAAGCTCTCTAAACTTTACCTCAGTGAACACTGAATGGCACAGAAAATTACAGAAGTTCATTTAAAGGAATTCTGTTAAGGAATCTGTTTTCTAATTGGTGAGACCCCACCTGGAGTATTGTGTCCAGTTCTGGAGTTCTCAACATTGAGCTGTTGGAGTGGGTCCAGAGGAGGGCCATGAAGGTGATCAAAGGGCTGGAACACCTGCCTTATGATGACAGGCTGAAGGAGTTGGGGTTGTTCAGCCTGGAAAAGAGAAGACTCAGGGAGGACCTCATAGTCCTCCTGAGTCCATACCTGAGGAGGGCCTACAGAAAGGCAGGGGTAGGACTTTTTAATAGGATCTGTGATGGGAGGACTAGAAGTAATGGATGTAAATTGGAAGTGGGTAGATTCAGGCTAGATAAAGAAATTCTTTAAGGTGAGAGTAGTGAAACACTGGAACAGGTTGCCCAGATTGAGTGGATGCCCCCTCAATCCCTGGAGGTGTTTAAGGCCAGGCTGGACAAGGCACTGAGCAGCCTGATCAAGTGGGAGGTATCCCTGCCTATGGCAGGAGGGTTGGAACTCGATGATCTTTAAGGTCCCTTCCAACCCAAACTATTCTATGATTCTATGAAATGGAGATTATTCTCTATTTTGGAGATCAGCTTTGTGTTTTAATTAGTTTATAATGCATTAGGGGCTTTGGCACATCTGATATGAAAAAAACCATCTCTTCTATCCCAGGATGAGCACAATTAGTGCAAGATGCTGTTTTGGACACTCTATTTTTTACAGTCTTAAGATGGGGGATGGTTTGATTAGCCAGGCAGGATGGTGGTGGCAGGAGGCACATTCACAGCCACAGGATGGAGGCATCATGCTGGCACCATCCCACCAGCCATGGGTGCAGCCAGCGGGCAGGACACTGGTGACAGCCAGCCAGCTTCCAGAAGGACAGATTTCATCTTCTCAGCTTCCAGTCTGGCTTGCAGCTCCATGCAAGCACTTTTCCAGAGCATCACAGGGTTTGAATAAGTAGGATGATTGCAAGAGAGTTCATGTGGCTCCTCGAGGATTTATTTTGCTTTAATCAACGTCCGTTGGGGCTGTAAACACAACGTTTAGTGTTTGTCTGCATCCTCCCAGCTTGTGAAATCATTCTGCCTGGCAATCACAGCAGAAGAGGTCCTGTAACTTGATGAAAGGGACTTCCAAGGGCAGTGATTAATAGACAATACTATGCTATTTTTAAAAAACCAAGCCATCCTTCAAATCATTCAATGTGCCTGTGTGTTATAATATTATACATGATTGTATGCATAGAAATTTATGGTATTGGGGTTCCTTGGAGGAAATCTCTAGGAAACTGCCACTTGGTTGCCTCCCTGTGAGTCAGATCTTGCTTAGGCAGGCAGGCAGATAACACCCTGCTTTAATTGGTGCTGGCCCAAGATGGGGATTTTTATTTTTCTCCCAAGGAACAAATAGGAATGAAGTGTTTAATGTCATTTGAAAAATCAGATAAGGAGTGACGTGTCCAGCTTCCCTTTCTAAAAAATCATCCTGCTGCATTCCAAAAAAGTTTGAGGAGGTATTGCAGTGTTTCTTTGGAAAGCATTGCATTTCAGGCATACTTTATTGATGAAAATCACTGGTACATTCATAACATGGCTGCTAAAATGTCATACTAATGCCACTTTCTAATAAAACAAATTAGTTCTGGCCATGGAAAGCAGGATGTGGCTTTGAGAGAAATGGCATCTTACTTCTTCCAGCAGTAGTTTTCATGTTACTCTTAAAAGAGCTGCTAGTTGGCACCTCAGATGGCATGTTCATTTTGGTGATAAATGATATTACATCCTTGTAGGTGACATTTTGTAGCAGTATTTTAGGAGGTGCCTGCAGAGACCCCTAATTTGTTCTGCTGCAGAGTGTTTCGGGACCCGTGAGAAGTGCTATATAGGTCAATAAAATATAGCAGCTAAATGCTACCACTTTCTCAAGGTGAATAATTCATCACAAAACACTTACTCCTCAGACTTTAATTTCATTTTCTATGAACAAAATGCTTCTGAGTAAAACACAACATGGGAAAATACATCCCCCATCTGATGGGCCAGTGACACACGCGGTGGATGTGACCTGAGAGGACAAGCAGGCTCAGAATGTGATTTATCTAATTCAGAATTCCCCTGCTAAACAGGGCACTTGCATTGCATTTCTCAACTGCATCATGTTGCTAAAGGTCAAGGAGTGAATTTTTCATGGAAAGCAAATATTAAAAACCCCCATTTCTCCTCAAATTAGTTTTAGATAGATGCAAACATACAATAAAAGAGGGGAGATTCAGGGTGGATATAAGAAAAAAGTTCTTTATGGTAACGGTAGTGAAACACTGGAATGGGTTGCCCAGAGAGGTTGTGGATGACCCCTCTCTGGAGGTGTTTAAGGCCAGGCTGGACGAGGCACTGAGCAACCTGATGTAGTGGGAGGTGTCCCTGCCTATGGCAGGAGGGTTGGAACTCGATGATCTTTAAGTTCCCTTCCAACCCAAACTATTCTATGATTCTATGAATAAATATTTATATGTATATATATTATATAGAATTATAAAAAAAATCTATTTGCATGATGAAAGCTCCACTCGGCATCAAGATCACATTAGGCATGACACAAACATATAGTAAAGCCTTGCCCATTGTGATGAACTGAGCTGTTTCTGCTGTCCTATACAGCCAAACCATGTCCCATCACCTTTCTAGCATGGGCACAGTGGCAGCACTTTATATTTCAGTATATTTAGGCACAGTTATTTTACAGATGGGAAGCTGTACCATCAGGATGTCTCGTTACACTTAACTTTTTCCACCAGGGAGTTTTATTCATAGAATCATAGAATAGTTTGGGCTGGAAGGGACCTTAAAGATCATCGAGTTCCAACCCCCCTGCCATAGGCAGGGACACCTCCCACTAGACCAGGCTGCTCAGTGCCTCGTCCAGCCTAGTCTTGACCACCTCCAGAGAGGGGGCATCCACAACCTCTCTGGGTAACCCGTTCCAGTGTTTCACCACCCTCACTGTAAAGAATTTCTTTCTTATGTCAAGTCTAAACCTACCCCCCTCCAATTTCCATACGTTGTTTCTAGTTCTCCCATCCGATATTATATTAAAAATTCCTTCCCCTGAAGGAATTTCTCTTAGACATCACATCCCTCCTTGCACTGGGAGGTTCTGGCCATGTGAAGGAAGCCAGCCTTGATCCTTAGGAACCAGAAATAACAACTGATGTCTGGGACAAAGGAGAGACTGCCCTACTTGCCTTAAATTGCTGAGGACTTTAAGGACCAGCCTGCTGTTCTCAGAGTCCTGGTGGACTTTCTTATTTTCTCATTCCAAACCAGCTTTTCCCAGCTTGCATGCAGGATTCTTGTCATTTGGCCACAGTTAGAGCTTTCATCTGAACTAATAGCTGCTGGAGGAGAGGATGAACTAACGAATGAAACATGAGTTCTTCAAGGAAATGGTTCTTAAGGGATTTGGAATAAATTTTAGAAAATAAATAGGAAATGCCCTTGGCTGTGGTGCTTCAGCATTGGAAAACGTTCTGCTGATAGGCAGGGAAAGCCCGTGGTGTCATGTTAAACAGGATCACAGCTGCTCCTCTGCATTCAGCTGCCCTTCACATATTTCAGCATTGTTTATTTGAAAAGCAGACCTGGTACCACTGGGCACTGGTGAAGGTCAAGAAGGTCTGAAGCATCTAGCAAGAAGAGGGGACTGTTTGCAGCTCTCTGTGTTCTTGCTTGAAATAATAAATAAAAAACGAGGCAAGGTTTGAAATTTTAATCTCAGCTTTGTCACAGCTATAAAATACCCCACTCAGAGGAAAACTCAGGACAGTGAGCTGAAGTGGTGCAGGTTGAAAGGCAGGGCAGGCTCCTGCACAGACTGTGCAATGCACTGACCTCCTGGGGTGAGGGTTTCTCTTGCACTCACCCCTCTCTTTGCTCTTTGAGAAGAAATGCATTGTGCTGGGAGGATCAAGCTGTTTCTCATATGCAAAGAGGCTTTAAAAACAGCCAAGGCCAAGTACTTCTTAGATTTTCACCACACTAAACACTGTGCTTCAGTAGGAGTGGATCAGACAAAAGTTGGAGAGTGATGCTGTGAATTGCAGCAATATGGTTTTCACTGCCCCATCAGAAGCACTTGTGCCTTATTGAAGCTCCTGAGCTGGCACAGCCTGACCCATCTGGGATTCTCTCTGCACCAGTTTGTCCCCATCTTCCCCCTGAAGACTCCCTGTCCCATTTGACAAAGGCTGGTTCCATTCCTGCTCTGCTCTGACAGCAGGCTGTGCCTTATTCCTGCACAGCAGCATGAGGAGAATCATAGAGGTTGGAAGAGACCTTCAAAAGCCATCTAGTTCACCCCCCCTGCAGTGAGCAGGGCCCTTGGCACTCCTGTCAGCTTGCTCAGAGCCTCAGAAAGCCTGGTCTTGAATGTCTTCAGGGATGGGGCCTCCACCACCTCTCTGGGCAACCTCTTCCAGTGTCCCTCCACCCTCATGGTGGAGAACTTCTTCCTAATGTCCGATCTAACCCTGCCCTGCTCTAGTTTAAAACCATTTTCCCTTGTTGTGTTGCTCTATGCCCTGGCAAACAGCCCCTCTCCAACTTTCCTGTAGCTCCTTCAGCTTCTGGTGGACTGACAGCAGCCCACCACATCCATGAACACCAGCAAAGGTGTCCTCAACTCCACAGGTCTGGTCAAGAGAGAAGACCTAAGCATGGCTGATCTGGGCATCATCTAGAAGCCACAGCTGGTGGAGCAGGTTGGGTGCAGACAAAGCTTTCAGAAGAGTGACCTGTGAAGGCTTTGCTAAAGAGATGAAAACTGACTTTTTTTTTCTTTTTCTTCAGAAATTTATAACTTGGCCAGTTTTGGGAATATTTTTTAATCACAACAGTGGTAAAAGGCACATCTTTGACATCAGAGTGGCCACCTGGCCAATTTTCACGGCACTGCTCCAAACCACATAGGCACTGGGGTTTCACAAATGTTTGTAAGAAAAATCTTAGCCTGGGCACAGCATTTCCCCCCCTCTGCCCTTCTTTTTCCAAACTCCCTGAAATTATTACAGGCATGCACAAGTGCATGTACACACATTCACAGCCTTGGTCTGAGTCAGATGCCCAAAATATTTTTCTCGAGGCCAACACATTGCTATTTTACATGCAAAGAGATTTAAAATTCAAAATATTTTTCTCCTTTTTAACAGAAGATTTTATAACAGGGATTGAACAACACACAGCAGTGCTGGGTTTGCAGGGCTTACTGGGCTAGATGGGGAGTGGATTAGGGACTAAAAGCTTGGTTTATTGGAAAAAAAAAAAAGAACTAACTTGGGTTTAGCAAAAGCCACGTGGTTTCAGTCTGGGAAGTGAGTTGTAGAAAGTTGTGTTGGATTCATGAGTTCCTTGCTGTTTGAGCTGACACTCAATTGGTTTATTGCTAGCAATAAATGCACTCACACACTGCTATGTGGCTGTGTGATTGAAACCAGCTTCACACAAGTAACTTCTCTTTCCTTTTCAGAGATCTGAAGCCAGAAAACATCCTGCTGGATGATTATGGTAAGTCTCAGAGGTTTATGGTGGTGCTTTCACAGCAAAGTAGATTAAGTTAGTTTCAGGATCTATATTGCATAAAGATAAATGATGCTCTGAAGTGACTAAGAGGCTCAGCACACACTAATGCTCCCATCTTGGGCTGGGTGAAGTGCTGGAGCTCACCACAGGGGTGGAAGAAGCTGCTGTGCTGCTCAGCAGGGGTTGTTCCCCAGAGTTCTGCTGGGGGTCTCTGCCTTTTTCCATTGTTTTTCTGCCCTCATTGTTAGGAGGCTGACACAACACCATGGAAGTTGGGATTTCTAAATCTGTTTTCAAAAGTGCTTCCATCCTTTGCTGAGCCAGCCCTCATCTGATGCAAACCCAGGCACCCATTTGTCACTGAAGGCAGCAATAATCAAATCTAATGCTGACTTACAGAGCCCCTTCAGCCATCAGAGAGTTACAGAATTAAGTCAGTCCATCCATCCCCTGCCATCAGTTCCAGATATTTCTCTAGAGCATGCTTCTCATTGCCTTTTTTTGGTTTTAAAATGTATAACAAAATCCACAGTCCATATTCTCACTGCTAAAATGGGCTTCACTGCATTGTAATTCCCTTAACAATTCTCTTTTTTTCCCCCCTTATCAATGCAACTGCTCCAATTCAGAACACTACTCTTCAATGTCTGAATTGTAAACTGTGAGAGTATTGTATGACAGCAGTTGTGGTTTTGTGCTAATTTGGGTCATACTTTTATGTCTGCTTCATGTTGTTTTGTTTCTTTGTTCCTTCTAGGCCATATTAGAATATCTGACTTGGGTCTGGCTGTTAAAATCCCTGAGGGTGAATCAATCCGTGGAAGAGTAGGAACAGTGGGGTATATGGGTAAGTCAGTTTTCCCTTGCTTATCTTTTAGATCATTTGATGAGATTACTTGAGTTGAGCATTATGTTTATAAATATGGAAAGGGTGAGTGTCAGGAGGATGGAGCCAGGCTCTTCTCAGTGATCTCCAATGATAGGACAACGGGCAATGGGTGCAAGTCTGCACCTATGGTCATCTTGACCACAGTCATCTGGAGTTTTCTCCTGTGCACAGGGGACTCTGCACAACAGAAGAGTAGATATTAGTACAATGGTAAAAAACACAGTCCCTGATTTAACTAGATTTGTTTTCTAAATTCAGTGTAATTATTTTCAGGCCTTTTTTGGTTGGGCATACTTCTTGGAANCATTCTGTGTGTGGTTTTTTTGAGATCTTTCTGCCACGTAGGCTTAAGAAAAAGAATAAAAGGGAAATTCATGTTCTTCTGGATCCACTTCCCTGCAGTAACCCACCACAGAGTTGTGCTAGTGGAAATCAGAAGTGGGCAAAGGGATGGACCACAGCAGCTTAAGTCAGCAAGGAAAATTCAAAGAAGAGGCTACAAATGGGATACCAGTGATTTTAGTATAGATTTATTTTAGGAGGGCTATGTGCATAAAAGGGAAGTTTTTTTTCTAGTTGCTGCTTTGTATAATAGCTACAATGCATTTGGATGTTTAGGATAAAATGGGTTAGTCTGCACTTATGGTCATCTTGACAAGGGTCATCTGGAGTTGTCCCCAGTGCCCAGAGAAAGTAGATATTAGTACAATGGTAAAAAACACAGTCCCTGATTTAACTAGATTTGTTTTCTAAATTCAGTGTAATTATTTTCAGGCCTTTTTTGGTTGGGCATACTTCTTGGAAATAAAAAAAACCAACTACCTACTTATGTTTATTTGATTAAATAGAAACTACCTGATAGGAGCCACTGTTATTACATATGAAGACCTTAATGGAAGCAAGAAAACGAGTTTCCATTTGTAAATTTTGTTATCTTGGTGTGGGTTTGTGTGCACAACAGGACTCTGTGCTTGTGAGCACGAGTGTCTGTGTTTGTAGCCATGTGCAGAAGTGTCCATGAGACAATGGTACATGCCCAAAGCAACACAAAATGAATGGGGAAAAAAAAAGTTATAAATTAGGCAAAAAGACAGAATTTAATTTTGAAGAAATGTCACTGCTGTTCTCAGGGCGTGTGTACATGTCTCATTTCTTCCCTGAATAGAGAAATCTAGAAAGACTCATGAGATTAGAGACCTCTGCTTAATACTGAGCTTCAATTTCTTATTGTTTTTGGTATAAAATTCTAAAGTCAGCACAACACAGAGTATGTAAAGTGCAGAGAAAAGAACAGGATGTGTAACATGTTGCATTTTTTGCCATGCCATCAACAATCAGGAGGTATTTTTGATGTTTTACCCACCATTCAGTCTTTTTCCTATTTGAATATCAAACATTTCCACATTTCTTTCTCCTCCCCAGCTCCAGAAGTGTTGAACAACCAGAGATACACACTCAGCCCTGACTACTGGGGCCTGGGCTGTCTCATTTATGAAATGATTGCTGGGCAATCACCATTCCGGGGAAGGAAAGAGAAGGTGAAGAGGGAAGAAGTGGACAGAAGAGTGCTGGAGACTGAAGAAGTCTACTCCCATAAGTTTTCTGAGGAAGCCAAGTCCATCTGTAAGATGGTAAGGGGTTTGATGGCCCAAGGTGGCAATGTCACTTGAGAGCTGTATCTAACATGGTACCATAGAGGGGCTGCAGACACAAGGACTGACCAAGCTCATCTGTTAATGGGACGACTGCATCATTCAAATTGTGTTTATTTGGGCTTGATTCTCCATGAGGTTCATCATGATCATCTTGAGTCCTGTCCAAAGTTTTATGGCCAAGGGAGAGGTATCAATTCTCAGGAGACTTTGAATGTGTTAGTTTGCAGTCAAGAATGCATTTCTGTCTTTTATAACCTTGTAGAAAAAAATAAAAAGGACTTGGTGATGCAAGACCCTGATTGTCTCCTGCAAGGAACTGAAAACCCCACGCTTCCATTGTCTTTGGTGAGAGCTGGGGGTAAGCAGGACAAAGATTATGCAATGAAATTATTGTGACACTCCAATGTTGTCCCACCCCATCTCGCTAACTTTGTTAGCAACTTTTCCCCCGGGGTGCCAGGGTATCCAGCTTTTTTTAATACTGTTGAGCTGTCCTTTAAAATGTTTTCTCACTCTTTCAGCTGGGAGTCATTTTCGTAGCACAATAGCCATGTCTGACAATGGAAATCCTCAAACCCTCTGAGAAATCACAGGGTTGTGTCTGAATTCATAAATGTCTTGTCAACACCCATCTTTAGAAGGCTGAACTGTAATTTGGAAAGGGATGTGGCCTTTTCCTTGATGCTGTTTGCTCAAGAGTGAGGTCTCCTTTGGAGACAATGACATACCTTTGTGCACTGGGAGAGAGAGAGAGGGAATGAAGGGAATGAAAGGTCAACAAATAGGTAGTGAGAGTTTCACCAATATCTTGTGCAACAGGCACACAAACAGCAGATCAACAACATTCTGGTTGGCTGGCTTCATGGCAAGTCTACTTGCAAAATAATAATGGCAGGATTGCCAAGTATCATGCCTGGAAGTCATTAACTCACAGTGCACCAACTCATTGCTGAATCCCAGAGGTGGTAATTAACTGACATCACCCTTGACAGATACTCCAGGCCATTCACTGCCCTTAATCTGTGATTCAGAGCCCCCAGTGAAGTCGGTGTGGGAGGATCAAGAACAGCCACAGGCTCTTTCAGATCATTTCATGCTCTCCTACAGCCTCCCATCTCTTCTCTAGTAGCATCTTGGCTCCCACCAGGTGAGGAGCAGCATCTGCTGGAGGGGCAGAGAGTCTGTGAACATCCTGTTGTTGACATGAGATGAAAATATCATGAGGCAAGATGTGTGCTCTGTAGTTAGTTGAGGCATAATTGAAAGAATACTCTGAAAATAACCAAGCCTATGAGAACTTGAAGCTGAGAAGAATGAAATGTTGCATTGGTAGGACACTGCTGGCCATGACCTACTGCTCCCAGGGGATTAGACAGGGAAAGTCATTATCCTGTGGTGGTCATTTTCATCTTCAAGCCATACAGTCTATGGTTTCAGGGAATCAGGGACCTCAGGAAGTCATCTAGTTCATTCCCTTGCCTCGGGGAACCATGAGCTGTAAGGAAATCATTCCTGACAGCCTGATCACAACTGCTTCACTGTCCAATCACATGGCATGTTTATTTAGGTGGTTTGTGCAAACTCTTAATGGATCCAAAGATAACTCTGTCATTTTGGAGCATTAATGCATCAAAATTAGGCTGGAAGAGCCTTATTTCTGATACTGATCATGATGCCATTTGTGGTTTTCCATCCATAGAATCACAGAATGGTTTGGATTGGAAGGGACCTTAAAGATCATCTAGTTCCAACCACCTTGCCATGGGCAGGGACACTAGAAGTAATTTTTTTTTTTTCTTTAGATTGAAAACTAGAACTTTGTTGCTTTGTATCAGCATCTTAGCAAGAGAACAAAAAAGTGATAAATAATAGCCATCATGCTTGCCAAATTAAGCATAAGGCTGCAGTTCCTAAATCCAACTTGATCCTTCACAAAGTTCCAACACAAAAAGGCTTTCCCTTTATTAATGGCAAGACTGAGGAACAGGATGTTGTCCATCATGTCTCCTAACTTTCTCTTCAAACTTACTCTGTCAGCATCTCCATCAGGAAATACATTGTCTTTATTCATTTACTCACATGAAAACCTTCTAGGGTCACCCCATGTCAGACTTCCCCTCCTGGACACTAATGCCCCTTGCATTTTTGCAGGCACATATCATAGCTCATATTAATAATCATCATCCATCCCGTATTTCCATGTTTCATTTTGTAAGTCACTTCCCATAAATCAGCCCTCATTTTGGACTGAAACAGAGATGAATAATAAATAATTAGGAACAGGGGCAGCTGGCTTTCTGGGAAGCTCCCCAACCCATAGTTCCCATATAACATAACCGCTTCGTAGGGTGTTGGGTTTTTTTTCTGTGAAAAAATTCAATCTTTCTAGGAAATGCTCCCTGTTTGCTGTTGTGATGGCTCCAGTGATGTACATGTGTGTTTTCCCTGACAAGTGCAATCTTGCATCCGAAGATGTGACTTGAAGGCACTTCAAGTCAACAGTATTGGAGGGGCCCTGACTGCTGAGCTCTTCTGTCACTCTGACAAGCTCTTGTTTGTCTGTATTTCACACAGACCATTTCTCCTGACACTTCTTGCTCCTACAGCTCCCATTTGACCCTACAAAAGAGATCTCTGATTAGAGAATGCACAGAAAACAGAGCCAAACTCATGATTTGGTGCCCAGTGACAAGACATCTGGTCTAGTGGGAGATGTCTCTCTCCATGGCAGGGAGGTTTTAACTAGATGATCTTCATGGTTCCTTACAACTCAAAACANTTGGGCTGTGATTTTTCAAGCATAAGCAGTGAAATATTTTATATCATTCTGGCATCTTCAGTTCCAGCACCATTAAGACCTCACCACTACTGCATTACTTTTCTATTCTCTAAAAATTGTTTTAAAATGGTATATTTGCTTTTGCTTCAGGGCTGAAATTTATCTAGGTGATCCCCTAAACCTATTTGATCAGCTGGGTCAGTGCAAGTGGTTTTACTGCTTTTCTTTCCATCTTTCACAAGCAACAACTTCTTTGCAATTTCACCCTATGAAAAGTTTTCTTNACAACTCAAAACATCCTGGGATTCTGTAACAGAAGACAATGGACATGAATTGAAATACTGGAGAAACATTTTTCCATGGTGTGGGTAGTCAAATACTGCAACAGGTTGCCTAGGGAGGCTGTGGAGTCTCCATGCTTGGAGATATCTAGAACCCAACTGGACGTGACCTTGAACAACCTGCTTTGACCAGAGGCACCTTCCATCCTCAGCTAACTAAAAGATGATGGATTCTCTTTTCCCAAAATGCAGATTTTTCTCTTCCTCACTCACCACCAGAAACTGCTGTTACTACTCCTACCTGTTTTCATTCTTCCTCTCTGATTTCATCCCTGGAAACCAACTTGTTCACATGTTATGACACCTTAAAGGTGGACAAGGCACTGAGCAGCCTGATCTAGTGGGAGGTGTCCCTGCCATAGGCAGGGGGGTTGGAACTTGATGATCTTTAAGGTCCCTTCCAACCCAAACTATTCTATGATTCTAAAGTTTGCCAGTGATAGCTGAGAATAAATGCTTTTTCACCTCTCAATGGCCTCCTCACACACATTAAGGTGATCTTCAAATGATTATCACTGCTATTCTTAATAATAAAAATAATTAAAAAATAAAAATAATTAAAAATAAATGCAACAAACTTAATCATCACCCATATCTGATAGAATTTTGACTCTTCAGTTGGCCAGATTGGGCTGTGATTTTTCAAGCATAAGCAGTGAAATATTTTATATCATTCTGGCATCTTCAGTTCCAGCACCATTAAGACCTCACCACTACTGCATTACTTTTCTATTCTCTAAAAATTGTTTTAAAATGGTATATTTGCTTCTGCTTCAGGGCTGAAATTTATCTAGGTGATCCCTTAAACCTATTTGATCAGCTGGGTCAGTGCAAGTGGTTTTACTGCTTTTCTTTCCATCTTTCACAAGCAACAACTTCTTTGCAATTTCACCCTATGAAAAGTTTTCTTCCTGTAATTTTAGGACTGACATCTTAGGACTAGGAGTTATTTATTACATGGTATGATCTGGATATGGACTGACCGATCACATGAAGATAAATTAAGCAGTGCTTTGGGGCCCCTTGGCTTTTTTTTTAGCAGAACTCACAACAGTTGTTTCTTTTTGTAAAAGAAGCAAAACAAAGTCGTGGAAAAAGATCTCAGATACTGCAGAGGATGAATCCCCAGCGGGGATCTAATGAGTGACATGAAATTATCAGAGGGTTCTTTGTATTGACAGAAAGAGTTTAATGTAGCTACTCAAAACTCTTCTTTGGAAGCCCTCTTCTAGTCATGCTTTGACTGTAATTCTGCAGACTAAATCCTGCCATCATTTACCACACATCCAGTGTCATCTGGAGCCTTTGTTCCCAGAACATAAAGCTCTACTGCTTGATATCAACTTCATGCATGGTTGGATGGCCAAAACCATCTTCACATCTTGAGCTCTGTGAATTCTCCCTAGGCTTTGGCTGTAGAATTGCACTTAAATTATGTCTGATGGGCTCATTGGCATGGCTGTCCCTGGAGGGCTTGTCATCAGCCTGATGTAGCTGTTTTTGTTTGGCTCTCTTATTCACATTAAATGCAAGCTTTGAAACTGAATTAAACAAAAGTGTGGAGATGACTCAAAATATAAGAGTTGTTATCTCCTTTCCCTGGTCAGATTCCCAAATGAGATGCATATTTCAGGCTATTACGCAGGTTTGCTATTGCAGAAAAATGCTGGGGCAGCAGGAAGTGGTACAAGTCTCAGTATTCCTTTGAGAAAGCAAGTACTTTCCCTTCTGGAAAATACTCTAAGCCATGCTATCTAGATATCCACAGCCAGGAGAAGTGTCTGGTTTGCCCTGTTGCTATCTCCATAGCTGGCTGAAGCTACAGCTTAGCAAATTCCATGAATTTCTAGCTTTTTTTCCTCCATTGGAACTGTCCTTAAGAGGCACAATGCTCCCCTGCAGCAAGGCTTTGCAGGAGAATCCTCTCCTTTCAGTCCCAGCCTATTCCCAGTGGCCTGTTCCCTTTTGTATCCTTCAGCCTGCAGTGACCAGCCACCCACAACCAGCTCCATTCATGCTCCAGAGATTTCTTTCTTCCATCTGAGGCTACAGAGCACTCCCTTATTTATCATGCAGAAGCTTAATAATCCCCCAGAAAGCCTTTTTCCATTCTCAACTACCCTTTCCTCTGACCACACACTCCAAACAACTTCTAACGTTGGCAAGGATGAATTCCCACATTGGCTTGGTCTTCCCACTTAGTCCAGAGGCAGGAGAATTTCTGCCTCCACAGAGAGGAATTTATTCCTCCTTTATTCCCTTCACAGCTGCAGAAACTACAGGGGTCTTCTTTATCATCTACAGGCAAATCCAAATCCACCCCTTCCTACTACAACTTGCATCACTGTCCCTGAAAACTGCAAGATACAGTTTCCTAAAGTGTATCAAAGCCATGGGTTGTTAAAATGATCCTTCAGATTCTTTCTACCTGGCAGGAAAGCCTTCTCAGTATGAGACTAGAAGATCAAAAGAACTTTTGTCTCCTCTTCCCAGCCACAATGGAGCAAAGCAGATCATGGCTGGAAATTCCAAAGCAATCTTCTTTGTGTAAGCTAAATCCATATGTCTGATGGGACACAAAAACCCCACAACAAAAAAAACCCTTTTCTGGAGAGCTCAAAGTCTTTCCTTCTACCCAGGGAAAGCAAGTTCCAGAGCAGTGACCTAAGAAACACTTTCCTAGGAGCTGGATCAATATGGTTCTGCATCACATGAATCTATGGTATGATGATGGCAAGGAATTGAGGTTTTTCTTCAAGTCTTCCTCTGTCTGTGAACCAGCTAGTTATGGTAACTAGCTAGAACAGAGGCACAGGACATAGGAAGGAATCACAGAATCATAAAATAGTTTGGGTTGGAAGGGATCTTAAAGATCATGTAGTTCCACCCCACCTGCCAGAGGATCAGGAAGATCAGGAAGAAGGGGATGTTACTATATGGATGCTGAAAGTTGGTGTTGTGGCCAAAACTTCTGGGCTTCCAACCATCCCACAATCCAAACAGCTTCCTCTGGCTATTGCTGCTGCTACTGCTGAGGCAGAAGGAGCTAAGAAGAAGATTCTTATATCCCACAAACCCCTTCACCACCTCTTCTGGCTTCTTGTCCTCTGCCATTGTAACTTGCTTAGGAGTGACTGGAAGGTGGCATCTGCATACATGGGGCACGCTGATTGCCAAAGCCATTTGCTGTCTCAAGCAGCAAATGAAGCTCCTGGCAAAACTGCAGAGCTGAGGAGGCTGTGGGAGTCAGATAAGAAAACCACAGATGCCCAGAGGGCAGCTGAGCATTCAGAGGAGCCTAAAGAGCTGTGACCCTGTAAACATGTGATAAGGACAAGAAAACCCAGCTCTATCCAGGCACCAGAGGAGAGATTACCAACCACACATTAGCAACAAACAGCTCTTTCAAGGTTCCTCCTCCTTGAGGTGATATGGCTGAGTCAGCAACACAATCAGAAGGTGCTGGAGCATACCCTGAGCTGGAAAGCCTACAAGCCACACCTCTAGATAACGTTGCCTTTAGCAGGGAAGCTACCTGACTCCCTCTTCTCAACCTCCTGGTCTGCCTACTACACCTCCTGGAACGCTATTTTCCTCTCCAGTCTTCCCAGTCTTGCCTCCTGCTGTCCCAAGTAGGTCCCAGCAAGGGGATGAAAGACCAAGCCGAGTTTTCTGGCTGCCCTGCCTGTTGGGGACAGCTAATAAGTAATATTCCATGGAGACATTAATCCACGGGGAGGATTCTGAGGGCTCAGTCCATTCATAGATTTAATCCAAACCACTCCACCATCCTGTGGGCAGACAGTCCCAGGGAGTTTTGCTAATCCTTTCAGTGCCATTGATCATTCTAGGCTGGACAAGGCACTGAGCAGCCTGATGTAGTGGGAGGTGTCTCTGCCTATGGCAGGAGGGTTGGAACTCGATGATCTTTAAGGTCCCTTCCAATCCAAATTATTCTATGATTCTATGACTATTCTATCTTCACAACCTATCTGAGGATGGTCAAAGGGACATCACTGTTTTCCATTTCCCTCTTTGGAGCAGCAGATGAAGGATGAACCTTTCCCTAGAATTATAGAATGGTTTGG
>VZTY01022955.1:1127-151500 GCA_013400935.1 Turnix velox
GGAGGAAGTCACCATTGGCACTTTGAACTAATGGATACACATCATACACATCTTTCATTGGCTCCCAGCCCTCCCATGGCCCTGATCTGATCCAACGCCATTCTTTACATTTGTAAGAGAAACATGTGTGCTGAATCTTCTGCACTGTCATGAAAGTAGCTCCTCTGTGTGCCAGGCTACAGAGGCTCTTTGGTAGAGTAAGGCAAGAGATTTCATGTGTGAAGTTATACACCAGAGGGAGTCCCATGAATGTAGTACAAACATCCTGATATTACCAAAGAAAAGTTAATTTTAAAATGACAGGATTTGAGTGCTGTGGTCCATAGTTCCCACTGTAACTCTTCCTGTCTGCAGAAATTCATGGCCGTTCAGCTTCACTCACACTGAACTTTTCATAAGCAGCCAGACTCAGGGCCTGTTGAAAGTGAAGTTGCCCCTTATGTTTTTTTTCAAGGTTCTCTTCTATATCTCAGTTAGAAAACAACATTAAACTGATTTAATGCAGGAAATATTAGATAGCAGGTTCCATCTAGTTTTGCATGAAACAAACGCAGTTCTGACATTTGGAACTTCTTTAAAGCAAGGCCACTTGGCCCTCTTCAAAGCATAGGATGAGGAGGAGCCCCCCTCCTTTCCCTGTTCACCCCCTACACAAATATGTCTGTTTGCTGATCTCCTTACTTTAATAATTTGTCTCCTGTTTTCATACATTGTAATTCCCGCCTCCCTGTAAATGCTACAAATTTTGTTACAGAAGATGAGCCAGTACCCGCCTTTTCACCTGTACTCAAGTCACCAATGCTCAGCATCTCCCTTGAGAAATGACATCCAGAAACCTGTCATATACTTGTTTGATGACTAGTTTATTTCAAATCTAGGCTTTGAGCCATGGAGGAGACACAACAGTTCCCAGTGTTTTGGCAGGTCACCTTTCCTCCATTTTACTATTTCTTTTTTAAAAGAAATTTTTTCAAGCAACTAAATGGACTTTGTTTGCCCTTTTGCATTTCATCAGGCTATTTATATAATAAGACTCACCATGCAGCTGATTTGTTTTCTTTTTCTAATAACATAATGCAAAAAGTGGTAATGCCCTCAT
This sequence comes from Turnix velox, assembly GCA_013400935.1. Taxonomy (NCBI): domain Eukaryota; kingdom Metazoa; phylum Chordata; class Aves; order Charadriiformes; family Turnicidae; genus Turnix; species Turnix velox. The sequence goes on from VZTY01022955.1 coordinate 2,227, forward strand.
TGAAGGCATCTCTGTTAATCAGAGGAAAGGCTTGTATTGTGTGAATGTTTGATAACTCTGACTGCAGGCTGAGTCGTTGCTGCTCTTTGTCTGAGAAATTCAGAATCCATTAGGCTGATAGCCACTGTTCTTCTGAGGAAACTACAGCCCTTGTGGCCCTTCCTGTTTCCTTTCAACATTCTTAATGTGATAGTGGAAGAGGATATCCTAAGGTCAGACATTAAAATGTAAAGTTGTGAGGTGATGATTAAATGGGAACACAGTGAAAACTTCACTCTTCATTATTTTAATATAGTCCAGCCTGCGCTGATATAATCATTTCCAGCAGATATTTAAGGTAGTTATAGAAATGATTAAAAGAAAGGCCTTACATTTATTATCTTAATTGTATTATGTGTATTGCTTTTTTCCCCTTTTCTTTTCCCAGACACCAACATTAAATGGTTTGGTTTAAGTCTTACAAGCCCATTTAAAAAGGTAGTAATATGTTTTCAGGTCGGTATTGCTCTTTGATCTTTCAAAGTATAACTCCTAACAAAGTGTTATAGCAGTGGCCGCTTCAGTTGAGATTCATAATTTCCTATCATAAGTCTGTTGTTCCATCATCTTGTAACCTTCTGAAAAAGCCCTTTTGGGCTGAAACTGTTCATTCTCAGTCACTGGCTGACAGCAATTAGTTTTAAAATTGGGGAATGATCTATTAATCTCTTTTTTTTACTTATGGGAACAAAAGAAGAAACACTTTTCCCATGCTAATGTTTTTCTGAGCACTGAAGAGCAAAGCCAGCTGAAATATTAATCTTGAACTTTTATCAGCAGACTGACTACAAATGCTTTCTTTGCAGAGCATTATTCTCCCATATGAAACCATACAGGTAGAACAAGAAACAGCCTCCAGGTGCCTGGTGCTGGTCAATACGATCTCGCAGACTGCAGAACAGTCATGGATCAATAATGCAAAGGTGCAACAGGACTGCTTGTGTGCTTAAAGAGAGACACACACTCACATTCCTTCTGAAAATGGGTTGTAGTCAAAGGTCAAACCCAAGGTAAAATCCCAGGTAAAAACAACAGAAAAAATAAAGCATTGTGCCCTTAGTGATACAGGGGTGGAGGGGAGGGTGGGGTTTCTTGGGCTGTGGCAGTCCTTTCTGCTCAGTTGTGAAGGGAGAGAAGGCAATGAGCAAAAGTCATACTGGCAAAAGCCTTATGCACCCCACACTGGCTTTAAACTTATAAGAATACTTACTCAGCCACACAGGGACAGTTTTCAGATCCTATTTCCATTATATAAAGTGTTGATTGATTGCATCTTTTTAATTGGAGACTCCAAAATACAGAGGACAAACAGTTTGCGGTTGGAAACTTACTTTTGCATTTTCCAATGCTTTGTCATTTTAACCATTCATCTATAGCAAAGGTTTTTTCCCTTCATTTAACTTCAGACTGGGAACCAAGTGAGTACAAAAACTTTAGTAAATTAAAATGTCACGTGATTTCCTTTCTGTGAGCTGAACGGATGTGTCTGCAGAGCTCTAATGAAGGAGGGTTAGTACAAGAATGGGGAGCTTGCGCTCCAAGAACATCAAAGGTCTTCAGTGTTTGTAGAGTTAATGTACAATAAAAAAGAGCAAATGTCGTGTGAAATTCCAATTTGAATGAGTATTTGGATGATCTGTGGTCCTCTGCTATCTGCTATTAGGTTTTCATCTGGAAAGAAAGTGTGATGGAAGTGGATGGAAAAAGCTTAGATAGTAAAGATGTGCTAAGATCAGGCACATCAGTTAAAGCTTTGAGACCGGTCTCTAAGTTGTTACACCTGGCTGGGATTGCAGTCCTTTGCCAATTCATATCCAGCACTTACTTGGAGCATGAGCTAACTCTGGGCTTGTGCAAGAGGTCATGAATTCATTCAATTTTAGCTTCAAGCCTGGTATTTTCACTTTTCCTTTTCCTTTAGATTCATTAGGGCAGTTGCTACATCACCTCAAGGAAAGGGAACAGACTTGTTGAGTTTTGAAGAGACGTAAGGGACAGTTGTTGGCCAGGGTTAACCTCTTTCAAGTCCCATTACATAGAGTCAAAAGCTCGCAGCACTTCCCAGGAAGCGTTCAGCAATTTGCAGGAATGGGTTCTCAGGATCTAGGTCACCTAATGAATTTTAACAGAGCGGAATCACATTATGAATAGAAAGCACCAAATAGCAGATACTTCTCTTTATTTAAACTGGCTGCCTGTAATTTCTGAAGTACAATTGACTTCTCTCAATCCCAGTCCCGTTGCAGAATTGTGTGAGGATGACAGAAGGATTTGGATAGTCAAATGTGCAATTCCAGTCCAAAAACAGGCTTCAAAATGGCATTATGTATTAATGATTCCCAGAACAGATTTGTTCAGTTCCTAAGTGAAAAGCTGAGGGGTTTTATATCTGCCAGCTCTGCAAATTCTCTCAGGGACATGAAGGTCAAGCTTGCACTATTTCCTTCTCACACATCATCATCACAGTCATCATCAGTAATAAAGATTATCAGGACCCAACTGTGCCTCAGTTATGCCAATGTAAGCTCCAGTGCGTTTCACAGGGTTACACATATGTAAGGATTTGCCCTCCCATGGTTGCAGAGCCATGCTTACGGCCAGTATTGCTCAATGATCTGTGAGTGAGACAGGCTCCAAGCCCCATTGCCCATGGCCCACAGCATGGGGGGGGCAGGTGGGCACTGTGATAGGTCACACTCTGCAGCATTGGCTCCGAGACACCTGAGCTGCTGCTCCTGCAGGTGGGCCCAGCAGAGATTTATGAAAGGAGTTGAACACCATGCAGGCAAACTTGCTCCTACAAAAGGTGAAGGTCTGCTTGTTAACACCATGATCAGATCCACCATGGCAGCCAGGCCACCATGCAGGTGCTCAGGACCCAGAGATCAGCTATGGAAAGACATTGGACCTCACATTTGCTGTCCTGATGCATGGAGAAGACTTTTTGACCACAGGCCTCAGATCATAGGCTATCTTTGGGCCTGGACTCATCCCTATCTTGAAGACTATTTCCTATGGCTTTAGTCAGGTGAAGGTTTAATGACTTCCCCCAGCTTTCTGAAAAGAAAGGCAACATTGAAATGAGATTTAATCCAATTCACAAAATAGTGGTGAACAGGGAGAAGAGAATGAAATGCTATTGCCTGAGAAGTGTTATTTTTGCTACTCCTCAGAAGATGGCTGTGCTGCACACCCATCCTAGTGGGAGCAATTGAAACTAAAAGCTGGCCTGAGACACATCATCCCTTTTCCGCTGGAAGAACCAGTGTGTGCTCCAACATTTTGTAAGGGTCTCCCAGCCAACATTTCTCTGTGGAGATACAGCATCGGAGAGGGCTGAGCTGCTATGCTTCCTGTATAGGATTTCAGGATCAGACTCTACATGAGTTCAAAGTCTTTCCATAACCCAAGTGCAATGATGCAAGTGAGAAAGCAGGTGGCTTTGTGTGTTTGGAGAGTAAGTTCAGGGGCACTTTCAACTGTGTAATGGCTTTGTCTTTTTCTGTTGCTTTGTATTTGCTGTCTACCTGATGGAGACTGTGCTTGGGAGTAACTCCAAAGGCCTCACTGCAGCCACACAGGAAGCAGTAAAAGAGGAGAACTAGACTATATATTTGTTGAACCCTAGGCTTTTGAGGTATATTTTAAATTTATTGCTTCCCTAGATTATTTTTTTAATATTGCAGGTGCTTGGATAGTAAGAACCATCTTCTGAACAGCATAGCACACAGCTGACAAAAGCTTCTTTGACACACAGTCTCTCTGTACTCTCTTGCTGCTGGAGTCTCTGGGGACAGCAGTTAAGCTGGCGTAATTTACATGGCATCAAGTGTGTTCCTAAAGATCAGCAGAAGCTTTGCCAATGAATGCAAGGGGTTGAGAGGCTGCTGAAATCCTCCCAGCTATGGTCCTCTTCTCTTTACATTACTGACACCTCCAGTCCCTCTGGCATGCCTTTGGCACTAGTGGTTTTCTCAGGTGGTCTCTGTGCTTCCCAACCCAGAACAACTCTTTCACAAGCCAGCCAGACCCCTTTCTGTTCTAAATGGCAATCATTTTGTACAAAGAGATTGGAGTGGAAGTGGGAATTTAATTTTTGAATGAAAAAATAATCTCATCTTGAACTTTTCTTTTTTGTACCAGTCTTCCACTTACACAAACTACACAGGCATTTGTGAACAGGCAACATGCTATAGCTCATGGAAACCCACATCGTTCTCATAACTTGTATACTGCAGACAACAAGCTCCATGAGAGGGTAATAAATGCTTTTTTGTAGCTTTTGGCCTCCAAAAGAACTTTGAGTTTCCTGCAGTTGGAGACAGAGGGGATGCCATCCAACTTCTTCAAGTGCATTTTTAAATTTCACACATCCTTGCTGAGTATGAAATAACCAGCTAGACCTCCCAGGTAGCCAGGGCCAGAGGCACTGTGACTTCATTACACCTGAATGATGGGAGTTACCAAGCTGGCGAGGAAGGGAAGCATGATGGAATATAAGGTGGCATCATTTTCATGCCACTGGAGCCAAAGAGCAGGTTTTCAAAAGGGAAAGCAAGCAGCATAATAGAAGGTACCAACTGAGTACTCCTCACAACTTCCTGTAGTTTTCCCTGCAACAAATGCATCCCTTGATCTTGACAGATATCCACTTACAGCAGTTTACAGTCAGGTAACTTACAGAACCATGTTTCATTCTGATGCCTAATCTTGCACAAGATGATATGATAAACAGGCCCTTTATAACAACATGGAAATCCCTTCCAGAGTAAACTAAATGATCTGACGCTTTTGATCCTGATGTGGCAACAGTTCTTTGTTTAACAGTGCTTTTACTTAGAAAAAAGGCTAAAAACCCCAGTGTTGGTCACATTTCTTTGTTTAAACCACTATGGAACCCTCTATTTCTACTCGTAGCCTTTGGTGTTATGTCCAGTTGAGACATCTGCTATTATTTACTTATGCAGTAGGCTTCGCTTGTACATAGGCACTAGAGAATCTAATATTTGTTAAGAAATAATTCTGGGTTAAGATTAATTTTACTATAGGATGTGCTCTAGGCAATAAGATTTTGTGATTACTACCAATATTAGAAGATAAAATGAAATCGCAGAAGTCCTGGATGGTCTAGTGTGCATTAGGAAATCACCTACCTTCGTGGTGCATCTGAGACCCTGGTACTATGGGTATCTCTATTGTAAACATTAATGTACTGAGGCAGATATTTACACTCTGTTGTTGTTTTCTCCACTTCCTCTGAGCAGGTGATGGCATCAAGATTTGTGTCTTTTTCACATCCTTGCACATGTCTACAGAAACCTTTCCCAGCAGCACTCTGCTAGATCTAACTCACCAAGGGAATAAGGCATCCCTCATATGAGGAAAGGCTGCAAGACATGGGTCTGTTTAGCATGGGAAGAGAAGATTGAGATGAGATCTCATCAGTGCTGACAAATATCTAAAGGGCAGGCATCAAAAAGATGGGCCCAGGCTCTTCTCAGTGGTGCCCAGTGACAGACCAAGGAAATTCCTTCTCAACATGAGAAAAAAATTCTTTACTTAGGGTGTGATAGAGCATTGGAACAGGCTACCCAGAGAGGCTGGAGGGTTTCCTTCTCTGGAGATAGTCTTAACCCACCTGGATGTGTTCTTGTCTAGCTTGCACTGTGTGAGGCTGCTTTGGCATGGGGATTGTACTAGATGATCTCCTAAGAGCCTTTAACCCCCTATAATTCTGTGATTCAACGTAATGTGTCGTGTCGAGTGAAAATTCAGAGAAATTGTGTGTACCTCAAAGGAATCTGTGCCTCAGACATGGCCAAATGGGTACCCACAAGCCAGATCCATTCTACCAGAATAGGCAGATCATACCAGTGCTCAGTTCCATCCAACATCTTTTCTCCTTCAGGAGAGCTTCCAAAAAGTAAGCCAGGGCTAGGGGTGGGAGTTGGATGAGCTGTGATTTCTTGCTATGGGACCAGACATGCATCCCGTCGCTTACCTTTCAAAAACAGGTCAATGTATCACCTTGTATGCTCCACTGTTTTTTGTCTACAGACAGTGATTGACTGAGAAACTTCTTGAATGACATTGTTCTGTTTTTTTATTTTCTGCATCTCATTCATTCTCTTTGTGATGAAAGGCAACAACAATTTATCTGGGTTTTCTTTCAGTTTTTTTCACAGACTGAGTGATGCTGCCTACTGCAACTCTGTCAGTCTTCAACCAAGCTGGTCTCTAGCAATGCTCAATCTAGAAGTATACATAGATACAGACTTATTCAGTTATTGTCTTAATCTAAGTTATTCCAGATATAACTGGAATAATTTTCAGAGTAAAGTCTCTGATTCAACAGAAGATGGAACTGTCTTTTACTCAGTCTATTTTGTGGTTTTCACATTTCTATCATTATCATTCTTAAGAAACCAAACATTTAATCAGCATTTAATTTTTTTAGGTTTTGAGGAGGCTGTAATTGATCAACATACACACACATTATCTTAGATGTATTTATCCATGTATGTAGCTATATATAATAATGTTCATGTTATCAAAGAATCATAGAGTTGGAAGGGACATTCAAAGGCCATCTAGTCCAATCCCCCTGCAATAAGCTGGGACATCCTGCACTAGATCAGGTTGCTCAGAGCCTCATCAAGCCTGGCCTTGAATGTCTCGAAGGCTGGGGCCTCTACCACCTCTCTGGGCAACCTGTTCCAGCACCTCACCACCCTCATGGTTAAGAACTTCTGCCTAGTGTCTAACCTAAACCTGCTTTGCTCTAGTTTAAAACCAGTGCCTCTCGTCCTATGGCTACATGCCCTGACAAAAAAATACTTTTAATAAATGTATTGTTACAGCCCAACAGTTCTCTGGTAGTTCATTGCTTGGCCTCTTCACTGTTAGATTAATGCCCCCTTCCAATGGTTTTGGCTCTCAGGTCATTACCTAGTTTTTGTTAGACAAGGTTGCATTCAGCATCTCTTCATATGATGAATGCTAACTCCTTTATTCCCTGGGAAAGAAATACCTCTGCAAGCAGGAATTACCTTAGTGTAGAAGCAAAATCTGTCTTGAGGCAAAGCTCCTGTTGCTCCTTCAGCAGCCTGGCTGTTTGTTTCTCACCATTTCTGCCAGAAGCTACCAGCCATGTTTCTCACCTGCTGCTTAAGGATGACTCATCCCTTATTGCTGTGTGTATGAGTATGGTGCTTATGGAGAGACACTCTGGCTCTAATGGGGAATAAAGGAGAGCAGAGAGTGGGGAATAAAGGAGAGCAGAAGTCCCATGGCTTCCAGATCTGCAGCCCTCCACTTCCTCCTGGACACATCATGAGGCTAATGTTTGATGGACTGAAGAGCCTTGGTTCATTCCTAGTACAGCCCCATCATTACTGGGCAAGGGGATACTCCTGTTTGGAGGAGCTCAGGGTGCTCCATGTGTTATGGACAGATTTCTGCAAGAGGCAGAGTAGCATCTTGGTCTTGCTGGAGACATGGAATGGACGCACATCCCGATAGTCCATGTGGAAACCATCTGTTTTCCACACCTTCCTCCATGGTTCTGCTTCTTTACCTGTCCTGTGGGTTTTCCATGAGCACCTTACACACAAGATAGGAAAAGGGCAGACATCATGGAGTCTCTGACTCCAGCAAAATTAGCCCTGGGGGTCAAGGGGCCTCCAACTGTCATCTTATTTGTCTTGTCCTTGTCAGGAACCCTGGCTGGGGCAAAAAAGCAGGGGTTATATAAGCAAAGCATAAAAGCTGTTGTTTTTTGACCACTGAACAGATCAGGTGAAGACTGTTTCCTTTCTCCCATTTGCTGCACTGTAGACCTTTTTAAGCAGAACAATGGGCTACACAAAAGCCAGGGGCCAGCTACAGGTTTTGGTATTGTGTGGGTCTAATTCTTTAATCCCGTGCTATTCTGACTTAAGTGATCAGCCACTGACTTGAAATGAAAAGTACCAAAGTACAGATTTCAAATGTATAAAAATAGAATTACTTGAACCATGACTCAATAAAAAGGAAGAGACAAGACCTTCAACAACAAATGGATCAAATTTAGCTGGTTGTAGGATTGATATGTCTTCCAGGGTCATCTGCAACAGGAACCAAATGTTATTTGCCTGACGCTGTTAAACACCTTATCAACTGCAACTTAGCTCTCCCTGTGCATGACTTTGCAAAAACAAGACTGTTTTTATGCTTATCCTAGTTCTGTGATTTTCACTGGACCTGTCTTGCCAGTGCCAATGGAGTTGCTGCACTTTGTTGCTACTGTTTTGCAATCAACATTTGATGAGGTGCACAAAGGAAGCTTTCACACTGTCTGGATTCACTAGTTGGAAAAAAACTTGAGACAAATCTGAACAGCCTCATGTTTCTCCATGTCATCACGGAGCCGTTGATATTCTTCAAAAGACCACAAGGAATGGTGGTGACATTCTTCGTTTTCAGAACTCTCTGAAGAAGGGAGAAAACAGAAAGATACTAATAAAAATGCTAAGTGCAATATATTATGTTGCCAATGAGAACTTGTCCTGTGAAGCCATTATTCAGAACAAGACAAAAAGATGAAGAATTTGACCACAACTTTTTTCGGCTGTTTTGTCAGAAGTCAGAATATGAACCCAGGAGTTTTAAATGATTGAGAAAGAGTCAAGTGAAGTTCCCAGGTTTTGATGTGCTTCTTGAACAGTAAAGGGTATTTCTATGAAGCTTCTAGGAAAGTCGCATGCTTCCTGATTTATCCAATGAAGGGCAATTGTATCTGCCAAATTCACATGACAGAAGTGCTTGTGAAGGGTTTGCTGCAGGAGAGCAGTGAGCAGTGATAATTATACCTGCAGTTATCACCTCCAAATCTGAATAGTGAATACTACTATTATGGATTGCACTGTGCTGGTTTTTTGGGGGGGAATTTGAGATGAGTAAGGAGAACCACCATTCACAAATAGAGGCTACTGTGGGCAACTTTCTACCTTGTCCGCCATAAAGTGTGATGCTGTGAAACTAGACATCAACAAGGGAAAATGCAAAGGAACCAATTCCAATAGGATTTAGAAAGTTTTAAATATTGAGCAGAAAATGCATGGATCATATATTACAGTCACAGAAGTACTGCAGCCTGGAAAATAACTTTTTATTTCAGTCCATGCACACAAATTATTCTAGGAACAAATCCATGAGAAAGTTGAGGTGAAATGACCAGCTGAATTTTAAAGGTGAAGAAATTTTCCAGGCAGACATTAAGAGTGGAAGAGGAGCCCAAACACTCACACTGGGAAAAGAAACTTGAGAGATTTATCAACTCAGAAATAATGAGTTGTAATTAATATTCAGCCAAGATGAGGCCATAAAGTTTATGTCATTATTAAATGCCTAGTTTCTAAAAATAACTCAGACTGAAAAAAAAGTGTGTCCGACAAAATATGTTTCTTATTTCAATAACAATTAATTAGAGGTTTTTTGCTTCCCTTCTTCCAAAATGAGTAGAAATTTCACAAAAGGTAAATACAGTTCAGAGTTTGTGCCCTTGAGACAAAAGTTCCAGGGTGACTGGAATTGGATGAAGTTAAAAATTAATTCATGGACTACATGAAATCCCTGCACCAACATCCTTATTTTGAAGAGCCTCCACCTCTAATTAATGCAATTTTAACATTTTCCCATACTGATTATAACTTAGGTTCATACATAAGTATGTTCTATGTTTAGCCAAAAATGCGTACCATCTGTTTTCTGAATTGGTGCAGCTGATTAAAATGATTTTGGTGAGACCCACTCTGAAAAGGACAACTCTAGTGCTCAGCATGAAAGGACAAGGTGGTTTCAGTTTGGAGTAGGACAGTCATGGCTCAACTACTGCATGGTTTTATAAGTCTACCAGGACAAAACTGGTGACCTACAGCTTACAGCTGTTGTAGGAGGATCATTTTCAAGAAATTACACAATCAATCATGTGCTAGAACTTTTTGTATACTAGTAACTCTTGCTTTTTATTAATACTGAAAAGAGTAGTGTTTCCAATGGTTTTAACATGAGTAAATGCCCTGGTTTTGACAAAGTGAGGCAATCCAGTACTGTCTCATGCTCTCTCTGTCATTTGTAAGTAGAATCTCTGAATATTGAGGAAGAGACTAAATCTGTTATTCCAGTCCAAAGATACTGTCTCCTACAACTGTGTGTGGAAATCTGATGTGAAGAATTTCCTCATCTTCTTTGTCAAGATTATTGAGAGATGCTGTTGAATGTGTATTTCTCAAGAAATGATGTTTTAAACTTGTAAAATCGACTATTTTTTGATTTTACAGAGGAACTGAAAAAAAAAAAAAAGGAAACAAATGGGTATGGTCTTGTGGGCCTTAATTTCCCAGACCATTCATAAAGCTATTGTAAAAAGAGATTCTGATTTTCTGATAAAAAATCTGGGGACCGGGGAAGAATGGTAAAAAGAAAACCACAATAGCTAATCGTATGTGCAAAGTGGTTTCTTTTCAGCAGGATGCTATTTGTCATATGAGTAAAAAGTTGTGAGTATGAACTTTACTTTCATGTGCAATAAGTCAATTGATTTGTACCATTTCTTCTTGCACAATTGTTCTACATCAGAGAAAATACATCTCTCTCTAGTCAGGCAGCAACTGCAGCCAGAAACTCTCATTCCAGTCACATACTTTTTTTTAGGCAATATATTACATACAAAGAAACCATTGTACTTTCTTTCTCACCAAATGTAATGCAGGTTATGGGAGACAAAAGAGCAGAATGGTTCCTTTTAATAGATCTTGAGCCTCCAAGTAAATACATAGAAGTTGCTCAAGCGCTAACCTCTGAAAACTGGACCCTGCAACTTTGATTGCAGTAGCTCAAACAAAACCAACTCTGCAGGGCTTGCCCAGCAGTAATTGCAATAAGCAACACACAAGAGCTCCCAAATCTTGCTTAACCGAGAGCAGTGCTGGCCACTGGCCACGTGTCTGATGGCTGCTTCTGATCTGCATGCAATGGCTTGGCAGCTTGTGGGAAAGGATAGTGGCACCCCAAGAGACCTCAGACAGCTCCACAGGTCATCAGCAAAGCAGAGGAGAGCCACAGTGGGTGCCTGTGGATCATGTTTTGCCTCTGCACTTCCCTCGATGCTTAGGCATAACAAGTCCAGGAATAATACATACACAAGTCATGGAGAATACCAATACAAGGGAGCCCAACCCATGCAGCCAAAATAAACATGACTAGCACCACTTCCCATTCAGATTGCTGCTACTCATAGCAACAGGGAGCCCTTTATTGTGTTTGAGCAAAATAGTGTGGGGAGAATATAGCATTTGGATAAGAAAGCAATGTGTGTACGGAATAGCCTGTTCTCATTCCCACTGAAATCACCAAAAAAGCTATGGTGGCTCCTCCCCGGAAGGCCAGTTTTGCCACGCATCATGTGTGACTTTTGCAGGCACTCAGCCTATGTGTTATCATGACAGAGCCTGAGTGAAACACTGATGGCAAGGGAGTAATTCTCTGCAGAGAGGTTGATACACACCTTCCCAAATATCTGTGAGCAATTCCCCTGCTACCTCCAGCTCCTTCCCTGTAAGATGTGTTTGAGCATGTAAAGCTGAGCTCAGCATGTGGAGGAGGGTTCTGAGGAAAAACAAAAGCCAAGATTTCTTTCAGGATTGCCAGTATGGGCAATATCACTTATTTGTAGTTATTACTCTTGTAGACAAGGATAGTAGGGGGAAATAATACTGGCAGAAACACTGTACCAAATGAGAGAACCCCAGCTAGGTGGCAATAACAAAGGGACCAAGCAATGATGGTATATAAATTAATCACGAGTACATGACAAGATGCTTTATGCAAAAAAGCAAATTGCCATTTTTGGATACGTTCTGAGGGAACCTGAGTAAATCAGTGACATAAAACATTCCCCTTTTCAGAACTCAAGACTCAGGCATGAGACCCTGGCTCATGTTGGAAAGCACTAAGTCACACTAGCAGTCTCACTGACTCAAGAAGTCATGTAGTCCATTCTGTTCTGGGACCCCCTGGTTCAGAAGAGTAGGGCAAACTAAAATCCAGCAGCACAGTTAATAAAAAGGTCAAGGGCCATTACCTACAGGGAAAAAGCAGGTAGACTTTTCTGAGGCTTGGGAAGAGGTGACAATGGGCATATACCTCTTTTCATAAGATGATGGGTTTTTTTAAAGAACGACTCTCTAGATAAAAGGTTCCATGAAAGATATAAGAAGATGCAGTAATACCACTGTAGAAAAACTCTACAAGTGCAACTATATGATAAAGTCTTTAAAAATGTGTTAAGGCAGGCAGGAATAAGCATGCCCTGAGAAATCACTGAGCCCCAGCACAAGGCGAAGTAAAACTTAATATTTATGAGTGAATGTTAAACAAATAAAGCATTAAAATGTAAAGTGGATTTCACTATCATCTCACTAGTAAAATTCAGTTTTGGTTTATCCTTCATTGGAAAAAAAAGATGAAACACTGCTTCCCTTGAAGGACAGCAACTTCTAATGCTGAGTCCATTTGCCTCTCCTTCCTTCTGTCAGGATGATAAATCTCCAGTGAGGTTTCTATGATGTTATGAAGTGAGAGGTAAGTTATGTGCAAAAATATGGGGGTAAACTGAAATGCTATTGCCATAATACCATTAAAACTTTTTTTAACTTCATCAAGCTTTCAAATATGATAGAGAATTTGAAAAGTCAACTGAAATCACAAGAAAATAATTTAATATTTTTGTTGATTTCAAGGTTCCTTGCCAAAAGTTTGAGAAAGAATCCCAAACATTGTACAGTTTCTTTAATGTATTTTTCTTAAATTTTCTGTCTTATAGACAAAATTCTAAATTAAAAATATTTTACCATAAGCATGAAAAGCAGAAACGTTTTTAAACAAATGCATTTTCCATTTAAAATAATCTGAAACAGGTGAAAAGTCTGAAGATAAAAATAAAGGGGTTAATTTTGACCAAAAAAATCCATGTTTTTTCATACCAACATATCAACACTTCCTTGGTGAGAATTCCTTGACTTCTGATATACATGGTGTAGGAGAGGGAAGAATGAAGCTCTGGTGTGTATAGCACTGTCAGACGTATTGGAATAACCTCAAAGGTCTATGAATGAAAATCCCAGTCAGACTGTCTCTACAGGAAACAGTACATTCAAGGTCTGGATTCCTTTCAGAGAATTTGCCAGCCATATATATTAGCATTTATCAGTAAGCATTAAACAAGTATTACAGGTATGTTACTGTCTGTTTGTTAATGACCAGCATAAAACTTTTTCCAGGGTCATTGGCTCCCTGTTTGACTTTCATGAGAGCAGAGCCAGTCAGTCTCTGGGGCACGATAATACTTCATCTCTTGAAAAAGATGCAGATTTATTACTCAGCTCTCCAAGGGAGTTGCAGCATGCTCAGATTGCGATGGTTACTTTCTGACATCTAGAATTTAATGTGTGATAAGTTACTGATTGCATATATGATCAGAGATGACTGGGTTTGGTTTGTTACTTTAATCTTAGATTTGTCTCCTGAAGTCTGCTTTATTTTTCCAAGTTAGTTTGGAAATTTGTGGAGTTCCTGAGCTTTATTTCATTCCACCAGGAATGAACACTTCTAAAGGAAAGGGTAAGGAAGTGGGACATTGGAAAGCCATCCTGCAGGACGAGGGGCCAGGAATCCCTCCGTTCTGGCGCTCATACCCAAGTATCTTTGTGGTCTCAGACAAGACATATCAGGTATAAAAGTGTGTTGCCCACATATGGGAGTACATGGCTAGAGACCCTTCTGTGTCCTGATTACCACAGACAGCAATCTGTTTGATTTTCTTACTCTTCAGAGTGACACAGGTTGTATCTTTACACTGATCCATTCTCATCATTCCTTCAGCATCCCTAAGTAAACTTATTTTAGGTTTTGTTTGCTATAATCCTAATGTCAGCAAGTTTCTTCAGTATATCTTTGGCTGCAGCCGAGAGCTATGATTAATCAGAGAAAATACTTTGAAAGTAAGAAAAGACAGAATATTAAGCCATGACAATTCTTCCACCTGTACTATGCATTTATTATGTACTATGCATTATGCATAAGAATGTTTTGGTTGGAGTAGTGCATCACACTGCTGAACATCTTACCTGGCAATGGCCAGCAAGGGATACTTCATGGCATCATAAGAAATGAAGTGTCTGAAGGTCATCTTTGTCTGGAGGTTTCATAGAATCATAGAATGTTTTGGTTGGAAGGAACCTTTAAAGGTCATATAATTCAACTCCCTTGCAATAAGCAGGAACATCTTCATCTCGATCAGGTTGCTCAGGGGCCTATCCAACCTGACCTTGAATGTCCATCTGGAGTAGTCATCAGTTAGCTTCCATGGATTTGTTCTAATCCTGTTTTTAAATGATGTATATATTTTGTCCCCACAACATCCTTATAGCAGCAAACTTTGCAGTTGTGCAAAGAAATTTAATTGTTCATTGAAGGCCTCTTGGCTTTTATTTATGGGAACAAGCAAATAATCATCTCCCATCCCACTTTGGCACTTCATATGTCCCATCTGCATTTTTTTCTAATTGAAGACTCTCAGTCTGCTTAGTCTTTCATGGTATGCTTGCTTTTCCATGGCTGCTTCCATTGCACTCCTTGCAATGTTTTTGTTTCTCGCACACTGCTGGTGAGACAGTTGTGCTATCCTGCAATCACAGACAGCATGGATTTACCCAGGGGCGCAGCTCTTTGTAGCTTCCTCTTGAGCAGCTCTCACCCATCTGCTTGTTTTCATGAGGCTTGTTCCTTGTTTCTTTTGCAGAACAAGACAACCTTAACATTTAATGGTCTAGAGGCACACTTAATTTCAACCCAGAATACAAGTGCCCCTTCTCTGCTTGCTAAAACTACCCAACAGGAAACTGTTTTAGAACAGAAGACAAGTGCATAGAGCCCACTTCATTAGCTATCTCAGAGTTGATATGCAGGCTATTATTGTACAGTTCTGACAACACTAGCAAAATTGATCTTAAGAAGCAGAATAAAATAGTCTTTGCAGGGCAAATCGACTGGGGACAAGCAGCATTTGATTCTATTGCAAACAGCATGAGAAAATCACACTTGCTGTGAAGCTTCAGATGAGTCGCATGTGGTCATCTCTGGGCCAGAACTGGCCTCTGTGGTACTCACTACTGTCTTTCATTCATCTCTTCTCTTTGGAAAGGAAATGCTATTAATCCTTGAAGAGTCACAGAAAGTACAAAGGTTTTCATTACGCATTGGTGAGTGTATTTCCTTAAGAAGGTTCTTGGCATCCCGTGGAAGTAAGTGAATCACTGGCTCCTCTGGCTGCTGCATAACTACTTATTGTTTTATTGAACAAGAAAGTCATATAAAACCTTGCATACTATAAATGGCCAGGGTATAAGTCAGATGTTAATTTACGCATTGGTCTTTTTGGAAAAAAGGTCAACTGAATAAATATAGCTTATGCTGAGCACTTGAACCACGAATGACTTTTATTATTTTTTTTGTTAAATTCCACTCACCTTTTTTTCCCCCTCCCTTTTTTTTTCAAGTGTATAATGAAATCATTTGCTAATAAGGGGAACTGAACTAGGGCTAGAGAAAAAGCACACACCTTTTCCAATGTCATTAAGAACAACTTTTGGCACTTTCCACATATGAGACATAAAGCTTTATGAACCTAATCCTTAATCTCCAGGTTCTCTAGCTGATTTATGTGTTTACTTACGGCATTGTGTGTTTTCTTCTGAAGTCTTCAAATTTGTCTCTTAAAATTCATACACAGGAGACTTTTTTGCGTCAACAGAATGGTGTGAATTTCAAGGAAGTACTACAAGCTCCTTAATACTTCAGCATCCCTGGAGCCTCAGTTGCACGTGTATTTTTTGGAAAAGCCTAATTTCAGCTTTTTTCACATAAGTACACGTCCTGCAGCTTTCCACAGGCTTTCCTGAAGCCTCTCCCTATGCCTGATCCCCTATGCACCAGCTGCCAGGTTCTAAGTGCCCACAGCACCCAGGGATACCCATGAGTCACCACTGAGAGGTGCTGAGTACCTACAGCTCTCTCAAGCTAGTGGAAATAGCAGGTGCTCAGCATTTCTTCAGAGGCTGACCCTCCAGAGAGATACTGGCAAAAAAACCTGCCCGGTGGAGGCTCTGAAGGAAAGAAAACTTTCTGAGGTCTCCCTTAAGGCCCTTTCTTCATAAGTGTTCCTCCTGTTGAAGCAACAGGGATCCTTTGTGCTGTAGTCCTGAAAAGTCTTCTGTTCTCCTGAAAACCAGGCGATCCTCAAGAGTGGAATTTAGAGGAAGAGAGATTAAAAAGGCAGAGAGGTGCCTGCTGGGAGTCACCTCAGCAGGCAGAAGCATCATCCACACTGCACCCTTTCGCAGCATGCATCTGCAGCTATCTCAGGGCTTCCTGTTGAACAGCTTATTGTGAAATACCTGGGGAGGTGTTGAATATATTTCAAGTTAGAGTATGCCTACCCACTCATAACTGGCCAGAAAGCAAAGGAGAAGCTGATTGTAGTATTTAAATATCTAGTTTCCTTACACCAGTGTGGTTGTGGTAGTTCAGGCAGTCAAGAGCACCTTAGAAGCTCTCTCAGTGCAATCTCCACAGATCTCTTTCATGAAGAGGTACCTGTCATTCCTTGAATAGTGACCCACTGGTACTCTATACAAAGCACACAGACATGTTGCCTTGGTACAAAAGTGCTGACTCCCAAGAAATAATGAAGGGCAGAAGCTTGGAGAAACACAGCACATATTAAAAAAGAAGGACACATGGCAGCAGCCAAAACCCCAGATGGCCACTTTAGGACCCCAACTACACATCTGTGTCAAATTTTAAAGTCCAACCTTGCAACAGCATGAGCAAAACATAGTAGGAAACAGTCTTTATAGAAAGGATTCCTATAAAGTTGCAGAAAGAATTGTAGGCCAGGCTTTTACTGGGCAGTGAGATGATAGTGTACTCTATACATACATTTATAGCGTAGGCATTATATAATGCCATGAGCAGCTTCTATAGCTTACTTGCTACTTACTTCCCATTAAAGGAAAAAGGTACAGACATCTGTGCATTGTGCTGTTCCACATGATTGCTGTAGGCAGTTCTTCAAAGGTTCTTCAAATTTGGAGATGCAAATATATGGACAACAGATAGAAGGGCTAGACATAAAAGGAGCCATATGTCCAAAGTCAGTGAAAGTACTTCTAGCTCCATCAAGTGACAATAGCAATATTCCCCATGCCTTACTCATGGTGCATACACAAAACATTGGGGAGTTAGCCTCCCAAGGTTATCCACAGAAGGGCTAATATTATACACTGAAGCCCTTTCTGCCTTTGATCCATATGTGAGCAAGGAAACTTTTCCACCTATTAAGGAATACATATTCTATTTTCTGTGATGATTCTGCAGCATCATGAGTGATAGTAGTATTTGTGAAGATGACAGCATTCCATGCCGGCATTTGAGTTTGTCTCTCTGGATTTACTTCAGTTTTTCCTCTGTGTATCATTAAGCAACACCAATTTTCGTTGTCAACTGGAGTCCTGAACAACTCAGTGCTCTTCTGGCTGTCAGCTCTACTTAGCTTTGGACAACTACAAGCATAAAGGGAAAAGGAATGAAAGGAAGGATCATGTCTATTCTGTGCAATGTTTGGCTAAATCAGCTATTTGAAGGGAATGGAAATGGGATTCCTCACTACTGTTAAGGAATGGAAAGGTGTGCAGGTTCTGCCAAGGTAGATGCATCTGAGGACAGGGCATGATTGGAAGGAGTGGCCATTTTTATTGATATTTGTATTTGAGTGTTGAAATTTAAAATATTGAATATTTTTATTGATATTATAAATGGTTTTGTTCCCCTTCTTGCCGCACATAAAGAATGCCTCATCTTCATCAGGAATAATCCACTCCTTTCCCTCAGAAAAGTTACTCAGACCTCTTCCTCACAGTTTATTCCCTTGCAAAGCCTTGCAAACGCTTGCAGTCTGTAAAATAGACTGTCTCCTCCTATTATCCCTTTAGTGACAGAATAACAATCACTACAAGCATAGAAAATTCATCTTAGTCCAGCTGAATTCAGCTGGAGAACAACTGGCTTAGATCTACTTCTACTATTGAGAGAGGAATACCTTTACTTCTATTGCATGTGATGACTAGTTCTGATTACCTCTGTGAAGCTTTAAAATTAACAGAAACTTTAGTGCCAGATTAAAGAAATTATGAGCTCTTGGTGATTTGTTTCATACGAGTGGAATTTAAAGAAATTCCAGATATAGAATCATAGAATCATAGAATAGTTTGGGTTGGAAGGGACCTTAAAGATCATCGAGTTCCAACCCCCCTGCCATAGGCAGAGACACCTCCCACTAGACCAGGCTGCCCAGTGCCCTGTCCAGCCCAGTCTTGAACACCTCCAGAGAGGGGGCATCCACAACCTCCCTGGGCAACCTGTTCCAGTATTTCACCACCCTCACTGTAAAGAATTTCTTCCTTATGTCTAGTCTAAATCTATCCCCCTCTAATTTATATCCATTGTTTCTAGTCCTCCCATCCGATATTATGTTAAAAATTCCTTCCCCTGCCTTTCTGTAGGACCCCCTCAGGTACTGATAAGTTACTATGAGGTCCCCTCTGAGCCTTCTCTTCTCCAGGCTGAACAACCCCAACTCCTTCAGCCTGTCCTCATAGGGCAGTTGCTCCAACCCTTTGATCATCTTCGTGGCCCTTCTTTGGACCCTCTCCAATAGCTCAATATCCTTCCTGTGTTGAGGGCTCCAGAACTGGACGCAATACTCCAGGTCAGAAGACATGGTCCTCCCATGTGTGCAGTTTCTCCAGGACCTACCTGTTCTTTCATAGAATATCCACTGGTGAGAATGATGGAAGGAAACTATTATATTAGTGCATGGCTTGAGTAAGAAAAAAAAAACTTAATTCCCTGGTTTATCTGTGCAGAGGTGGTCCATGTCAACATGCTGTTCTCTGGTTGGAAGAGGAGATTTGCCCCAGTCTGGAGATTCATCAGAAATGTAAAGGAGATGAGACAGGAGGAGAAGTTCTCTGACCCTGTCTCTTGTGCAGTATCTTACAGCTGCTCTGCAGGACATATCCAGTGGGTGAAACACATCAGCACTGCTGTGTTTACTGCAGAGAGGGTCTGGCTCAACAATGCTGTCAGTATGTGATATATGAGGTATACAGAAGAACAGATGAACCCTAAGTCTTAGTCTCAAAAATATTCAAATTTCTGAGTCCAGTTCCACTGGAAAATAGAGGAACTTGACTCTTAAGTCACTTCAAAAACTGAAACTCAACTTTTACCTCAGGCAGACGCTTTCCAGATGTTTACCCACCTCTGTATTTTTACAAAGCATATAAATCTCACCTGTTTGCTATGCCTTTTGAATACTAGGAAAATTATGGTAACAGGGAATTTAATGTCTAGTTTTGTCTTTTTTTAGAGTGTGCATTTGTGTGAGTGGAGCTAAAGAGATGTAGCTGATTGCAGGAAGAAACTTCTTAGGAGTGCAAATGCAATTATGCTTTGAAATCCAGTCAAGTCTGACAGGATCCCTTTCTACTGTGGCAAGTGGAGGAGGAGGAGGTGGGGGTATATGTGGGATGATGAAGAGCCCTGAAGGGCCAGGATTATTGCTGCTATGGTAGATGAGAGTGTTTTGGTGAGCTCTGGGGATTTTTTTTCCACTGAATAAAGTCAGTCATAAGCAGGTCATGGACATTTCTACTTCCTCTTCACTTTCTTGCTTCAAGCAGCTTCTAGAAAGAGAAGCATCAATTGTATCAGGGTACAGTAGGTTAGAAAAGAACATGTCCTTCTCATATTCACAGGAAAAAAAGAGGTAGAATGGTTGCCAAAGATGAGGTGAATAGAACAAGTCTTGCAACATTCATTTTGCTTCTAGCCTATGACCAATGAAGCAGTAGGGTGAGCGAGACCAGCTGATCTTCTTGGAGAAACTCAAGTGAAAAACCATGTCACATCATCTCCCATAGAATGTCACCTTGTGCAGTGCAGTGAACTGTCCAGGAGAAAGTGGGCCTGGCAGAAGGAGTGGGGTGTAGACCAGACAGAAACCAGAGAAAGCAAGGATTTACATGTCTCTCTCTGAAACATTAGCACAGTTCATGAGAAAGGCAAGCTTTTGATAAGGAAAATATTTTATTTTCATTATTACCTTAAACATTTGCAGACCCCTGAGATCAGATGTTTTGGTTGCAATCACATGCGCAAACAGCCATCACATTAAAGGCAGAAATAAGCACAGCAATATTACCTCAGTATTATTTTAGCCATGAGTGAACAGAGCAATTGCCATACTGTGGGCTGGTTGGAGGATTGCAAATGGGGTCAAGAGGTGCCTCATAAGACAATCTTGTCCATAAGAGCAGCTTCGCACCCTGCAAGAGCTTGAGTGCAGGAAAGTAGCCCCCGCAGACCTTTCTCCTCCAGATAAGAGAGACCATGGGCAGCATCTGGCGCTACGCAACTCCAAGACCAAGTGAACTAATGTTATATGAAAATCTACATCACACACATTAAGTGAAAGCAGAGTGCCACAGGGGAGATGCAACATCAAAAAGTGGGCTGACAAAAAGTGTAATCTTCCTCCAGGAAATTTATTGCCAGGAGGCCTCTCTGTTATTTCCACAGAAAGATGTCTGCTGCTAATTGGAGCCAGGGGATTGCGCCAGCTGCCCCCAGGTGCAAAGGTCAGGGCAGGGGTCCCAGAGCACCCTATGACAGGGCAGGAGCAAAGCAGAGGCATCTGCTTCTCCTGCCCCAGCAAGCACAGGTGACTGCACAACTGTGCATGGGGACACCCTTGCATGGGGACACTCCATGGACACTGCTTCACCAACTTGGTAGTACTTTACTTGCTATGGCTTCTCTTCAAGGACTCTATGTCTCAACAGTGGCCCATCCCTGCAAAGTTTGTGCTTCATGCTCACAGGAGAGAAGAGGGGTGAAGCTGGAGGGCTGGTGTGGCAAGCTTTCTGCTCTCCACTCCTGACCTGGTCCCACCAAACAAAGAGTGCTTGTCCAAAGAAAAGGAAAGGCAGTCCCCCAGCCGAGTCACCAGCTCCAGGTGACTCAGAAATACTTATGGCACATGTCCTCATTTCTGTCTTTCTCATTTCTGTTTTTACTAACTTCAAACACATGCAGACACACACACACAAATGCTATTTTTAACCTCTGAAAATAAGTTAGTAAGGATTTTTTTCCCATTGGCTAAAAGCTGCAGTGAAATTACTTCAAATATTGACTAGGGTTTGTTGAAATATTTGTGTGAGGCTTGTGTATTGGGAACCAGCAGAGAGCCATACAGGCTGATGCAAGTGATACACTGGTTGCCACGATACTGCAAATGTTGGGATCTGCTGACTGGCCCAAGCATGCCTTAGTGCACAAAGCATTTCTTATACCCAGCCACTGAGCAACCCAGTCTCATGCTAACAAAGGCTGAGAGTTCATTTAGCTCACTGTAATCTGCGTATCCCCAAGCATTTTCCATTGGATGTGCAAACCCCTTTAGAAAATGCATAGATGTCTTCCTATGTCAAATGCACAGATGTCTGTGCAGCATATAGGAACTTGCTTTACTTCATCAGTTTTTACTGAGGGGGTCCTACAGAAAGGCAGGGGAAGGACTTTTTAATATGATTTCGGATGGGAGGACCAGAAACAATGGATGTAAATTGGAAGGGAGTAGATTTAGACTCGACATAAGAAAGAAATTCATTACAGTGAGGGTAGTGAAACACTGGAACAGGTTACCCAGAGAGGTTGTAGATGCCCCCTCTCTAGAAGTGTTCAAGACCAGGCTGGACATGGCACTGAGCAGCCTGATCTAGTGGGATGTGTCCCTGCCTATGGCGGGGAGTTGGAACTCGATGATCTTTGGGGTCCCTTCCAGTCCAAACTATTCTATGATTCTATGAAGTGGGTATCCATCTTCTTTGCCAAACCAGCCTGGCTGCTGGCCCCAGGGCAGCCTGTGGATCTAGGGCTGCAGTGATGTGGAGGTTGCTGGCTGGGTTAGTCCTTATACCACCATGAGAGTGAGACCTGGACTGTGAGTAGCTGTGAATGATCTTTTTGTCCCCTTTTCCCCCTCCCCTTCCTCACACCAGCACATATCCTCAGGTTGCCAAGGACCAGGGTATAAATTTGCGTCTCCTCAGTCAAAACTTCTGCTAATTTGATCATGGTTTTGTTAAGGAAGGAGTAAATATGGAGCGGGGACTTTGGGGATTTGAGCTCTAAAAGTCAGAACTCGAGAAACAGAAACTGAAGCAAATTTTTGAAGCAAGCGGTCAGATCCAAGCATCCTGACTACCTCCTATATTGTACTTCTTGCTGAGCCTCCAACTCTCTCCTCAAATACCACACTCCCCCAAGAGTACAAATTATCAAGTGCCAAGGGGCCAGGATGCTTACAGTGTCCTGAGTTTCATGAGGACCAAGTGATCTCTAGGTCAGGACGAGCCGCAAGTGTTGAGAGCCAAACATTCTACTGCTGACCCCTTACACCACACTGTGCACAGCTCTTGGACCCAGACCTCTGCAATACATTTAAAGAGCATGGACTTACTGAGGCAAGCTGGAAATTTCACACTTCTGAATGCAAAAGAGGTCACTCCACACAAACCCCCATTTGTGCAGGCACATTTAGTGTTGGTGCCAGTGGACACACATTTCCAGGTACAACTTATATCCCTATCTTGTGAAAATTCAAATGCTTCTTGTCAACTACCTGAAAACTTGAGATTTTCTTTTCCATGTAAGGTCTAACATCCAGTCTAGGAGCAGTTCAAATACCCAAAGGTGTGGGGTTAAAACCAGATGAATGATCTCCAGTGCAGTCTTAAAAATGAATTTCCTGTTCCCTCAGGTGGAGGGAGTCCTGTCCCTGAAGCTGGGCCAATGAATTGGACACCTTATTTCTCTTTCTCTCTGCTCATTTCCCCGTTAGCTGGCGTGTAATGAGGCGCTGCAAGCATCAAGCATGATTCAGCTCACCGCTTCTCCCCCTACTTAATGTATGTGTCTGTGTAAAGTATAGGGGTGGTTTTTTTCCTTGCTCTCTTTTCTGTTCCAATTTATCTCCCTTACTTGGGAGTTTGTTGGTGAATACCATGGTTTCAGACTGGAGAGAGCTGAAGCAATTTTCTTATTCTGTCTGAATGAATGGCTGTTGGTTTGACTTCTCAGATGGTTGTAATCTCCTTAACTCCCAGCCACAGAACTACTAGTACCTGTTGAGTAAATATCCCACCTTTCATTCATGGCTGTGTTTGTCCTTGTTCAATTCTTTTTCTGCATATTTGTCTGTAAAAATTCTGGTCCTGGGAGGAACCCGTGATAAATTTTTTTTCTATGTGTACTAGTTCCCTTTGGTTACATAGCTTTTACTGTTTGCCCTATGTCCTACCACCAAAGAGAAGGGAAGCCTAATGCACTATGGGAAAAGAATAAACCTCTCTTAGCAGAGTCCTTGTGGCCATGAGTGCCCCTTGCCAGTCTTATTTTCTGGCTAATGGAGTGACTGGAAAATGAGATCCCAGTCTGATGCTCTGTAGCTCAAGAGATGTTATCTCCAATGGCCTCGTTTCTGCTGTCCTTGGGATTCTTAGGATAACACTCAATGAGTACTGCTGCAATCTTTTCGATATCTCCAAAGACCAATAGCTACCAGAGAAGCTAAGCACGTAGAGGTTCAACAAAATTTACAGCCTGTCATGGTGGGTTTCCATCCCAGTAAGATATCCACCTTTGTTGTTCACAACATACCTAGTGGCACCCAAAATATTTTTTGGCTTCCATCATGGTTAGTCTCTAACAAGATCCAGGAATTAATCAAGTTGTTGCTTCATTTCATACATTTCCATAAGGTGGGGTGGCTGATTTCTCTCTCTGGATACAGTTTTTGGATAGTAAAGAGCTGAGTCTTAAAGATGGAGGTTTATCATCCCCTTAAATCAGCATAAGATGATGGATAATAGGGATTTAATATACCATTCGTGTATCTTAGGGAAAAGATTTTAGCATCTGGAATATAAAACCATGCACAGGGGGAAAAACAATGGCTCTCCACTATGTCCTTTTCACTTCACCATTCTGTCAAGTATAAATTGTTGAGACATTTCAATTTACTTACTGACTAAGACTCAAATCTCACCTCAACCTTGCAAATCTAAGCCATGATAAGGAGAAGTGCAAGTATTTCGCAAGCAGAACAGCATGTGGGTTATTCAACAGGTAAAAGATATACAGCAGAAGTGAAAACTTGGTGAGTTATACTTTGAAGGGCAACATGCTTCTCCTTTTAATATTTATTGTTGACTCAGAGGCTTCAGGTTAATTTAATTTCTTTCCAGCATGTGAATCAACAGTTTGACTTTGTGAGATGCACAGTTCTGTTCCTCTGAACCCTAAAAGCATATTGTTTACATGACATAATCAGCAAATGAAAATGATCTTGTTCATGGAGGGTCCAGTTCCCACAAAATATCCACACCCTTCCTTGCTCATGAATTACGGATGTCTGGGGTCTGTGCTCTACCAGAAACTTGGCTTGGCTGTGTAAAAGCATTTGCTGGAGAGTGTGTTTTATTTTGAATGAAGCAAGCAGGCAAAAGATCAGTGGGATTAAAGTGAATTTTTTTATTTAAACCAACTCTCAAAACACAGCAGCTCCTGCCATTTTGTTTGGCTCCCTTATTCCTCTCCAGATCTTTTTTCCAGGCTTCAGCTGGTGCTCCCATGTACACTCTGCATCTCTCAAGGCACATCAGGGAGTGGCTGCTACCCGGAGCTGGTCACCATCCAAGAGCCAGTGGGCACGGGAACAAGGAGTCTCTTGTGGAAGCCCCAGCCGCTGAGTCACTAGATCCATTATCCCAACCCTAGCATGTGGAAGGGACATCCATCTTTCTGCTCCCTTAGCTTATGAGAAATAATTCTTCCATGTACAATTCAGAAACACTGCAAATCTTTAATTCTTTGAAATTATAACCAAGAATTCTCAGATTCCCTGAGGAAAAAGGGAATGCTCGGTGTCTATCTAATATAATGATGCAGTCAAAGCTCCTTGAATTTATTTGGACAGTATTAATGGCAAAATAGTATCCACAAGAGCTGGGATATCATAATGTACTCCTGCTGAGCTGAGAAGTGTCCTGCTTGACCAAGCATAAAGCAGTTGCCTTCTCCATTCCTTGCAAAGCCTATGCTTTTCTCCTAGTTCACTTTCTTTGATGCAAATTAGAGAAGACAGACAAACCTGAAACAAGAACTATGGACATCCTTTGCCAAAGAAAAGGCAACCCATCAGCAACAAACAAACTCAAGGGTCATGAAAGATATTTGAGTATTGTACAAAATGAAGTCTGTAGCTCAGAGTCCAGCCCCAGTTAGTGTTTATCAGATGTCCATCTGCTGCCAGACCTGGTGAGTGCTGGATCCTGCCTTCTGCATGTGTCAGCAGAGCTGAAGTGTTGCTGAGCTCCACTAACAGCCACCTCTAAATGTCCATGAAGGTGCTGACTCTTACCCGCTACCAGAACCCTTTCTGAGGCTGCTGCCTTGAAAGAAGAGACTTTTGCTACCTGCCCTCTAGAGAGCCAAGAAATGACCTCTCCTGGGCCAAAAGTACTTCCTTCCTCATGACACTTCCTCATGAAGTGGCCTTTCCACCTCTTTAATCGTTACTCCTCCTTTCTAATTTTGTCTGGCCATGTTCACTGCTTATCAGTTTGCTCTGCTCAAGGACTTTGAGTTTTATGTGTTGTCAACACCATAGGCGCTAACCCTTGCAGATTGCCCTGAGCTGTGGGTACCACAATTGTTTCCACTCCCTACCAGCCCCTATCCTGAAACTTCCTCTTCCCTGTGCCACATCCCATAGTTGGCACTGTGGGAGGCAGAGGCAAGCCCTTCTGGGCTGGGACAAACAATATTTAAAATGAGAGGGTGGAAAGAAAAGAGCAAAAGCCCTGTTAGCTGCAATTGTTAGCTACTGTGTAGTCAGGAGGACCTAGAGGGCTCCAGGAAAGAAGCATTTCTCTGTTTGCTTTCCAAGATTTGTTTTGAAAAGATGCCAGGTAGAGCTCTGCAGAGCTAAGTTGAAATAGCAAGCATGATGGTGACATTGTTAAACCTGGCAGGCTACCAATGGATTGTTATAGGGCCAGAGTAATAAGGCTGGTAGAAGATTATATCCTTTGTTGTGAAATCACAGCCTTGTACGCGTGTAGGTGTTTATCCAAGAATACATGTTAAAGAAATACCTATGTCACTGAGACAAGAACAACTGCCATAATTTGTATGAGAAGGCTGACATTCCAGCATTAAGTTAAAAAAAATCATTACATTTGCCATTTTTAAATCACCTCTGGGCAGGATATCTAATCAGACGTTACCACAGCCCAATTAACCTGATAAGAGGAGGGACAACAGTTAATTTTCAAAAATAAACAACACTCTCCCCTGTCCTTGTCTGAAAAGAAAAAATAATTAGAGTGGGATTATAAATTTGTTACCATAACAATCAGCCTAAGGGCATGGGGAAGAGAACTTATGACCAAGTAGAAATTAATAAGGAATAGTTTAGGGAGATCTGCTTAGAGTAGATCAGAGCTCTCTTTGAAAACGTTTTTTCCCCTTCCCATAAGATGCTTGGAGTTGCAGTATCATCTGAGGGGAAAATACTGCAAAGGCTGCCAAAAAAGCATTGAAAGAAAATTAATATAGAGAGGAAAAGCTGAGATGAGACGGTGTTCCAAAGGTTACGGGCTTAATGTTCAGAATTTCTCTAGTCCTTTGTCCTAGCAGAAAAAGTTACTGAGTAAAAATAAAATATGCATCTGCTATTTTTACTTGCAGATAATACTGATTTGCATGTAGTAATCTATTTCCTATACCTATATTACATACTTTTTTGTCTTATGAGGGCAATGACATTGAGAGATCCATCATATTGCAGAAAAACCCTGCATTTTGGTGTTCATGAAGGTCACATCTCCAACTTCTACGATTTCTGCTATGAGTGGCAAAGAAAACTGTTTTGGTGTGTAGAACAGAAGGGCCAGCTTGAAGGCTATGGAAGTTCATGGTGCTTCAAATCAGAAGGAAAGGAATATTTCTGAAAATGAGTAAAGGACCAAAAAATGCAAATGCACTAGAAGTCATCACCAGCCACTAGAGTGAGAACTGGAAGCCAGGACTTCATACAAATGAGAAATGGAGACAGGGAGGGAGGGGAAGAGGAGGAAAACATTTCTTTGGGTGGCAAATTCCATCCTAGAGGTATTTAAATATCCCCAGACAGAGACAGTCAGGAAAAGGCAGCAGACAAGGAAGAAGATCTACCCAAGCAATAATACATGCTGATGAAACTAGGCATTTTCCTGATGTAACACTGCTGCTGCATATCCTGTTTCCTTCTAGTCAGTTAGGTATCTAAAAAACAAACAAATCAAAGCAAAACTCACTAGTGTCTTTTATGTGTCACAGTGGAAAGAGAGGAAACAGAGGAAGACACACTGGTTCCAAGGACACACACTAAATCAACTAGGTTAGAAAAATGGAGGCTTATAAGGCTCTATTACTAAAATAAATTCTCCACACATGACAAAGCTTCCTAACTTAATGCTTTCACTGATAGAAGGTACCTTCTCCCATGTACATTAAAGCCCTTCAGGAGTCTTGTAATCACAGCACTTAAGTTATTGCTTCCTCTCCAAGCACAGTGTAATCAGCAGAGTTAAGTGCTCCTGCCTACAATGTCCTAGCAGCAGAGGCTGTATTAAGCAAAAGAATGTCTTTCAAAAGGTCTGCAGAAAACACGTTCATGGGACCATACCTGACAGCTAAACTAAATATTGGCTTGCTTTTTCTTC
Source organism: Turnix velox (assembly GCA_013400935.1). Taxonomy (NCBI): domain Eukaryota; kingdom Metazoa; phylum Chordata; class Aves; order Charadriiformes; family Turnicidae; genus Turnix; species Turnix velox. The sequence continues at coordinate 30,258 of VZTY01022955.1, forward strand.
AAGCAGAGCACTAGATGGAGTAAGCCATGCTGGAAAGATGGGAAGAGAAAGTTTAAGAAGCCTGGCAGACATCCCCTTGTGAACTGCAATTAGAGAACTGGCTTAAGATGTAGTAGTCCTTGTGCTGCTCTCTTTCCTCTCCCATGGAGAACACTATGCCCACAGCACTTTGGAATGAACTGTTAGTGAAGGATACCCTGCAAGTCTCCATGTAGGTGGTTCTCAGAGCCAAAAGCTGCTAGCTGTGGGGCAGGGCTGCAGTGCACTGAGCAATCCCTCTCTGGCAGTCTCTTGCAGCAGTGTCAAGGGTGCAAGACTCTTCCCAAGAAGCTGCTGGCTACACGGGCAAACATCAGCAGCCTGAGCGTGACCAGCATGGATGCCTGCAGCTGGTGGATGCTGATGGACTGGAGGCAGATAGATGAATACACCAGGCTAAACCCTTCTCCCTAGTCCCATGCCTCAAGGTCAGAATAGACATATACTCTAATTCAGTAATGACAGCAACTTGTTACACCATGTGGGACAGTTATCACATATACTGGTTCAAATGTGTTTCAACACATGCTTCTTGTGTGCACAATTATAGACCAGCCTTTAGTGTGAAACAGCAGCAGTTGGTTGGGGTTTTTTTCTCAAAGCAAAGACTCAGAACAGAACTATTTTTCATGTGTGTTTTAATGAGGTAAGACTAACTTGAAGGGAAATTGTTGCCCCACGAGAAGATCATAAGCATCGCATGTGTTAAGACCATTCGTAAAAAAAGAAAGCTTAAGTGCATGGGAATGATCACAAAAATGAAGAAGGAAAAGATGGGCCACCTTTAGTTTCTACAGAGTGAAATTCTGTGTCTTTTCCTGTGTCTGTAGAATTTAACACATATTATCACTAAAACTGTGACAGATCTGTTTTCGCACTGCAGTCAAGAAAGTCTTCCCCTTTCTATCTGCTCTCCAAGATACTGTGGTAACAGAAACCATTCCTTTCTCCATCTGTCTGCACAGCTCCTCATTATTAATTGTATTTCCCAAAGTTCAGGAGTGTCTTCAGTAACCTTGGGAAATCTTGTTTTCACTCTCAAAATGTTTTTTTCCCTGATTCTTCTTACAAATCCCTCTTTAAAATGAAAGGCTCCCATTCACAGTTACCCTTTCTTTCCTCCCCTTTCACCAGTTTTCAGTCCAATGTGCTCATTGTCCTTCTATTCCATGACTTCAGACCTTAGACATTTCAACCAACAGCAGAGAATGTTGTCAAATGCTTTCTGAAAAACGAAGTCTATAATATCCTTTCCCCTTCCTTACCAGGGCAGTAATTTCCTCGAAGAATTCCAACAAATTAGTTAGGCATGATCTCCTTTCTCTGAATTGACGTTAGCTGTCTTTAATCAAGCTCTGCTTTTCCAAGTGTTCCCTATTTGATTTCTTAAGGGAGTTGCAGAGTCTTTCCCCTTCAGTGAAGTCAAACTCACAAGGCTGATTTCTCCCAGAGGCTGGGGAAGCTATCTTCTTTTTTCTCTTAAGGAAAAATGATGAGAAATAAATTTCAAGATCCTCCCACCTAAAGACATTTATTCGCTCAGACTTTTAAGCACAGTTTTTGTATTCAAGAGGGGGATTGCATACAAAGAAGATGAGGGTGAGAATGGGGAGATACAACATTACAGACTACAACTTTATTTAATTGGATGGTATATTTCGGAAGCCAAGAACCAAAGATTCGCAAGCATTTGTGGTAAAGTCTGAGATTTGCATGAACTGAACTCATGTTCATTTCTTCCTGCAGGCAGCCAAGCAACACCAGAACCAACACTGGCCCACACTTCCCCATGGACCTTGCTGGGGAACAGCTGTGAGTTGTGATATGCTTTGTCTCAAAGTCTTTGGTGTGTTTATGTACTTCTGAGGGTTTGCAAGCTATCCCCCAACTAGGCTTTCACTTCAGGCATAAGTAAGTTGGTGGGGGGATGATGTAGGAGATAAGCCCCTCTGCTGGCATCAGCATTGTCAGCTTGTTCATGCCTCTGCATTTGGTGCATGATCTGACTTCATGATGGCAAAAGCCTCTCCCCACAAGTCTTTGAGAGGGACTACATCCATGCGAATGCCATTTATCTGCCATATAGTGCCATAGCCCATCTCTTGCTCTTGGTGGACTTTTGCTGGCTATAGCCATGGTGGACTAGTTATGAAGGGGCAGCCTGAATGCTTCATTGGGACCTCCTCTGTCCTGACCAGCCTTCAGTGTGCCAGCATAGCCCAGCACAGAAAGCCTGGCAAAGGATGTTTGTTGTTCCCTGCTGCTCTCAGGTCTGGGTTTGTTCTTTTTGTGTGTGTATGGGTTTCACCATAACCTCTCTATAAATCACCCGTTTCTTCTGGGTCAGGCTTCCTTCTTTCTTATTGTCCTCCAGGGATAGAGATGGCCCCAATGCAGTGGGAGAGCTCCTCCAGGAAAGAGAATGATTATGACCATGTGGCATGGACTTGCACCTGTCCATTGCTCTTGGTTTTGTGAAGCAGGGAAATGCCCAAAACATGCAATTGCATCTGAGGGGAAAAAAAAATTCACCACTGGAAAATGGAAATAAAAAAACATCAAAGAAGCAGAAGGTTCCACCATTTGTGAAGCACAAGATCAGCTCAAAATCATGGCAATAAGCACATCCTATGAGAAATTTATATTTTGAAACAAACTGGGGTTGTATGCTCTAAGCATTCTTTGGCTTTCTGTCTCTGCAAGAGATAGTGTCTTGATCAGGTATTAACAATGGGAAATCACTCTGTCTGTAGGTTTCTGTCCAGAGTGAAGATGACTGATGGATCCCCTCATTTCTAAAGCTGATTGTTAACACAGACTATACTGGGAACATGTCAGTTACTGCCCAAAAGGAAAAGGGATTTTGGCAGCTGCATCTTTCACAGATAAAGAAATACATATTTGAAAAGAGAACAGAAATCAGTCCTTATTAATTTTAGTCACTGTGTTTAAAATACAAGATAACCTTTAATAGTCCAAAATGTTGTTTCCTTCTGTTCAAGAAAACAATATCCACTCGCTACTTTGGACTCTTTCTCTTACTTCATTAGGCACCATTTATAAACCATCAGACTCCCAAAAAGGAATTCCTGGGTCACCAGCCTGGTCTCCTAGTATCAAAGGCAATTGCAATAAATCCCTTTCATATACTCCTCCTTAAAACCCTCCCCCTCTTAAAAAACCAACTCCTCCATAAAAAAAAAAAGAGATAAATTATTTGCTCCTGTTATTCCTACAAAAGGCTATTCAGAACCTCATTTCTCTGCTGTTCTGATTTTCCTTTTTCCTATTTCCAGACAGCATTTTTCATAACCCATTAATGTCCATTTGTCCTTGTGCCAAAATTTCCCTTTGACTTAAATATATTTTCTTGTTTCCTGGAACGTCTCCTTTCCTCCTTATGCCATTGTTCACCTTTTACCATTCCCCCTGCTTTCTTGTATCTGCTTTCTTGTTCTCAGAGACTTATTTATGACAGATTGTCTAAAAAATTCATTGATGGGTCAGGCACCAAATCTGTCTCACTGGGCTGAAAGACTCAGTAATTAAGAGTTTGGATACATCAAATACTTTAGCTGAACTTTGGGTAACTGACCATAGCTTGTGGCACATGTTAGGCAAATCACATCACTTCAAAACTCAGAGGAAGGGATTAAGACTAGTATTTGAGGCATGTCAGGTGTGTAAGTGTGGTCACTCATTCAGTATTGTTTAGTCCTGTTCTGGACCGAAAACAGACCAAACATCCCCACTTCCGTAAAAATCAGTCCAATCTATGGGTTTCTTCATTGAAGAATTAATGAACTCAAAAAAGCAGCACACACCCCTGCTTTATAATCCAGCTCCTGGATCCAGTATGGAGTCATTTAGAATCAGAATACATTTAGAATCAGAAAATAGAATCAGAGGTTAGAAGGGACCTTAAAGATCCTCTAGTTCAAATTCCCCTGCCAGTGGACAGGAGTGTCTTCTGCTAGACTGCATTGCTCAAATCTACATCCAACCTTGACCAATCAAATAACTTTCTCCCTCTATAACTTTCTCTCTTGCACTTTTTCACCACAGTGGCCGCACTGTGCTCAGAGGACCCCCAGTTGAGTGAACAGATCCCAAGAGAGGAGCACTTTGGTCCCATGACAGCCCAAGCACTCAGCTTTAGCTCCATTATTGAACCTCAGCTCAGGGAGGGCTGACAGACCTTCTCCAGAAACCATAAAACATAGTGCTTTTAAAAAGCCAGGATTGCTGATGTTTTGATGGGCTATTAAAAGACATGTTCTACTACTACAATTTTATCATTTGTCTGTGTTACTGAAACATACAGCAGCTTCTTCCTTTTATCAGGTTTGACATTTTTTGATAAATTTCTGATTGACCTCACATTACTTCACCTGGAATGTGTTTCCTTGCTACATATCTGGTGCCTTATTAAGATCCTGTTAAATACTGTGATTCAGCTGATTTAAAACAGTCTAGGTTTGCCTTGAAAACAGGCCTTTAAAGATGTGCTTAATTTTCCAATTCTTTTTCACAGCCTGCTTTTTTTAATGTTATATTTCTGATCCTGTCTGCTAGGCTGGACCTTGATTGGTCACACCACCCGCTCTTAGCTCTTAACAGAGCTCCACATGACCGTGGATGTGAGGACAGGGACCTGGTTATGTCTTTTTGATTCCTGCTGTGCCCTTTGTCCTGAGTCAGCAGCCTGGAGAGAGCAACGAGATGACTGCTACCCCTGTCACTCGCCCAGCTAGCGAGGTTCCCCCTGCTGTTATTTGCCTTTGGTAGCTTCAAAGAGCCCCAACACCACCTCCCTGGGGTCTACCAGATGCCAATTAGCCATTGCCTGCTTTGTACTGTGTGCCCATTGCAACAAGACTTTTGGAAGAAAACCACAGAGAAATGAACTGTGAGTGCATCTTGTCATCCTCCTACGGTGGGCTCAGAATTCATAGCCTTGGGAGCCTCCCTCAACGAATAGTGATTTCTTAGCTGACAGTTGGGTATGTGTAAGTCTTAACAAGTCCTCACACTGCTTTTTCAGTCAGCTAATAGAAATCAGTTGTGGTTTATATCTAGCTGTTACCTCCATATGCACAGAGGAAAAAGTCACTGGTACTGTCCACTGAAGTCATCTGCATTTTTTCCATGTCCACTCAACTCTCAATGTTATTCTCAATAGACTAATAGAGAGCATATGTAAATTGGACCATAAGAACATATTTAGTATATTTAGCTTTGAAAAATGAAGTTATGATGAAAAATGCACATCAAGGGACAGGGAGGGGGGAAGATGGCTGGGAATATTTTTATCGGGGCACAGCTAATCTGCAACCTGGATGCGCTGCTCCCAAGTGATCAGGAGCTGACTGGATTTCAATCACAAATGTGACTCCTTTCATTTCTGCTTTACACCAAAGTGTGCTTGAATTCTCTGGGGTAATGTACATATTTTTCTCATTGCAGAACTTGGCATTACTCAGTACAAATAGCATGTCTTGCTTGAGGACCTGCAAGAGTAATGAAGGCCAGGGCTTTTTGAATCGTGTCTGAGATGCATTAGTGAAACTGTGGGGCACTTCCCACAACACCTGCCCAGGCTGTTCCTGGCAGTGCTGGGAGCTGTTGGGTTTTCCCCTCCCTGACCCCCAGATGAAAACAATGTTTAAAGAGTCAGTTCCCATTGCATGCTTCATTTTGGCAAGTCATGGCTGAAACTTAGGTGGGAAGAGAAATCATCCTTCCCTTTTCATTGTAACCTCTTCACCTTACCTTCACTCCACATCTGGTCCTGTTACCCCATGTCTCTGCCTATGATACACTTTTGCTTCTCTTCGTTTTTCTCTCTATATAACTTATCTCCCTCTTACATTACCAGCTTTCAAAACCATAATATCCTAACATGATGTTTCCTGCAATCATTCCCTCCGCACCTCCTCACCCGTGGTCCTGGTTGCAGCCCATAAGCTCTTTGGGAAATGGACTCCACTCTGCCTCCTTTTTGCATCTGCTGGAAGGAGGCCCCAGTCCTGGTTGTTCTTTAGGCTAATAAACATAACTAAAAGTGGTAATAACAAGTAATAATTTTTCTTCTCAGCTAACTAGTTCCTGCATGTGTCAAGTATATTTCCTTAGAAGTATATTCCTTTAGTTCCATTAGAAACTGCATGTCCAGTAGTAGAAAGTGATAATTCATCTATGATTTTACATATTGTCAATTCAAGGGACAGAAGGCACCTCACCTGAGCTGTGATGCTGACATGAGGCAAAACAAATTTTTAATTTAAGTAATAGGAATCTATCTTTCATAAACCATTTGAAGATGGCATTTTTCCTGGGGAAAAACCTAAAATAAATTACCTAACAATCCATAACAAGGCAGTCCTGAACTGCTCCCGAAGAGCTCACAAGTCAAAAAAGCATTGAACTTCATCCAATAAATTATTCATTGTGAATTGTTCACACAGCTGTGGTCTACTTACAAGGAAAGTTCAGGGGGTCCAATAATCCCTCTTCTTGCAGAATATTTTGTTACATGGGGAAAATAGTAATTCAGAAGATGCTCAATTTTTATGCTGTTGTAATAAATTAGGAAACTGTTTTATTCTGGCATTCATGAGGGAAAGATTTTTTTTTCTTCACTGCTGTGAAGTGAATTGGTTTTTAATGGAAATTATTAGCATCGTTGCCATTAAAAAGATCTGCTTTGTCCAGCAATAACCATGCAATCACAAATAATGTAGTACCCAGAGACAGAGCATGGTAAGTTATGGTAAAAGTTGCTTCTTTAGGAGTAGCCACCACCATTCCATCTGTTTTAGCTAAAATAACTGTCCAAGTGACCCTAATTTCAACTTTATGAGGCTCATATTAATAGGGAATTTGAAGAAAATGAGCCAGAGTTTAGCTTCATGTCACTGCTCACATTTTCAAGCTCTTTATCAAGTATCTCTTAAAAGTGTCCTGTATGCTTGAGCTCCGAATGCCTGTCTGTAAGTGATGGACTCGTCTTTAAAGAAACAGATCCACTTAATGTGTCCAGTTCCAAACATCAGTTTATTGGTGAATATGAACTAACATGTCACCCTGTGATTGATGTTTCCCTATTACTCTGCCAAAGTACATTAAGTTAAGCTCCTTTTCATCTCCACAAATAGTAGGGACTACAGATGGCCCTCATTTGTAATCCTCAGGAACTAGCACAACCAAGCAATGCAAGAGGGTGCTATTACCCATTGCCCTCCTGAAATGGATTAGGAAGATTTCTGGATGGAGCAGTGTTACAAGAATAAAGTAACATAGCAAATAAGAATGGAAAGAAAAGGCTGCTGACAATGTCTGTGAGTGCTAGAAAACTGCAGAAGACAATACTCTCTGCACAGACATTGTATTTGTTGGTATTTTAGCAGTGTGCACAATGCAAATTTGCCAGTTCTTTGCCACTCACCTCCCATGTACCATGAGCAATGTGCACCAACCCAATCCATTGCTGTGGTGTGGCCTCCTGGCCCTGCTGAAGCTCATGGCTAACCTACTGACTTCAGTCACAGTCAGAGGTTCATTATGGCTGGGAGCTTGCTGGAGTCCTGAGTGAGAGCCAGCGAAGGAGGCTGAGAGATGCTGGGCACCTCTCAAATTGTTGTGTTTGTTGTTTCTTTTTTTCTCATGAGCATTTGTGTAGGGAGTTTGGGTGATTTGGAACATCTGCTTTTAAACAATACATACCCTGAGGTGTTACACCCTGGCTCCGAGTGTAGCTGTCTTGACTTCCATTAGTCAAAGAAGCCATGACCTGCAGTACTGGGAGGAGGAGCTCTTAGCACCCACAACCTACCAGGAACTGGCACAGCCCTGCAGCCCACCTCAGGCAGGAAAAAAAAGGTCAAGAAACCAAATTTTTGGGAAGTGGAGTACTTGAAAATACTTTCCTCAGGTGGAGCGAACATCAACCCTTGCAAGACACCTCCAAGGCATATGTTCTCAAAAGGCCATACATGTCAGCAGAGCAGAAGGAGAAAGGGCCTGCATGACCTTCATTGAGAGGGACAGCCAAAGGCAGCTACTGGATCCTTTTCACTCAGGGCTGTACACACTACACCAATAGAAGCCATTTCTAGAAACAGCTTATGAGCACCCACTCCTTAATAAACATGTCCTTTCCCTGTCCTTAAGAACACAGAGTCCACACATCCACATGAGCCAGACGGTGCTTTTGTTTGTAGAGCAGGGGGCCACAGAACTCCCTCTCCCATGGGTATTGTTTAACCTTATGTCAAAGCTACTTCCATCCTTCATGTGAAGGAAGCACTTGGTAGCACAGTTGGTCTTCACTTGACACATATTACCAGAGTGAATTTATATCACCTCAGTTTTTAAAATAAGAGGAAAATGGTGAAGAAATCAGACTTGAGAGTAGTTTGGAGGGAGGGATTTTGTGAGGCTGGTGGCTGCAGTGGCTGTGAGCAGGCAGTGCCGAGTGCGGTGTGGAGGCCAGACAGGAAGGGAGCCCCGGACTCCAGAGAGCACCAGACATAACAATGGTCTTTTCAGACAACGTTATCTGCTCCAGCCAAGTGCTGGGACCAGCTGATGGACCTTCTCCAGGGAAAGTTGCAGGGAACACTTTGGAGGTCCATGATTAGCCAGGGTGATGAGGATGCTCAGAAGCAGCAAAGACAGTTGCGAGTCTGCCTCACTGTCCGGCCACTCGCAACCACCCAGAAGTCTGGCTGGGATGAAGCCTGGCCATGTGACAGATGAACAAATGCCATTCTTCCACATTTTCACCGAGTTCTGACCAGCTGAGGGTGAGAAAAGAAAGGTACTTCTGGAGCTGGTGCCAATCTCTGGTGCTGCCTCAGTCTCCCTTCTGTGCTACTCTCTGGCAGCAACATCAGCAGCAGTCAGCTGACAACTCTGGCAGCCATCAGCTCCTAACACTCAACATTTCTGCCATGAACTCTCAGCCTGGCTGCTCATCCTAAGTCCTGGCACAGTGGAATGTTTCCCAGCATCATTCTGTTCACCCCACTGACAGTCAACACCTTGCATGTTCCTCACTCCCTTCTTGACTCTCTGTGCAGAAGGAGATGCACCAATGCATGGGATAACCCATGAACATCCCAGCCTTCCCCTCCCCATGTCTCACCTGCAGCAGACACACACAGCCTCCCCATGTGCTCCCAAGGACAGGGAACAACTTCACAGAAACTTGGGGTCCTGGCTGGACTTCTCTATCCTGCCCAAGGCCTTCAGCATCAAGGTTATGGTTTATAGCTTCCTACCACCCATCACCATTCATGTTTCTCACTCTCCTGCTCCCATCACAGAATGCCTCAAGATCAGCTTTCAGAGGAGACAAAGTTTAGAAGTTTCCTCTTACTCCCAAGTGGTAAAACAGTGAGGGAAGAAGGAAAGGTGGTCAGGGAAGGGGGAGAATCTGAAGGCTGGGAGCATGGTCTGGGCAGAGTGACTGAGGAGAAAGGCTCTTTCCTCTCCATGCTAAATTGCGAACAGCTTGTCCTTTTCATTAAATGCCTAACCTCACAAAATTGCATAAATCTTCTTGTCAGAGACCCAGTCTTGGATGTTGCATTCAATTTAGTGGCATATCTTTATCTTAATCCAGTTGAATTTAGATAATTTTTTTCCATTATCTGTGCAGAACCAAGTGTCTCAACCCAGAGCCAACTGTATTTTTCTCTAGAGTACAGCAGTTTGTTTAATAAAATACATTTTTTTAAATAATCACACATGTACGATTCAAATTAGAATGACCTTAAAATAAATATGAGTGCAACCATGAATGGGTGTTAACTAAGCACTAACTAAGTATCAGACATAAAATACACTGCCAATGACACTTGTATGTAATCATGAACATAAAGTATCCATATGCAAATTATTGACAGAATTTGTGTGCATAAAAGCATGCTTCCTTCTCTTGTCTGGAAAGTTTGAACTTCTGCATCTGCTTTTCTAAACAAAAAAAGACTCCTGAAATGGAACTCATTAGTGCAGGATGGTCTATATTTCCAGGACAGCTGAAAAGGTAGTAAAAACAGAATTATTAATTTCTCTTAAGATTTAAGTTTTGCAAATACTTGGATGTTTCATATCTACAGAAAGAATGTTCCCTTTCAGATACAAATAGCTTGATCCTGCAGCCACTCCATAACCATATGGAATGAAATTGAAAACAAAAGCCATTTTCATATCTGCTGTCAGTCTTCATTTAAAAGGTGGAGCTGAGTGAACCTTCCTGTTTGCTTTCTCATGAACACTCCTGTGAATAAGATTTTGTCTGCAACTGAGTCAAACAATTGTGGGCATTCATATGGGGCACAGTTGTATTGCTGTAGCTGTGTTCAGTCTCTGGATTTTAAAGGCTTCAGTGGAAAATCAAGTGGTTTAGCCTCTCCATCAGCAAAGACATACGTAGACTACCTGACTGAAAAAAAGGACAAGAATCGTGGAGAAGAATCGCACAACATATTCTCAATAAGAAAAAAAAAACCAGTAGTCTGTGTTGTTGATAGCATGTAGGACTGAAAGAACCATGTGCGATGAGTTTTATGAATAGTTTTTAAAATATTATCAACTCATTTTGTTCACCGTATCTGCCAGCATTTCCTTGTGTTACAGAGGATATGCAATCCTGCTTTTCTAAACAGAAAGACTATAGCAAAAAAGGATCTGCTTTGTAGTAAGTCCCCTCATAGGGTCTGGCTCCTGTGGCACAAGATCCAAGAGAATCCGGGAAGTTGGCTGGATCAAGGAGTTCAACCATAGTTAATTCTGGAGCCCAAGAGACAAAATCCCTTGCAAAGTTTTTTCGATATGAAGAGGCTAATGTTATTGGACTAGGAAGTGGTTACTACGTCAAATTTTCTTGATCACAATTTTTGTTTCGCTAGAAGAGCATTTAAAAATGTAAAAAGAATGTAATTTTCATTGATACCTAATTTCCATGTTTATCAGTCAGTGAGTAAGCTTTGGAATACTTTATGTTCACTGAGCATCAATGTGGGAAAACAAGCTTACCCTTGCAAATTGTGTACTTGGAAAAAAAATGGGGACAAACAGTTCACTTCCAAGTTATTGTAGCTCTAGAGAGTCTGACTTATTCTTTCTTTCTCCAGAATCTGTTCTAGTTCAGGACATTTAAGCAGAGTCTGATTTTTTCTCGCCGCAGTCTCTGTTTATAAATCTCAAATGCTGACATGAACCTTCAGTTTCCTCTCTTACCAAACGTGCCCTTTCTGCAGGACGCAGGGGCTAAGCACAGGATTTCATCCCAACAAGCCAGCCTTCTGCATTCCAGTGCCTTACTCAGTTTGTGGGTCATCTGCTGGGCAGCAGCATTTCATCTGTTGGTGGAGGTTTCTAGCATCCCACAAGCCCCAGTGGGCAGGCTGAGGCCTTTGTTTCATTGTTGGTTTCCCTGCTGTGCTGCCAGGGACTGATGGCACACGTAGTCCCCACGAGAGCACGATAGACAGCGTATGGCTTGCCAGGGACATCCTGGTGGTTCGTGAACCGATGCAGGAAATATTGTCAACTATGTGTTGGTGATATACCCCAGCTCTTCTCATGACTCATATCTTTAAAGATTTGTTTGTTATTTGTTTGGGGTTTTGTGTTGTTTTGTTTGGGGTTTTTTTGTTTTTCCAGCAATTTGTGGTGTCTGGAGCAAACCAAATCTCATCATTGACCAGTAAGGACTTGCTTTAAAATGTCTGAAGTTAACTAATTTACTTTCAGACGACTGTTTGAAAAGTCATTTATTTAGTTCCTATGATTGCCTCCAAAGTGGGTTCTAAATTTATAGTTAATTGCATATTTTTAAAAAGGTATCTCCCAGGAATTCATGAGCTGTACAACATGAGATGAAAATCAGACACAAGGAGCCGCCCCACTCCCTGTCTTAGGTCCTTGAAGCAGCTGCCTGTCCCACAAGACAACACTGCCACCACTGTGATGCACTCATATTCAAATGCATCTTGCATGCAAATGCAGTGAGGGTGACAGAACACTGGAGAACACTGCCCAGAGAGGTTGTGGAGTCTCCTTCTCTGGAGACATTCAAAACCCACCTGGATGCCTTCCTGTGTGACCTGGTCTAGGTGCTGCTCTGGTAGGAGGATTAGATCTCTTGAGGACCCTTCCAACCCCTGGCACTCTGTGATTCTGTGATCCTCAAGTCCAGCTTGCTACATATGTTTTGATGTATTTTAACTGATGCTGGCTTCAGTGCAGTAAAGTAGCTAGCTATCTGGAGGAGATTTGGTTCATTCCATCCTGGCTGATATGCTACCAGTTTTACATGTCATAGTGCTGTGGAAAGGAAGACGTCTCCTAGTGCAGGTGATGCAGCACCCCAGGCTTGGTCCTGGGAAAAGGAGGGTGCATCACTGTTACAGAGACACTCCTTTCAAACCAGCCAGCTGCTCACTGACACTTGCAGACAGCCACCAGCTATGGTGTGAATTTGATATACTTCTGGTTATTTATTACAAAATTTTAGTGAGCAGAATCATAGAATGTGCTGAGTTGTAAGAGACGTCCAAAGGTCTTCTCATCCAACCCCCTGCAGTGAACTCAAGCCCCTTGCACTTATCAAGTCTCACAGAACCTCATCAAGCCTGGCCTTGAGTCCTTCCAGGGATGAGGTCTCCATCACCTCTCTGGGTATTCTGAATGAACAGTACCATGGAAAGACGACCCACAAATTCCATGGCACGATAAAGATAAAAAGCTCTAATATTTGGGTGACTGACTACCTTCTCACTCTCCTTCTAGCTTCTTGAGCCAAAGAGGGTGAATTTGGACTTTTGACTGACATTATACCTTGTGTTATGAGCAGAGATATTCTGTAAAAGGAATCATTTGCCAGAACACCATAAATCTGGTACAGCTTGTTTGCTGGAATTCAAGCTGACAGGTACTGTAGCTGTCTGCAATTTCCCAGCTATGCATACAGTATCCTAGATCAGAAGAAACCCCACAAACCATGGAGAAAGTGGTTAAAGCTATGATAATTGTTAGAGCCCTGTATTTTCTACCAGCAATCAAGTCAGCCTATAACTCCTGTATGGAAAGAATTATTCCAATACTTCTGTCCATTGTTCTGCATCATTACCAGGAAACAGGGTTATTATGAGATCGGGTCTCTTATGTTAACCCTGGGAAAGAAAAGAGATACATTTTGTTTATAAAATGCATTAAAGAAAGAAGAAGGTAAATCCTTTTTGATCTGGTAAATTGCTACTGTACACATCCATTGAAAAAGAAAAAGTCTTTTGAAAGAACATCACAGGCATAGCGCAAATCAAGCAAAACCAAGAAAAAACAATGCTAAGGCAGGCACTGTGTGTGCAGCTAAACCAGGGATAGCATATTAAATCTTTTCCAAGAACACCAGGGCTGAGTTGTTCTGTGTAGGTCTCACAGAGACCAGCCATATCCATCATGGGCATGAGCATCCACCAAGGATAACCTCAGCCTTGGCTCTGAGAGCCTCTACTTTGTCACTGTTGTGAGTGTCCCCTTGCTATGTAACCTATTCCAACTTCTCCCAGACCACTGTGGTTTTGAAGATGCCAGCTCAGCACCTGCATCCAAACATCCCTGTAACTCAGGAACCAGATACCCCTTGTGGAGCACACAGATGCACCAGAGGTGGGGTCTGTGCAGCTTTGCCAGCACTGTGTCAGCATCTTTGAAATGTACCACTCTAAAACACTAAAATTTGGGGTGTTTAATTTTTCTAACCATTCAATAAATTATACCACTAGAAAACAACAAAAACATACTGTAGATTTTGCTATAGCATATACATTTGCTGTATTACAAAAACTAAAACAAGTTCATAGTTCATTAAGGTGAAAACCATTACATATACTTTACTCTATAGAAGTGAAAGGATGACATTAAAAGAATGCAACAACGAGGTCACTTGCAGCATCATTTCCTCACTGTGACATTCCTGCTGGGGCAGGGGGGGAGATGGATCTGTTTCCAGGTTGTTCCAAGTATAATCCTTTTGATCTGTTCTAGTCTCACTGTCAGGTGTTTTTTCTGTTGTTATTTACTGCATGGGAAGCAGATTTTTCCCTCTCCTGCCACAAAGTCATGAAGAGGAAAGACTACAAGAGAAGCTGACAAAAGCTTCCAGCCTCTCTTACACAGGTAACTGCTTATTCACATGCCTTGGGTCTTTCTGGCTTCTGCCAGATCTTTCTCATAGCTTCAAGAGAAACCATAGAGCAAGAAGCAGAAGCTATTACCACCAGATGACCAGAAATGTTCTCCTTTTTCAGCGCCAAGCCCAAAATAGTTTCCAAGTATGACCGAAACAAGAAGCCATGTCTTCACTGCATGAACAAAGCTGTTTTGGTCCTTGTTGCACCAGAACAAAGTGCAACAGGTCCAGGACTTGCCAAAAGTCCCAGTGGACTTTGGAGACGGTGTGCTCAATTGCCCTTTCCTGTGAGACAGACAGCATGGGATCTCCTGCACACAGTATGGGACACCCTGTCCAGGTATGTGGCCTGGCCCCAGGGCTTGTAGTGGGAAAAGGGGATTAGTCCAGGCAATGGGAACACCCTTCTGGATGTAGCACCCAAAAAGTATGTCCCCCATCTGGGAGGCTTGCGTAGCCAGCCAAATTTGCACATGTACACCTGGGAAACACACTCTTTTAATGCCTCCTTTCCTCTGGCCAGTTCCCCTGCCACCCTCGTTGCCTGAGCCTGACCGTCTGTAGTTACTTGGACGATGAATTAGAAGCATTTAAATATCTTCTTTGATCCTCCACTACAAGTGGTAGCCCAACACATTTGGCTGTTGGCAGGTTTTGGGGACCATACGTACAGGCCTGTAAAGCAAATATCTTTGGTTTTGCATAGAAACCCAGCTGTGCTCCCACACGTGCCATGGCACACACTTCACTCCAGTGTGACAACAGTCGCAAGCGAAGACACGAGACACTTTGAAGGCCCTGTAATTGAAGCACAAGAAGAAAAGCCTGGGCTTAGAGCCCATAGTGATCAGTACCAGGCCACACACTCTGCAGAAAACTGCTTTGTAACTGGCGGCATTTTACAGAGTTTCTAATTGGCTTCCAGGGTTGGTGGCTGTTGCTTGTGCAGAGCGGAAATCAGAGCCATGTGGGACCAAGTGAGTGGCTGAGGTCTGTGCTGCTGGACATCTCCTGCAGCCCAGTGGCAGCAGAGGTTTTCTCTGAGGGAGGGAGGGCTCAAAAGTGCAGGCTCCTTGGGAAGGTGCCTCTAGCCTCAACCAACCAAGGGAAAGGCATTCTCTGCCTGTGTCTGTTTGTGGTATGACATTTAAAGGGAAGTCAACCGGATGGTCCCACTACTGAAGCTGCCTATGAGCTCCTGGCAGCCTCAGCTGGGCTGTAATTGCTGTGCCACTGGCTAGCTCAAGCCTGTGTAACAGGGCATCTGCATTTCTTGTCTTGCCTTATTTGGCTTTGCACAGATGAGTTTACTCTTGCCTGTCTCTCTCCCTCTCTCTAAATACATGCCTGTACATAACCTATAAGTATATGCAGACCAAACCATATTCCTTTATGTAGTGTGCTTGTGGTGGTGTTGGCTTATTTCCCTGGCTTGAAGGACCACAGGGTAAAGATGCCCATATATGCTTGAATATTCATGCAATCCTCTGGAAATTATTTACTTGCAGACTGATAGGCTGGATTTGATTTCCTGATGGCAAAATTCGGTGTCACCAACTTAAAATAGCTGTCTAGAGACATGGGAAACTAAATGTCTCATGCCAAGGAGCAGGAAGGACTAATTTCTCCACTTAACAAAATTCATTAGGGCTTACAAGAGGTTCAACAGACAAGGGAAACATAATAAAGCATCAGCTTGGAAAATGTGGTGAATCTGCCCATACTCAGAGAAAACTATGGAGAAAGCTGTTCTCTTACACCTGAAATATGTGTGGATTCAGGGAAGATTACAGCATATTCCAAAGCAAAGTAATCACACCATTATGGTTTGGCAGAAACTCCTGCTGCTGCTTTTATTAGATTCAGCGTAACAACGCTTCTTCTCAGATAGTTGCTGCTATCAGTTGCCTTCTTTCCCACCACTTCTTTTCTAACAGCTCCTCTCTGTCCAAAAAAGCTGCAGAATACTCAGGCGCTTTTAAATAAGAGGCAGAAACATGACTGTGTTTCTTAGAGATACCTAGGAGGTCAGATATTCTTTCCCAGAAACTCTCCCCCTTTCCTCACACCTACTGTGCCCAAGTCTTCCTACCTCTGCTCTCCCCATGAGATTATGTGATCCAAGGACTCCATTTCTCTCAACATGGAAATGCAAATACTTTTTATAGAACATATTCCCAAACTTGGTTGTAATTGGCAAAGAAACCCCAGCTGGTGTACTGGGCTTCTTGCTCTCCTCCACCCCCAGCAAGGGTCTATCTGGAGATCTCCTAGCCAGCAGTTCTTCTCCCTGTCCTGTCAACAGCCACAAGCATCGAGCTCTTGCCCTTTTAAGGCTCCCAGCCCCCAGTTTATGCATCTGTATGCAAATTAATATATACATATACACACACATGTATGGATGCAGAGGTCCTGTGGGATAAGGGAAGGAAATGGTGAATCCTCCTACTCCCTTTTACCTTGTGGGTGCACTAACTTCAGGGAACAGTATCATTACCCAGAGAGGTTGTGGATGCCCCCTCTCTGGAGGTGTTCAAGACCAGGCTGGACAAGGCACTGAGCAGCCTGATCTAGCGGCAGGGGGGTTGGAACTTCATGATCTTTAAGGTCCCTTCCAACCCAAACTATTCTATGATTCTTTGTGAATGACCCTAATAATAATGTTGAAAGACTAAATGAGGGACACCACATAGAGCCAGTGTGATAATCTAAGCAAACATGCATTGTAAATTGAAGGTCATGGAGGGTCTTTGGGGCATTTCCACATTTTTAAAGTAGGGTCAAGCTGTGTCACCTCTGAAGCTCAAGATAGGTTGAGAGAAACGCTGGCTGGCCCTAAGTTTAAAAACACCTCTACTAAGTTGTGTCTTTATTAGCTCATAGCAGAAAACAAAGGTCTATGACAATGACAGTTCTGAATGTTTGCATCATGGGCAAATAATGCAGAAGTCATTTTTTCCTAGGATGTTTTCCACCCCTTTTTCAGAACAATTTGATGTTATGTGCCACTTTCATCATTTCCCTAAAAATACTAGCTCTATAAACCAATATCAGTCTTAACTTGTCTCCATTTTCGTAGCACTTTTTTTTATAATTAACAAGAACATTAAATCAAGAGAGCACTTGTTTAACATTTCAACACATTTTTGTCTGAAGTGATTCACACAGCTCATTTTCCTGGAAAAGGTGTTTTCTCGACCTGTAATCCCCTAGGTATGTGTTTCATCTTCCAATATTGAGCTGCTATGGACGTATGGAAAGAAAATCTTATCTTGTTGAATTATATCTAATACCCTTTCCAGAAAAAACAATAATGATTTGGCACCTCTCCAGCTATTAATGCTTTATGAGTAACTAACTACTCAATAAGCAGAGTTTTCATCCTCCTTTTTCAGTGCAGGAACAAATAGTCCAAGGCACACACAGCAAGAACAAAACATCCCAGGCGCACCAATGCGTTTGCCAAGTTTCTGACGCACCCCATTGTCATGACTTCCATAGGTGCTTAGTGTCCTGACAGAAAATCATGGTGTATCCCTCAGGATTTAGGTGGATATCTCATGTAATTTCACAGGCTTGCTTGCTCTTTCCCTCTCTTTTTGGGTTTTTTCTTCAGTGACAGGTATGAAGCCAGTGCATAAAGGGAACGTATTTTAATATGCAACAGTTGTCCTCTCACCTGCAAGTGGTTTCTGTAAAGGAAACATCCATCACTGCTATATAATAGGCCACATCTTTTTCTGAATGGTCTGAATGGTCTGTCCTTGTGAACTGACATATGTGGGGATAAATAATACCCACTGTAAAACAGGGAATGTGTGGAAGAGTTATTAATTTGAGATGAAACTATTAGAAGTACTCAGGTAACTTAGGAGTCCAAATCCCATTTTCAAAAGGAGGTGAAGTCTAGAACAGTGAAAAGATGTAGGTGTATAACTAAAAAAATTAGCCTAAACATGGTTGCCCCAGAACATATTTTGGATCTTCAGTCCTTCTCTCCCACACAAGCTGGATATTCATAGAATGCATTGAATTGAAAAGGACCTTCAGAGGTCATCTTGTCCAACCTCCCTGCAGTAAGCAGAGGCTTCTCTAACTAGATCAGGTTGCTCAGAGTCTCATCAACCACCTCTCTGGGAAACCTTTTCCAGTGCCTCACCACCTCATGGTGAAGAACTTCTTCCATCAGTGACATTTCTTGGGCTCATTTATCTTCATGGGATCACCTCAGAGCTTTTGAAGCTCATTTGTACTTCCTGCATAGGTCGATCTCTTTGATATATCACCATTCTCCCACTAGTGACTGGTAGGAGAACCACTACAAGTTTCCAAGACCCATAAAGTGCTTCATGGCCCACCAAACCAAAATGGTTTCTAACTAGTCAGGAACTGGTAACTAATGGTAATATTGCAAAATCAATATGTTTCAGGGAAATCTTTCTGATTCTGGAAACTTTTTCCATCTCCAGACTGAAGTTTTCTTGGGAGGCTTGCTGGCTTTATGTCCCTTGGCAGCACAGCACTGGGTCAAGAGCTGCAGCTCCCAGGCTCTACTGCACATCTGGGCTTGTGACAGGTCTGAAGGTCCAAGGAAGGTGGGACTGATGGTGTCTACATGCCACACCGTTGCAGGAGAAGTCCAGGGGATGCTAAGGAGTTACCTCCAACACCCCTGCACTTCAGACTTGGCAGATATTTGAGAAGACAGCTTCCCCACAGTGAGTATGTGTTCAGTTTCAGAAAAAGTGAAAAACAATGTTTTGAGCTTCCCAGAACAAAATATTTTTTAAAATTCCATTTCCATGGAAAAAGGTGAAACTTTTTTTACTGGATTGTTTCAATCCAAAATGAAAACTGTCTGGAAATGTCAGGATTTTCAACAGAAAGAAAATGCCAAGTTTTGACCCACAATAGCCCAAGTCACTTCTATTTAAATTTAACAGTTCAGTTCCAACACATGTATTGCTAAATATTCTGTGGAAACTTGTTTCTTATGAGGATATTTCAAATTTCTGCACCCACATCCTTCACCTGGAAATCATCTCATCTGTGTGTGTCCCCCCATGATTATGTGTTACACTACTGTGTTGTGGCATATTTCTGTCGAAGTGTGGAAGTATGACAGGAATGTCAGGCTATCTGTTTCAACTCGAACTAAATTGTAATGAAAAATGTGTGAAGACACATAGTAATGTGCAGAGAAAGGACCTAACTGTGTTTCTCCAGTCAGAAGGAATTGGCTATTCTTTTTTCTCATTGTAGTGAAGGACAATGTATGGTCAGGTCCTTTTATATGCGTGGGCATCTTCTTTTCTCTTGGCATGGACTGGAGCTCCCTAGCTATTGGTGGGGAACCTGATCCTCTTTTGTTGCCTCAGGAGCCCTCACTTGTTCCCATGGAAAGCAGCCACATGATGCTACTGAGACTGTATGAGGACATTTTATATTCACTTTCTATCTTCAGGTGCTACCTCCATGCTGTCCTGCTCAGAGAAAGGTGGCTGATAAGAAGTCAGAAAGTGCCCATAGAGCTGGATTTATTAATTTCTAATCATAGAATCATAGAATAGTTTGGGTTGGAAGGGACCTTAAAGATCATCGAGTTCTAACCCCCCTGCCATAGGCAGGGACACCTCCCACTAGACCAGGCTGCCCAGTGCCCTGAATGTGCCAATGCTCTGAAAAAACACCAGAACTGTAGAAGTCTAAAAATAAAACATTGCAAGCAAACTAAAACCACTCCCTTTCAAACAATGTGTAATTTTATTCCTTGTCCTTCAAGATGGCAAAAAGCCGTAATATCTCCTGCCCTACTTCCCCAGGAGAGGAAGGAACCGGGCCCTGCAGAGAACAGCCTCTTCTATGGGGATCCAGCAGTCAGTGAGCTCCCATTTCACTGGCAGTCCTTTCCACCTCAGGTTTGTTCTTTATTCTCCTTGTTCTGAATCCTCATGTTGTGGTCTGCACAGAAAAGCATCTTGACATACAAATGCAGAATAGCTTCTTCCTAGCTGCAGCTACAATTATTTTTTTCTCCTCAGTGGAGGGCATCAGTCTCACTTATTTAACATTTTTGTCTGGACATAATCACATGATTTCAGTAAAGAAGATCAAGATTCTTTTGTGGACCTTCCTAACACCTCTTAACTCCCAGCTTCTTGATACCTGCAAGTTCATAATACTGCTTGCAATAAAAAATCATCTCCCAAGAGGACCTATGTTTTTAAATAAAATGCTGTTTAATTCACCACTCATTAGGAATGTATCTGGATTGATTTATTGAGCACTTCTGACCCCAAATCTTTTGACCAACATTCCTTCACGATTAAATAGGGAATGGATTTGGGCAATGCTCCTGGCAGGCAGACTGGAAGAACACAAGTGATTCTTAAAAACATTCAGATCATGTAACTTAATGAAAATATACTACATGTTGGCATGCACTTGGCCCAGTCCAGAATGGATATGTTTTCCATCCAGGGCTCAGGTAACTTCTGTAGTAAATATGGCCAGAACAATTCATTAATTAAACATTTGTGGTTGTTCCCCCTTTGCGTATTTTGGAAATATGCAGCCACATACAATCAATAACAAGAAATGACAATTTCTTTGAGTTCAGAGGAAATCAATATTTTTGGTAAGTACACGACAGTCCATGGCAGCAGAAGATATTCTACCATCTTGGGGATCAGTTTCTACTTGCTTCTTAATATTCAAAGAACAGAAAGTCTAAGTGACTGGCTACAGACAAATGCTTTCTAGATGAGAAAAACAAACTTTCTTGCTAGTTGTACCCAAGTAATAATGAGCATGAAGAGACTTGACCTCTGCTCTTCAAGCACGTAAACAAAAAACTTTGAACCTTGTAATAGGAATCAAGTGTGCAAAATATAACCTCCTGCCATATGCCTCACCTTTCTCATTTGGCTGCAAAAGCAAGATGAAACCATGGCTGCTGCATGGAATAGGCTGCTGGCTCCCTGCCTTGTTTGGCAAATGAAGGTATATATATGCAGTACGTCTGGTATGTGCCTTTCTGGCTTCTGGTTTAACAGTAGAGAATGGTATCTGGCTTGCCTCTCCTTGCTAAGATCCAAGAGCAGAGAATTTGCCAGAATATTTGCATCTACATAAATAATTAAGAACAAATGTTGCTTTAGGTGGCACTTAAATGCTAAGCAGTGTCATCAGCTTTCATGATTTTTATCAGAAGACTCCTATAATTAGCTATTATTTTTAATCAGGACTTGTGTTCTCAGGAAACTGAGAAGCTGGGTAAGTACTTGGTAAGATATTTTCAAGATGAAGCCTGGGCTTATCCCAACTGGCTTTAGACACTTAGCAGCCCAGATCAGATGCCTATTTCTAGTGGGCTTCCTCTGTTTTCTCAGAGAGCAACGTCTCCTTCAAACAGTTTATTAGATGATAGAAGGAGCTCACAGTGATTAAGGTTTTGAATTTGATGTCTTTTGCCTAATTTAGAACTGGGCAGAAAAGAATTACAATGTTGAATGTGTGACAACAGCAAGGATCTGATAGCACAGAGAATTTTTCTGCGCTGTGTAGGCAAGTTCCTGTGAACCTGTTCTGTCACTTGTGTCTGGGCCACACAGAATCAAAGTTTCCCCAAAAAGGGGCACTTCTAGGCAGGCTCCTCCAGTCGCTGCAGAGGTGCTTAGGAAGGACAGAGAGTAGCATCACTCACTGCATCAGCACCCACATGAATGGGAAGAGTGGGACAGGTATGCACATCTCCCTGAGCTTCCCTCCACACAGGCTCCTGAAATGGGATCAGGTTGTCCTCATCATAATGAGCTCTGCTCCCGGCAGAGCTGACCTCTCCACAGGCTGCTGCTCGGAGGATCCCCCATGTGATGAAGCCTGGCACAGTCCCAGCAGCTTGCAGTGAGGTACCATGAGGGTCAGACCACATTTCTGCAGTGGCTGGGGTGGGAAGCTGTTAAGATGGCCATGTTTTCCATCCCACCATAGCATGTCCTGATCTGATACAGTCAGTAGGCTCCCTCCTGAGCAGGACCCTCAGCAGAGACAAATGGAAACTGCCACTCTCTATGCACTGTCCCATCCCACTTCTCTGCAGCAAAGGTGGTGGAGGAATCCTTCACTCAGTAGGACCTACATATCCGAAAGCAACACAAAGCCATTAATTACTTTGTGGTGCTAACAACAGGTGACAGTAAAAGCAGTATATACTACACTTGCTTGCTGAAAGCACATGGAAAGTTTGTTTGCTCTTCTGAGACCTTTCCAAGGGGGCCACACAAGTGGCGAGCCGAATAAAGGCAGTTCCAGGCGGATCTGCCTTGCTCTTGGGCCTTCTGGATAAAAAAAATATGTGGCACATGAAAGCACTCTTTGAAGTGACTAATGCTGATGCTGCAGCGCATTTGGGCCAGCAAAGAGAATACCCTGGCTGATGGTGTCAGGAGGCAGGGGGGGCTCCTCCTCCTTCTACTCCTCCTTGCGCAGGGAAATGCCAAAGATATATGAAAGCACTTTCTAATCTGATGTATATCTATATTTAAGGATGTGTGTAGAAAGGAGAAGGGCTCATGACAGCAGGGTGAGCAGAACACAGCACATGCCACTTTGCAGTGGCACAGCAACTTGCCTTGAAGCACAGCTGCAGCATTCAGCCTACCTTCCTCCCCCTGGGTGGCTACTACAAATTATTCTGATGGTGGTGGGGTAGTTTTCTGATATTGGAAAATGTTCTCCACAGATGCCAGTGATTTGACGTACTTTTAACCTAGAGAAAATTTGTGATCTAGGGTCTCCAGAATGAAACATACAAGCACTTAGGACAGGTGGTAATTTTAACAGCAATTCAAAGAGCTGCCAAATTGGGGAAACAATTCAGTTCGTTGGAGATGGAGTTATAGGGGAATTAGAAATAAAGGGAAAAAGAGCATAGTGAAAAAAAGTAAAGAGAAAAACATCAGATTTGTGTTGTGCCCACAGACACTGGAAAAATCCACATCATAAAACAAACTGAGAGCCTGTGTAATTGGTGGAACCTTCCTCATGTTTGGGTGTATTTTAAGAGGTATTTATAAAACACAAGTTTTGTGTCTCTGTCCAAAGTTGTAATGAAGAGAGATATGCAGCATGCCTCCTTCCATAGGACCAACAGGCCACCACACCACGACTCTGCCCCAGCTGAACCCCTCCAGTTGCTGCTCTGCTCCCTTTAGGACACAGAGGGGCAGCAAATGGTGCAGGCGCTGGGAGCAGGGGCGACCTGGCAAGGTGCTGGCAAAGGAGCAGCATAGTGTTTGTGTGGGAAGATGGAAAATCAAAGAGGAAAGGAGGTACGCAAGGTCGTCTTTGGGCCCCTTAAGCCTGACATCTTCTTGTTTGAAAAAGGGAAACCTCAAAGATGAATCCAATCTGGTCAGCTGGAAACAGTTCCCCATTTGTAAAGTCATGAATACTTCTCAAATATGCCTACGTGATTAAAAAGATGAAGCACAAATACTTCCTAAGCTTTGAGCTGTGAGATTTGGCCTGTTTTACTTGGCTTTTTTCTTTTTTTTTACAGGCCCAATCCTGCCTCAGTGAAAATGATGGGAGGTCAGCTATCAAGGGGTAGGGGTTCAGAAAAAGCTCTACTTGAGTTGCTATTTTTTACTCTTAAAGTGAGTCTTCTTGGGCCCAGCCCAACTTCAGCTGAAGTCAATGAAAAGACTCCTGCTGACTTTGATGGGAGTTACATCGGCCCGATTGTCCTTTGTTGAGCAAAGTAATTTTCAAAGGTCAGGCGGTGAATTAAAAGAAAAAGAAACAACTACATCGATAAGCTTTATTCAACACGCTCACCTTATAGAAAAGAAGTGCTGCCTTAGCTGGTGAGAGTAGTTCAAACTAGCTCTTGTAGACTCTGGCAAAGATAACAAAGTATGGTTTTGCTAAAAAAAAAACAACTAGGAATGAAAATTGCTGAATTCTATTTAATGGTCTCCCAGTGGCTTCTATCTGCTCAATTTACAAATAAAACAGACATGAAAGTTGGAGCCTAATCTCAATGAAACCAACCTTGTGCTAGTGCAGTTCCACTGACTTTAACAGATTCTGTCTTGATACTTCAATTGATTTCTTCTTGATTGTGAGACCTAAAATAAGATGCTGTGCTTCTAGTTGCTGTGTCTTCAGTTGAACTTCAGCTATGGACATCTTGCTCTGCTCCCAGTAGGGTCATGATTCTTCCTGCAGCTGAAGCAACCTGCTAGCCAAAGCAGCAGGAGAGAGGGATGATTAGTTAGTGAATCCAGTGACAGTATAAAACTGAGTGCAGGCACAGAAGTGATTTTTCAAATGTTGCCCCTAAAGGAGTAAGAAGATGAAAAGGAGAGAAACCTGCAGAGCATGTTCTCCAGTCCTGCTGTGTGAACCTTCGTGCCTCTGACTTGCACACTGGGTCCTCTCTAGCTCTAAAAAAGATGACCACAGGTTTTACCACCAGATTCAGCAGACAGGTAAAACTACCAAATGAAAAGTTGGTGTTTTTACACAGTACTTTTTAAAAGCCCAGTGGCACTGTAAATTGTAGGCTCATCTGTTCCATCTGTTGCTCACGTACACAGGCTGTCAGAAGAAGCTGCTGGCAATCAGCTTCCCCAAATTTTAATTTCCCAGATTATCCTTCTTTCAGGATGCATTTTAGGATCCAAAGAGCAGAAAATATACTGAATTTCTCAGGAAATGACTGGAGGAGTTTGGTTTTTATTCCTTTGCATTGTCCTTGCTATATGTTTCATGCTGTGAAATTCAGATACTCTTCTCCAATACAGGCAGTAGCAATTGGAAAAACTGAAATATATCCCTCCCCCCAATATATTGCCATTTTGCATATTAAAAAAAAAAAATCCTCTACCAAGCTGAAATGAATCAGAGCCATCTTTCTAGCAGATGGTTCAAAATGAAGGGAGGAAAGGACGTGTTCATTGGGCTAATCCAAGAAGGGAGAAAGCCCTCTGAGCGGTTCCCTCTACGTGCAGGTTTCCAGCACTGCACTCAGCAGTTTCTGACCATCAATGAACTAACCCTTTCCTCCAACCTCACCTCCTGCTGGGCAGGAATTCAATGCCTGAGCAGAGGTCAGTGTTAATGCCATCTTGCTAAACACACCCTGCTTTCATTCACAAAACAAACCTCTTTGCTGGCTTAAGAGGGAAAAGGAAGCAACTCAGGAGAAAAAAAAAAGATTTTCTATTAAGTGAGAATCTGTTGATGGTAGAATACCAGTTGCAAACGGGTCGAATCAAACATTATTAT
Organism: Turnix velox; assembly: GCA_013400935.1. Lineage (NCBI taxonomy): Eukaryota > Metazoa > Chordata > Aves > Charadriiformes > Turnicidae > Turnix > Turnix velox. The sequence continues at coordinate 55,795 of VZTY01022955.1, forward strand.
AATGTATCTTTTGAGCAGCTTCTTAAGTGAGAATCAAGGGAAGATTATTTTGCCCATGTCTAAGCTTAATGGCACACTTACACAAATAAGATGAGAAACTACAGCTGCAGTGAACACTTGTGCTGCCCAACGCAGTTTACAGAACAAACATTTGGAATCTATCTGGCTAATCATGATATATTTTTCATGTGATCATCTGTTTATGCTTCTTTGGTTTATATTTCTTGGGACTGGGCTGCATGCCAAAGGGCTGGGGGCTGGAGTCAGCAAACCACCCCTCACCTCCCCACTCCCTCAGCCCATGGGACCTCCTGCAGGACCCTAGGCAACAGCTGTTTCAGCCCCACATGGGAACAGCCACCCTCTCACTCCTACTTCGCCCTGGCTGCCTATCCCTGAGGATGCAGCATAGTTGAAGCTACACAGCTTAACCCCCTGGCTTTGTGCCCATTTACCCTCTTGCACTGGAGCCATGGACCAGGCACACATATGTAAGAACATCCACATCTGATGTCCAGTGGACACTCTAACCAAAAAACACATGGTACCTAGGAGGTGAGGCCAGTGATGGAGGCATATGTTCCTGCACTTCCAAAATTTTTTTTTTTTCCTAGGTGGTTCATGGCCACCGATACCCCTCCTTGGACATCAGCAGCACAAGGGATGTGCTATATATGCCCACCGAGTTGGGGAGTCCAAGGGTGGCCACTGCCATCTTGTCCCCTGAGGCTCTCCAGTGTGGTCCCTACAGCAGACCACCCTCTCTTTCCATGTGTGACTCCCACTGCTGTTTCTCTAGGCAGAAACCTTCACCTTCCAGCCATCAGCACCCACAGAGACTGAGCTTTCTACCCTGGCTGCTTGCCTTGTGGTTTCCTTTCTGCATCCCCATAGCCCAGTTAACTGAGCTGCTTGCACCCCAGTTAATTCTTGCCCTACCAGACCGCAGCCACCATGTCCAGGATGTCCCACTCAGGGACTGCCCCAGGTCAAGTCAGCAGTGGGCCTGCTCGTGCCCATGGCAGCCCCCATAGCTCCCATATACTAGACTTGGTGGGTGGTTCTCTCCAAAACACAGGCTCAGCAGCAACATACTGATGGTACTTTGATAATCAGATAATCAAATCTTAAGAAACAAAATCAGAGGGAAATTTAGGCTTGGCAGCTTTTAAGGCGCTGGAAAGAGACCACCTGCAAGCAAGGTCTCCTGTTTCTCTCCCATGAGGGAGCATGGCTTGTCCAGTAAACACTGAAGTAGATGCAAGTCTGTAGCCACGGCAAAATTAGAGATTAAAGAAACTGGAAAACAGACAAAAGAAGGCAAATGATGGCCTATGCCTCCAACTAAAGAGGCAAAGATGATATTTAGAAAGTGTTGCTGCTGTTTCTCCAGCCTCCAGCTGGCATGCAGCAGAAATAGGGTCATCCAAATATCACAGCACTCCTGTTTGGTGCTTCCAGCAGGCCAAAGGGCTTGTCACAGCTCTAGGTTTGGCAAAGGAGTAAGCAACATTGAGCCCCTCACTGAAAGCCTTGCAGGATTTCCCTGTGAGCTCAGCTCTGCCTGTGGAACAAAATAAAGTACACCACAGAGAAGGAAAAGTGGAATGAACCCAGATGAGGCCATGCAGATATGGCCCTGCAACAGTGAACCACACTTCTCCTGGTTACTCGGCTGACAGCCATCGAAGCTACCTACTTTCTTGATTGACAGGCAAATAAATAATACCATGATGCTTCTTCCTTCTCTGTCACTTGTCATGCAGCAGCCATGCAGCCCCAAGCCCACATCTGGGTCCAGAGCCAGGAGGATCTTTAGCCAGGTGTCTTTAGCCTCCAGGCATTTCATCCCTGAGCCACCTTGGGCTCCTTACAGCTCTTTCACATTTGGAGACCCAGGGTCCCATCCAACCTAGCGAGCAGTCAGGCTGTGTTTCTGGCTGGCAATGAGAAACTCTGTGGGTTTTTTACTGTTTGGCTGCATTTCCTGGCTACAGCTGAGTTTGTGCAACAGTCCTGAAAGACTCCTATTGCCTGGAGTGGGTGGATGGGGGGAGGAAAAGACAGGAGTACCTCAAAGGCACTCAGTACCATGCCCTCTTAATACATCCAGCTTGCAACCACATCCTCTCAAGCTGGGACCTCAGTGGCTCTCCCAGCCAAAGGAGAGGACCACAGGTTTGCTGCCTGAGCAGTCCTCCCCAGGTAGAGAAATCAGGCTTGAGGGTTGTGGTGTGGTTGTGCCATGTGTGCCCTGGATGTGCTTGCCCCATCTTAGCCAATCTGGGGACTTGTGAATTTTCTGTCTGTCCCAAATGGAGTTTCATCTGGGATCTTGCCCTTTGCTGTGACAGCAGCTGAAAACCCTGTGGGTCTTTCTACACACAGACACTGTCTTTGCTGGTCCAGTGTATAACAACGAGGGCTGTTACACCATGACAGTACCCCCAGCATTTTAGTATTTTGCAGGATGGATGTCACCTTGATGCCCATAAGCCTAAGTTCTCTCATCTGCTCTGACTCCCAGGAGAATTCAAGCTATTGCATGCAGAAAATGGCTCCTTCTAACATCCCATCCTGGGGAAAAGACAAAGTCCCAATATGTAGCAGCCTGCTCATCTGCAGACAAATGCATCTGTGCTTTTCAAACACCTCAGAGCTCAAAGGAGGTCCTGTATGGCTATGTGTGATGAAGGACAGGTGCCTGGGACCCCATCACACAGGGCTCTGCAACCTCCCTACCTCCCAGCAAAAACTTAAAAGGGCAGTGCTGCACATGGGACTGTCATGCAAAGCAGGAGGACATTAAATTCCTGGTTCAAAAGGCCAACCAAGCATTTCTCTGTGCGGTCTCTACCTCCCTGAAGATGTTTACTTTGCTCCTTGTACTTCCCCTCTATTTCCTTCCTCTCCATTTCACACCACTCACACATTACAAAGGCTATCAATGAAATGGAAGAAATGAAAATGCAGCCTCAGAAGCAATAGGTCTCCAACTGTGCCAGAAGGAGAAGAGTAAGTTAAGATGGGAGGCTGAGAGAAAGGAGCCATACTCTTATCTGCTCGGTGAGTGCTCACAGGAAGCCCAAGCACGATGGGTTCTTCCTTCCTTATGTCCCCATGGCATAGCACTTCGGTTTGGGAGAATAACTTGCAGTGGATTAAAGCCACACAAATTCAACTGCAGTGCAAGGAACTGCCAGAAGAACCACTGGTAGGTGTCCTCCAAGGAGTAAGATGAGGACGAGCAGTGAGGGGCACACTGGCTGTTAGAAGGAATTACCCCTCAGACTGAGATGTCCCAGCTTGTACACTTTTTGTAGAGGAATTGTTTTGCCATCATGGTTAAAGTTGGTTACACCATATAATTATTCTTCCTTGTTGCTCACCAGCATCACTGAGTCTTTCAGATAGAGCCTGGAGACCTTCTTCCCATGTTGAACATATTAAGTCTCCACTTACGGCTGAACAAGAATGCAGTTGTCTGCCAGAGAGGCTGGTGGATGCCACATTAGCAATTTTCCCTTTCACTGGTCATTTTTAGACAAGCCAGGATCTTCCCTTCTCTTGATCTAAAAGTACAAGTCCTGGGTGTTGAGAGAATTTCAGATCCCTGCAGCAGGACATATATTTGCAGAAAGTCTTTGTAGTATTTGAGACTCTGTAAGATTTGAATGCGTTCAAATTTTGTTTCCCTTTTTACAATAGCAACATGAGAAAGTGCAAAGCCTCACATATCTGATGATTGCATGAGTGGGATTTTTTGGGAGAGTGGCTGAATTATTTCAGTCTGATCTTTCTCCATTATTTTTTACTTAACTCTACATTCCTCCATTCAGCTCTACTTAAATGAAAAGTAGAAACAACGAAGCGGCCCTTGTGTGAGGAACACACTTGGATGAGATAGTTCCTGGGAGACCGCAGGTGCTGGTGGCCTCGTTTTATAAGACAGTGACTGATATCCACCCGTGTCTGGAAATGCCGAGTCTATTCATATGAAAAATAAATCTCATGTAAAATACAGGTTTTCATGGATTATCTAGCAAAGGTGGATGTTTTTTATATCATATTGCACACTAGGAAATAAAAAGCAAATTGCACTTACAGGATGCATTGTCATTGCCTTTTCTATGGCGGAGTTTTATGTGTTTTCCAGAGTCTTTAATTTTTCTACTTCAGAGTCCCTCTCACTGTGGATTTATGATATATTTCCTGCCTCCTTCCTCCTCATCTGTTTCCCCATCTCTCTTACTTGAACTACTTTAAAGTGACACGTTGACACATATCCATGTGATTAAAGACAGCGTGTAGCTCCGCGCCCGACACAGCATGTTTCTTTGCAGCTTGGTGACCTCAGACCAGCCAAGGCACCCTGCCAACGTCTGAGCACAAATGGGGATGCCTGCCTGGTAGGGAAAGGCCATGAACCGGATGGTGGAAAGGCTTGGTCCATATGGAGAAGTCAAGATACAACTGTTTTTCAAGCCCTTGGATGGCTACTTAGGGCTGCTGGGTGAGAAGTAAAACTCTTATTGCTACTAAGTCACAGCTTGTGATGGCAGTGGTTGGTTCGTCCTCTCTGGGATAGTTACCCTCTGGTAACTTCTGCATTTTAAAAACCCAAAGCCACCCATAACACACTGGTGCTGCCAACAGTGACACACACTTCCCTCTGCCTCTGCAGCCTCCCTGCTCACTCTTCCTCTAAAGCTCTGGTTGCTCAATCTCGAGTAGAGGGCAAGCAAGGCCAGCAGCCAAGCCAAGAGGGTCTGCTCTGCATGGCCATGCAGCAAAGCAAGGACTCTCAGCATTACTGTTGGACTGGCTTCAGATAGTTCATAACAGCTTTTGTGCATCAGTTTCCTCATACATAGATCTGATCCCATGGCTTCTCATTCTCACTCTTCCTCCTTCTGTTCCTTTCCAGTCTTAGATTCAGCTCAGTGCCCAAGAGCATTTGTATTTGCTCATGTTTTGAGATTAAATAATCTGAAACACATTTTTAAGTCCTTCTGAATCTCATAGAGATGTGAGACCTCAGAACCACATCCAGACCCATAATTAAGTACCAAATGCTGTAGGAGATCACTCCCTCTCCCCACGAGTGCTCATCCCTGATCACAGACTAACCCAGGGAATCCCCTTCCTTTGGTCCTCAGTAGGAGGATGCTTATCCTTGGAGCAGCCCCCAAGTCTCTGCAAAAAGCAAAATGATGTACACCTTTGCAAATGCAGTCCTTTTGAGATGTCTGTTCCTGGGCAGCCTTTCCAAAGGATATCTTGAGGAGCAGGTATCACTCATCCTGAAGAAAGAACGGATGGCAGCTCACTGCTTTTGCTTTCTGCCCAGCAGAGGCTTTTGGAGGATTTGCAGGGCTGCGTCCATTTACCTTTACTTCTGCAGCCTTAAAGAGTCTGCACAGAGCCTGGCTACATCATCACAGGGAAATTTCTTGTTCCTGGCCAGTAAAACCCTAAGTTAAACCTCAGGTGCTTTCTGTGTAAATGTGGAGCTGTACCCAGAAAAGTTTTACAGTGTCAAAGTCTGGAGTTTCTGTCTCATAATCACTATGTGCAGGATGCCAATGTTACAGCTATTGAGGCCCTTTTCCCTACCACTAGAGAAAAAAAAAGAGTATTTTCACTACAACGCTTTAAAAATATTTATGTAAAAATATATAGATCTATTTTTTGATCAACTTGTAAAAGCCCCTGCAAGTAGGTGTCTCTGAAGCTATTTTTTCACAGTGCTATCAAAACTCATAGAGCTCACTATCTATTAAAATTAGCAAGTTTTTAAAGAGGATTCTTGAAAATCCTTACAAAAATTCAGAGCTTAGCCAGCTTTGCACTACAGCAGGCATTTGGATTAGTTCAAACATCTGCCCCCTGACATAAACGTATTCATTGATAAAAGCAGTTCAAAGCAAGGCTTGCACAGAGTGCTTGGCCTGAGCCAATAGTGTTCAGCATCTTACAGAATCACCTTTCTCTCTATGAAAGACAATGCAATGGGCGAGGACACAGTGTTCTCACTCTGACTTTTCTTCACCTCAACTTAGCTCTGCATCGTGCTTGGAGCTCAGCATGTAGTAAAGACAAAGAAGTAAGAGTGGATCAACCTCTAATTTCAGGGAAACATCTCAAGAGTCCTGCCACCATCTAAAGTCATCTGCCTTCCAGCCCTCTCCTCTAAGTGTACAGGCATGCTTTAAGTGGAGATTCTCCAAACCCAGGACGTGGCTGTGGGTACTCTACTGTGGAGCTTTGGTCTGGCTTTTCTTCTCTTTTTCCACAGTACACTTACACTACCAAAAGATCAAGGATAAATATGCTTTCAAGAGATTCTAAAATAGGAGAGTGGACAGCCTGCCTGAAACCACCCAAATGCATCAAGGTGGTTGTCACAGTTTCACTGGGTGAAGGCCTCTTCCATGCTGCTTGAACAATTAAAGCTGAATACATGCCTATTAACTCAGAATTAAGTTTCAGAAGCTTTCCCATATAGATAGCAGGCTTTGTCTTTCCTGTGAGCACAGGATAGAGACAAAATTTTTCCATAGTTAGGGTGACAGAGCACTGAAACAGGCTGCCCAGAGAGGTTGTGGAGTCTCCTTCTCTGGAGACATTCAAAACCCTCCTGGACATGTTCCTGTGTGACCTGTCTAGGTGCTCCTGCTCCATCAGGGGGATTGGACTAGATGATCTCTTGAGGTGCCTTGCAATCTCTGACATTCTGTGAAATGCTCACAAGGTAGCTGCTGGCACCCATCCAGGTTCATCAGTAACTACAGGCTATGCAAGGGCTGGTCTGGACCATGGGGATTTTATAGTGAAAATCACTCCCTGCTATGGTTTTTGGGAATCATTCTGTGACACAGAGTCAATCTCTGATACAGCACCATCTGTGTGTCAATGGCTGAATCCAGAAGAATATTGAAGACTTTTCACATCATGTTCATCTGATACTGTAGAACTGGGATAAGTCTTCATTGTATGTGTCTTGCTCCAGCTCATGGAAGGGACAATCAGCCTTTCATTCACTGGGAGCTTTCAAGTTATCTTTCAAGATACTTTGTAAGCATTAGAAGGGGTTTGTTAGGTGTTAGTATAAATGGAGGGAAAGCAGTGATTTTACATCTTACAGCATAGCAGACTGTCACTTCAACTAAGGAATGACATGTTGTGCCTCCTTCTTCAGTCCTTGCAGTCACTGCAACTGAGCAGCACTGGCACTGAGCAGCCTGATCTAGTGGGAGGTGTCCCTGCTTATGGCAGGGGGGTTGGAACTCGATGATCTTTAAGGTCCCTTCCAACCCGAACTATTCTATGATTCTATGATTCTATGATTCTATGCAGTTGATCAGACTCAAGCAAATGCTGTACAACATTGCTCACCCCAATGGCACAGGTCTGCGGAGGCACAGAGAAACCATTTCCGTATCATGCCATCAGCTGGTGAGAAGCTCTGCAGGAAAGAAAACCCTGGCCTGGAGGCATCAAACCTCCACACGGCCCCACTGACACTCCATAATTGTCCACAAGTTGGGTAGTCAGAGCAGCACTCTTTGAATCACAGGCTTTCATGTCTCTGGCAAATGGAAAAGCAGACATCGATAGATGATGAATATAGTGAGAATTGCATTCTAATTGGAAATAAGACATATATTACCTTGTACTGGATCAAATAACACGAATAATTGAGATCCCAGTTGTGTAATTTTTCCTATCATTTTAAAGTCATGCCACAGAACCAGCAATATTCCACTAATAAAAAAAGGTTGCTCATAAAAAGAAAAAATATCAGAGAGCCATCAGTGAATGGGAACATTGGAATGAGAAGCAGAATTTTCCCACTCCTCACCTTTATCCGATTGCAAGGCTTTGATTCTTTTTTAAAGTTACAAACGTAAAGAAATTCATGATGAGCAGCTAGTGTACTCACACAAACGCATCAGATGTATGGTGAGGCTGGAGGTCATCTGTCTACTCTTCCACCTCTGTGATGCTGCTGGCACGTGGTGATACCGAATTATCATGAGTGGGCAAGACTTGACTCAGTAACAGAGGAACAGCTATTTCTAGCTGAAAATCTGGGGGTCCAAACGAGAAATACTTATGGGGTTTAGGCCAACTCCATCTGAAGGAATTGCTTTCTAAACCTAGGTGTGAGTAAACAGATTCCTTCCGACTGGGTCTGTTTGTCCCAGTACCGCACAAAGCAGAGGGCTGTAACCACAGGCACACTCAAAGCCTCGGCATCATATTACTGGTAGCTTGAAATTCTGACTCCATCCTCTTTTTAAAGATAGTATTTTTCCAGAAATGTTTATTTTAAGTTTAGAGCTGTTATTGTTATTTCTCAGCGGTGTAAAAGTCCATTTGGAAGAGTTTTCTTTCCTCTGCATTGAGGTTGAAAACTCTTGGAAAGCCATGACAATATTCACCATTCATGATTACACAGGCAGACATATTTCATGAAAATTGCATAGGCTTTTAATACAGGATTATGAATGAGCTCTAATGTTGAAATTATATTAGATTGAATTTCAGAACGTATTTAACATATTTCCATACAGCAACCTTGGGATGTCTTTTCAATAACAGTGATTATTACGGGCAGGCTGTTTTTTATGAAAACATTTGTTCAGGGTAGACAAGGCTTCCTGAAAAATGTAGTACATCTTTATGGCTGACATTTTAGTTGTTTTGAATTAACTTTTTTCACAGCCAGAATGAAATGTTTCACCATATAATTCTTTGTGCATGTCTTCAAACAAACCTGGAGATTTTGCTGTGAGTTTTCTGAGCTGTAACACAATCTCAGGCATGGAAACACTTTTTGAGCTGGAGGCAAGCATTTTGTCCCAAGTTATCCTGTTACTTTCAAAAGACAAACATTCTTTAGCTAATGTCTGGCTTTTAAACGCAGGGGATGCCTCAGCTGATTTGTCGGCATCTCCAAGTATCACCCTGGAAAAAAAATCCCAGGGTTACTCCTTCAGCTGATTGCCTGGCCCTGAGATCTTCTTAAGGACAAGATGTTTGATTTAGTGGAATTGAGTCATATTTTTCTTTGCATAATGGCAAGACCACCAAGATTGTGCACTGCCCAGGAAAGGGTGCGCATTTGGAAAGCAGAAGTCTAGCCACTCATCTTTGGGATCTGCCTGTGAGAGAGGCTTCCCTGCCTGCCTTCATGCCTGTTTGTGGATCCGATGCAGCTGGACCAGTGGCTCAGCTCTGCCATTTCACCCTTTATTCATCCCTTTGAGAAAGCAGAAGAATTTATATTCCCTTTTTGTGGAACACATGTAGCAATAGGACAAAGGGCAATAGTTCTAAATTAGAGCAGGGCAGGTTTAGATTAGACATTATGAGGATGGTGAGGCTCTGGAACAGGTTTCCCAGAGAGGTGGTGGCGGACCCAGCCATGGGGATAATCAAGGCCAGGTTTGATGAGGCTCTGAGCTACGTGTTCTAGTGCAGGATGTCCCTGCTCACTGTAGGAGGTTGAGACTAAATGACCTTTGAAGGTCACTTCCAACTTAATGCATGCTATCATTCTATGAAAATGTAATTGATTCAGAAATGTATCTACTAGGCTAAGTTCAAGGTAACAGAGCATGACTTTGGCAATTTCCATAGCTCTCTCTTGGGGTTGCTGGACTTGCTCCTCCATACTCAGTGGCTGCCATTAAGAGTATCTGGACTCTGGGCCTTTGGTGCTGCATCCTATTTACCTCTTATTCACATTGATGACAGCTGAAAGTAATTCTATGGCCAACATTTGCTTTCACCAGCGTAAGCCACTTGAAAGGCTTTCCCTCAGTCATTAGCAAGTTTGATAGCTCTCATTAGTCCAGTTTGGTCATTGGAGAAGAGAGATATATGTTTCCTACACTGGTGGCATAAATGCTTCCCTCCTCTGTATACCACTGTAAGAAATGTGTATTTACGGGGCTAAAACAGTAATCCATTCACAGAATGCTTCTGAAACCAACCCTATTTTATTCACCCCTCTTAAATGCTCAGAGCTGTGTAACTGGATGCCACAGGCTCTATGCTCCTAACACCTAATAGAGATTCTTTGAAGGGATGTTTTGAAGACATTGAAATAGGAAACTCTGTGCCTATCCACAATGCTGTTGTGAAACTCCTGGTGACTCCACACAGACATGGATTTTTACTCCAGTTTAAAATTTCTGAACACCATTTTGCTGGTTAAGAATGGGCTGAATAATCTAAAATTTATTTTTATTTTTGTCCTCTTCCTTGACAAACAGAAGGTATTTCCTAATTAAATGTCAGCAGGAAACAAACGTATTCACAGAGGGCAAGCTTTTGGTTTGTGACAAAAAAACTAGGATGAAAAAAAAAATCCACATACAAAAAGTCACATACATTTTTAAATGGTGTTATAAACTTTGGCATGGCTGCCCAGCTAGGGATGGGTGGAAACAGATGGAGACACACAATTTCTCCAGAGTGGATTCAGTAATGTATAGGAGACTGTGGCTTTCCAGCTGAGCCATCCTCAGCAATGGCAAGTTCTCTAACTCTTGAGAAGAGTGGGATTGGCCAGTGAGCAAGGAGGAACAAAACTCTGTGTCCTGCTCCATCAGGTTCAGCCCTGCCATGCAATTCAGAAACGAAGCAAAATGGTATTTAGACATACCTCTGTTTGTACTAACAGTAGGAACGTTTCACTCTTTCGGATGTGTTTTTTTCCTTGCCACTGTATATCACCTTTTAAAAGAATAATTTCTTCTCATTTTCCACTAATGACCTAGAAGGAAATATGACTTGTATAAATCTCCACTGCCTGAATAGTTGACCCAACTAGAAGATGAAATAAAATACCTAAAGAGGAAAACCTTCCATCCCAATTGGCATCTAACTGTAGGAAAAGTGCTATTCCACTACAACCAAAACACATTTAGATATAACCCACTACAGCACACTACCTCAGCCTTTCAAGAAATTACTTTCCACCTTAAACACTTTCCAATGCAATACACTTAGTCCTCTCATCTGAGGATCTCCCACATGCTCTGAGGTATTTGAGCTCAGAAGTGAGAATATCAAATAGCATCCCTGTTCCACCTACGTCGTTCAGCTCTTGCAAGCTCTTCCTTCATGTCATAGTGTCAGCAAGGATGAGTGAAGCTGCTCTTTGTCCAGACTGATGTTTGGTTTAAAAAGCTAGATTTGGGTGTTGCCAAAGCACCTCCCACCATGGCTGTCCTTGTTTTCCAAAATAAACAGCCTCTGGTGTCTTATGACCTGAACAGCCCCAAGTGTCTGACCCTGAAACACACAAAATATTTTATTTGCAGCTGAAATTATTTGGGGCACTGCTTTCCTTCCTCAGCAGGCTGTTGGAATGCCCAGGTTTGGGTAGGAGCTGCTTACACATCACAGACATACAGGGGAATGTATTTGGCCTCTAGTGATATATTAGGCAATGGTTTTGAGTTGGCAGACTACTAAAAGCCCCAGCCAAACAAAGATAAAATTGTAATTTATCAACAAAGAATACTGAATTCATGGTCAATGGTAACCGCTGTGACTGGTGGTAGCCCACAAAGCTGGAGCTCACAACATGAGAGAACAAATTCTAGGGATTACTAAGAATTTTCTCAACATCAATTTAAGAAAAAAAAATCTGTACATAATCTATTTAAACTAGTAATAAGATAAAATTATCAAAAATCTCAAAACCCTGTACAACTGGGCTGAAGCAGCAAAGGTGTATTGAAACACCATAATTTCAAGTATCTTCTGCAGCACCTAAAGAAAAATGTGTGAAAAACAAACAGTGAAAACACATGCAAGAGGCAGCCAGGGACTGTCTCAATGAAGGGTCAGCAGTGCTGAGCTTCAGTTGCTACAGGCTTTCCTTTTGAGAATTTGGCCTGTTTTTTAGGATTCCTATTCTCTGTTACGAGCTATTTGGAGGAGGAAAATTTTCCAAATGCACCTTATTCCTAGGGAAGATTTTAACAAGTCTTGAAAATATTTTATCTCGAGGATGTTAAAGAATCTTTCTCAGAGGAACTTAGTCCCTTCCATTCCCTCAGATTTGTAGGAGCTTTGTTTCACTCAAGTCAGTGATGTTCGACAGATACCCAAATGAATTTAAGAATTAGTACCTTTTTTAACCCTATTTAGAGTTTCAGAGGCCTGTATTATTTTAATTGTCCTGACTTAAGAGTGATTTCACAGTGCCATGGTGGGAATCCAGGTAATTTAAGATGAATGGTTGGGACAAACGAGTAAGGGACAAAATGGAAATTCCTCTTTTCCCTTCCCCACCTCCACCTTCCCTCACATCTCCTGACCGCTCTCTGAACAGAAACAGGACAGCTGGTACCAGCACCAACTAATGTAACAAAAAAAAACCCAGTGAACAGCTAAGAAATCACCAGGGATGCTGGCTGTTACAGACCCAGGCCAAATGTGAAGTGGTGTTCTGGAGGTGAAAAGATCTCTACACCACTACAGACCTTCTAAGTTTCCCAGTCCCGGGGGTGCACTTTCATGGGAAGAAAAACCTGTTTCAGATCATGCCAGATATTTTCTGCACTGCCCACCTGAGGATGTTCTCCAGATGTTCATGTTTGTATGAAACATACAATAATAAAGTTGTAAACTGGAGGAGACAATACCCAGACTGCAAGAAGAAGGGCTTTAGGGCAGCCTGGAAAAACACGAAAATTAACTAGCCCACACACCAAATCAACTTGTCTGCTTTAATAGGATGATAAAGACCAATTTTATTTGCTTTTCCAAAGAACTGCTACTTTTCCCGGCAAGCGGGCACACATGATTTGTCATGGTTCTTTTATATGGTGAATAGGTGACTCCTTGTATTTTGGGGAATACAGTTCTTCCACCTGGACAGGCAGGAAATAAGACGTTTGGGGTCTAAGACAAGGTGACACCACAGTTCAGACAGCTTTTAGGCTACAGCATGAATAGAAATAAAAAAGAAATATATCATTGTCTGGAATGCCACCTATTGAAAAACACAAGAGAACAAAACCCTTGCAGCAACTGAGAATGGAAGGGATGGAAACAGATCTGCTGCATGAGGGCAGTAAAATTTCCTGGCTAGAAAATTCAGACCACAGATATCACCTGTACAAAAACTATAAAGATCACCAAATGAGAATGCCCTGGCTAAGACATTTGCAGAGTGAAATGTCTTCATCATTTGCAAGCTGTCTAACAAGAGGTGAATAAAACAGGAGGTTGAAATTGGAAACCTTTTCTCTTTTCTGGAAGTGCTTCTCACTTGCTGCTGGCCTATGTTGGCTAAGCAAGAGGTCTGAGAAGGCTGGCTACAAGTCCTTGGTAGATCTCTGGGGAAGGTTTCTGAGTGTACTATTCCTGCTCAATTTGGGCAGCTCAAGCAGGTCTTGATCCCAAAAACATGTGGACATAATTGAGACCTTTTTGCTTAGTGTATTTAATATTACACTAGTGGCCCATATAAGGATTTCAGAATGCCACATGCGTACACTGCTTGGAGTCTGGCTATTTCAGTGATTCTAGTGAATGGGGTGTGTTTGGAAGTATTATCTCACTTTAAAAAAAAAAAGACAAAAAACTAACAAAAACTAAAATTACCTGACTGTAAAAATAGTATTGTTGCTGAGTGCTGTCATGGCTTTGATCTGAAAAGTGTAGCCAGGCTCTTTGGTGTATCACTTCTCTTCCTAACAAAGTAAGAGTATACCAGACTGGAATGCAGTTCTTCAAGTATACAGGATTAAACATTTTTGCAGGTTTATTGCAGGACCTGTAGGTGGCCACATTTTAATAGTCAATAAACCAAAAACTATTACTTCAATTTGACAATGAGCTAAGCAGCATTTTGTTTTATTCTACTGAATTTGGAAACTGATAGATTTGCCTCTAGTGACACTGAATACTCTGCCATTTATTATGTAAACAAGTGGGCATGGAGCACAATGATTTTAGTTCTGAAAGTGCAAACTTCTGGCTTGTTTTCATCCTTAAACTCCTCCAAGGATGTGAAGAGAGAGGGCATGATTTTGAAACTATGAGTTTAGATCAGTAAACTAGCCACATCCCCTTCCAGGCCACGAGTGAAGGAGCAAAGGACTGCTGGACACACATCGACATTAACCACAGACATTTTGCAACCTGCTGAACAAAAAGAAATGTCTGTCAGAGAGGGCCCAGTCTCAAAGCTTACAGTTCGGTGGGCAGCAAAACAAGGCATTGGGTTTGTGACAATGTGGTCTTCAGTGTCACCCCAATAGAAATCAAAGAATGCATTGGGTTGGAAGCGACATTCAAAGGCTATGCAATCCAAACCCCTGCAGTGAGCAGGGACATCCAGTGCTAGATCAGATAGCTCAGAGCCTCATCAAGCCTGGCCTTGAATGACTCCAGGGATGGGGCATCCACCACCTCTCTGGGCAACCTGTTCCAGTGTCTCACCACCCTTGTGGTGCAGAACTTCTTCCTAATGTCTAATCTAAACCTGTCCTGCTCTAGTTTAAAACCATTGCCCCTTCCCCTATTGCTACATGCCCTGGCAAACAGTCCTTCCCCACCTTTCCTGCAGGCCCCCTTTGCCAGTAGTAGGACACTGTGAGGTCTCCCCAAAGCCTTCTCCAGACTGAACAGCCCCAACTCTCTCAGACTGTCCTCATGGCAGAGGTGCTCCAGCCCCCTGATCATACTAATGGCCCTACTCTGAACCTTCTCCAATAGATTCATGTCCACCTTGTGCAGAGGGCTCCAGAGCTTGACACAGTGCTGACTTCTAATCTTGTGTTGTTCAACTGAAGCATTTTGGGGGNTCACTATTGTCACTGCCTTGTGTTGGGTCCCCTCTCGTTAATCAAAACTCTCACACAGAGGCCATCTCCCATTCCGAGGGACAGCAGAGCCTTCAGACACCACTTATCTCTGAGTACAAATAAGAGGCCGATGCGTTACTTCATAGCCAGCTTCCTCTCCTGTCCTGGAGTGATGCATTTGCTGCACAAGTCCAAATGTCAACCTGCCCCTGTCCACGTGGGAAATCCATGCTACAGCCACTGTAGTAAGGGCCCGGTTTCAATCAGTTCACATAACAGCTCACAGAATTTTTTTAGTGTACAACAGCTAATACAGCTACAATGGTAGGAGAAACAGCAAAGCAATCTGTCAGTTGGCCTCATGTCATTGATTCTCCCACCCTGTGACTGAGGCACCCTGGGGAAGCATCAGGGAGAACTCTTGTACTAGAAATTTCTCTGGTTTGAAATGGTGGAGTGTACATTTGTCAGGCACCAACTTCATACTCCTCCTTTAAAAGGTCCACTTTTAAAGCCCACATCAAACATGATTGACTAAGTGGCATTAACCTGCTGCCCATGGGGCATTCCAATCTTGCATCCTTGGAGATGAAACCTTGGCAGAAACCAGCCTTCCAGCCAAATCCCTCCACTGAAGACTGAGGCTGAGTGCCGTGCACCTCCTAAAGGATCCCTGTAATTCACCACATCTTTTGGAAGAGGCCAAAACTTCTGCTAAGTAAAATTTGAGCCCTTCTCTAAACATTTCCCATCTCCATCTGGTGTGGGTGCTTGCAATGTTGTCTCGAAAGCAGGTAAGAAAGTGCAAGGACAGCTGGTACCATGCAGTTCTGTGCCCCTGCCAGAAACCTGGTGGAGATAAAGTGCTGGTTATATATAACATTCACAGTAAGTTAATGCAAAGTAAAAGCAGTTCCCAAGACATGCTGCAGCAAAGGGTACAAAAAAATTACATAAAACCAGGTAAATAAGGGAGGTGAACAGGACTATTTATAAAGAAATTTATTTTATATTTGTATACAACAAATATATGAAAACAAATTTACCTTGAAAAATGTATATTTGATTTCTTAAAAGTATTGAACCCTCTTCAGGAAAGGTTTTAGTTATTAAAAAGGTATTGAAGGCTAAAATAATACTTGGATAATATACATGTGTGTACATATATATATATATATAAAAACATGTGCAATTTTATATATATATAGCATATATAAATAATGTGTGACTTATACGGTATTTTAAGGTATGCTATTTAAACATCTGAGTAACAATACAGATATCAGAAAATATAGATTGCTATTTCTACATGGTTTGCATTCAGTTTTTATAAGCATCCAGACAGTGCAAAATTTAAACATACGGAAATATTCTCCTCTTATTCTATACATTGTGCTCAGCTCCCAAGTTTCCTCTGACATGATCATAACCAGGCTGAGCCAAATTTGGAGGGTTCAATACTAGCCTTCCCAGCATCTTCTAAGAGCAATAAAAGGAAATCTGCCTTTAGCTCGCCCTGAGTTGCGGCGCAGTTTGCGCACGGGAGAGAACAATACATTTCCTATGCTAACCGGTCTAACTCCCAGAGATCACATACACCTCACCATATTGACTCATTTCATTGCACTCCATATCCTGCAAAAAATAAATCTCCTGCGGGACAGCATACATTACTGCATACTGTAGTTAAATAATACATTTCTTTAACATAAAGCAGGAATATACTGAAATTCGATAACATTTAAATCCAACAGCAATCTGGAATTAAACCACATTTATGTACCACATTTTTATAAATGCTGTCTTTTTCATGTTTGTGTCAGAAAATGTGGTACAGAAAACCTACATTTCTTTAAATAAAAGCAAGGGATGAAAGCAGTCCTTTTAGAAAAAATTGCTGAAAACCAATGGAACCAAAAGAGATTCAGCCACCTTGAAACACCAAAGGTTGGTCTGCACAATGTTTCTTGTGGCAAATGAGCAATTCCTTGTGGGACATCTGGGAGAAAGCTCATGTGAGTAAGTGCTCACCACAGTACAGCCTAGGTGTTTTCGCTTCAAATATTCATCTTTCTTATTTGCATCTACTTGATATTAAGGTATTTTTTCATGTTTTATGCTGCTAGAAAAAGGCAGTTATGACCATACTGTATGCTTTTATGGTAGCTGTATTGTACCTGAAGAATGTTTGTACTTTAGATAATGTGTTTATTATCACTGACATAAAAACCTCAATCCTGCTGCCATAAAAATCCATGGCTGCTTTGCTCCTACTAGAAATAAAACTGGATCCAAATACATTAGTCACAAAGATCGCTAAGAAAACTAAATACTAAATTCATGATGTCTCTCAATGCTTAAAGGCAAAGTGGTGTTAGTAAATACTATATAGCATAGCTTAAAGAACAGTACTATGCACAATTCTAGACAAACTGTCACTCAACCAAATCTAAAAGTGGCTGTGAAAAGCACCTTAAGGGACAGCAAAATTTGCTACATGAAAATCTGTGCAGGCTTTTTCTCTGGCAGGCTTTTTTCAAATGCACTTCTAAAAACAATTCCCTCTCTCATGTTCTGCACTTCAATTGCAAAAAGTAAAGGCTGTGGCCTTGTAGGGCAGTATGCATCCAGACCAGCACATCTGTAAAATCAGATAGTTCAGGAGGATCTCTCTCTTCCTGCTGCATTCATTCGTAAAGTCCCTTCTAGCAGAAACTGTCTTGATTCTGAATTCTTGTAGTAATCAAAAAGATAAAGAGCCTGGTGTCATCTCTCATCTGCTTCACTTCTCGAGTAGATCCCTGTACTTGTCCATATAATTACCCCCTGCGGATTTCAACTTTAATTCAGATTACAGTTACAGTAGCTGAACAGGCCTCATAGAAAGATGAAGCCTCATTAGTAGCTGCTAAAAGTGAGAGTCACTAGTTAAAATTTTGATACAAACACCAAACAAAGGAGGAAAATAGATGCTGAGACCATGTTTATAACTCTTTCAACCACACCCTTGAAATTTTGGCAGTAATTAGCCAAAAGATGGGCATTATGTCTCATCTCTTTCTCTTAGATGGGAAGAAACACCCATAACCACAAGTTTTTACAGGGTGTGGCTGATGCTAGGAGATGGCTGAATGCATATGACCAAAGGCTGCACGCCTCACAAGTCAGAACAAAGCAGAGATGTGCCAGGAATTTAGTATTTTCTTATGCCCAGAAGTTTCCTATAGACTGAAGATAAGCACAAGTCCCATCTCCCACCCAGAAAGGAGTAAGTGTTCAAATCTAGAGTAACACCACACAAAGAAGAAACTAACTAATGATGACAAAGCCTCTCAATTTCCCCAAAAGCACTTGCTAATCAAAGAAAGAAAAAGAAAACCTGTGGAATCAGTTGACACATTTTTCAATCCAATTATATAGTAAATGCACCAGCAGGCAAGGCCTCAGTTCAGAAAAGGTTAGGAATAAGGAAAATGGTGCAAATTGCTTTCACACAATTAAACATTCTTAGGATATAAAGAGAGCAGGCAACTTAGAGAACATTCCTTGTAAGCTGTGTGGGATCAGCACAGTTTTCTGCAGGCTTCACTTCGTCCTACAGCTCAGCTTTGCCTGTTTGGGCAGGACTGGCATTACTGCTGCCTTCTCCAGCATTGCTCTTGTCTGCTGGCTTGAAAGATAATGAAGCAGAGTTTGTGCAGTACCGTTTGCCAGTTGGGCGAGGTCCATCATCAAAAATATGCCCCAGGTGAGCACCACACTGAAATGAAATACAATAGGCAATGTTAGGCAATGACTAAAAGCTGCCTCCAAGGTGCCTACATCACCCTTTCAAGTGGGATTTACAGCCTGTGTTTATTTGTAAGAATGATCCAGGAAGACGGTCTTCTGAGATACCACAGCCCAAATTTCAAACCCAAATTTTCTGTATGTTCCCAGTCATACCACTCCAAATGTATGGCTGGCCCACTGCTTCTGAGAAATCACCTGCCTGTGTAACTATCTTATGGCAGAAGCTCAGATGAAAACACAACAGTGAAGGCAGCACAACCTTCTGCTGTAAGGAAAGATGAGTCAGAAAGGGACAGCATGAGCTCTGGGCTCTCCTATGCCTGCAGTCGTTGGCTACACCTCTTGGTATGAAAACACTGAAACACTTTGTGATACCAGCAAAGACTTAAAACATTGAAGATAGTCTTTGGAGTATGCCCTCATACACTTATTTTTCCCCTTCCTCTCTTTTGAGAATCAGGCTCCTTCTAGAGCCCCTCTTCTTCTCACCCCTGGAAAGGATGAAGCTCATCCGCTGCACATTTCATACCTCTCCATGTTGAACACAGGAGGTAGGGACAGGGGACTGAAAAGACCCATAGTGAAGATACATAAATTATTTTGGAATGAAAGAAGCTTCAGCTGGGAGTAATTATAAATAGGAATGATGTTGAATTGGCTTTTTCCAAGGAATATGAGACTACAAATGGTCTGTTGATGCTTTTGCTCTGTATGAATCAGCCTTGGGTACTTGCAGTGATATTCAGGGTGAATGCTGCAACTCCTGTATCAGTTCCCTGAGAACTGAAAGGTATCAGTTCCCTGCTTGATAAAAAATTAATATATTTTGGAGAGACTGAGCCAGTTGCGCCTTACTAAAAAACTAGGATCACTGCACATTATGACTGATAATTTATCTGGATAATAAGAACTTCTTGTAATTAGTCACTTAAATTGCACAGGTATATTTTTACAGCCTGACATGAGAAATAAAATAATAAAACCTTGCACTGGAGAAATATTTATCTTGAACAGGAAAGTCATGCTGCTTTACCAAAGAGACTCAGCCTTTCAAGTCAATAGCTGATCTCAGTGAGAGCCAGAATGATGTAACTGAGATCACAGAGCCACACATGGGCTTGTACTCAGGCAGCAAAAATTAATGATTCTCAGTATTGAATTAATTCATAGCATCCCAAATGCATAGAGACAATACTGATTATTCCAAACTATGAATAAGCTAGTGATGGTAAGCCTCTACCCTGTAATTAATCTGCTGCAAATGTTCTCCTGCTGTTACGGCCTTTAGTTCACCACAGCAGTAGGAAGGGTGCCTGTAGAAGCAGGTAGTCTTTGGCTTCAGTTTAAACTCCCTCAACAGACTAAAATGCTGGGAGAGGCTCTCACAACAGCCCAGGAGGGACAGTAATCCTCCCTGACTCAGGGAGCAGGGCAGGTAGACATGTGAAACCTCCATGCTCCTGTCAATTGGTCCCACCTGCACAGCCACATCCCAAGGGAGGCTCCCTGCTCCCGTTCAAGGAACAGCCACAGCAATCCAGCAAGGACCCCAATAACAAACAAGGTGGCTTCCAGCTCCCAGATGGAAGAAGATGTGGATAACTTTGGAGTTAAGCAGCAGCTGCTCAGCTTTGAAAGGAAGGAAGACAAAACATGGCAAATAAGGAAAAGCAAAGGAAAGTTGTGTGGGAACTAGTGAAGATAAAGATTGCTGTTTTGCCATTCCATTCTTGAGTGCTTATCTCATATAATTTTCCTTTAGATTGAAGGGCTTTCCTAGGCATTTTGGGCAGAAAATCTGGACTGTTTCTCAGAGTGGGGTCTCTCACTATGAAGCATTTCACATGATTATAAAGCTTTTCCATATCTGGGGAAAAAAAAAATCTTAAAAACTTTTAAGTGTCCCAGAGGGAGTACTTTTCTAAATGTTCAGCATTCTAATTCTCATCTCAGCTAAGAATGCTTCAAAAACTCCTGGCTAGAAGTGTTAAACAGATCTTTTCCAGATTAACATTTAACCAAAGATAAATCACTCCCTCTCCGCTGGATAGAACAAGAGAAACCATAGAGAGAAATGGTCTGCAGGAGTAATAGACTCACATACAGACCACAAAGACAATCTATCAAAAAGGTTTTCCTGAAAAAACCTGAGAAGCTGTGTGAGAGTCCAAGGTAGTCTCATCACACCTTCTTGTGATGGCAAAATCACACCAGGATTGGATTGCTGGAAAATTTGCTACCTTTTGAGATCACCCCTCACCAAAAATTTATGTGGCGATTGTCCCTGTAGAGGACTCTATAACTCATCTGCCCTGAAAAGAAAGGTAATTAAATCCTTGTATCACAGTATAAGACACTTGGCCCTCAGCTGAGAGTACAAAGGATGAATTGATTTTATTGTCCTCCCCACACATAACAGGCACCAGCCATTTTTTCTCAGACATATATGCATGTCTGCAAAGCCTCCCAAAAAGAAACAATCATCTGTTGCGGCCTTGCACATAAACATAGTCGGGAGAATGCACTGGGGTGGTGAAACGGTTAGAGTGAAGCATTTGAAGTATGTGTTTGGGAGCAGGAAAGGGAGAGTCAGTGCTAACTGTCAGTATGCTTGGATCTCCCAAGCCTTCTGGTTCTAATACTTTGCTGGGAGGCATGGAAAGCAGCTTGCAGTCAGCTGCTGTAGTCGAGTCTGCACTATCAACGTGCAAATAGCACCTCTGTGACTATAGAATTTTATTGATTTATACAGGTAAAGACAATAGCAAGGGGACTTCTCAGGGGAGGAGACTCGTGAGCAGTGAATGAAAAAAATAATAATAAAAGAGATATGCAGCAAATTTTACAGCGTTCCTAAAACTCACTTGTAATTAACTTCTATCTGTCACTAATCTTTGACCTTTTGAATACACCCAGGGTGATGTGTTTCCAAAAACTGTAAAAGTTATTTCTAAGATAACCCCATGGATGACTTTGATTAATATTACAGCAATTTTCCCCCAGAATTTGCTTTCTATGGTGGAGAACATTAAAAAAGTTATTTTTTTATTCTTTATATTTTAAAGAAAAATCAACTACTTTTTCATCTGCTACAGGTTAGTAAGATTTTGGGAGTGGGAGAGGGTATTTCCCTTCAGTTCTACCAAGACCTGCCATATCAATCCCACTGCTTTCCAGGCTGCAGTAAAGCTACAGGGTTTTTTGCAGCAGCATGTGTGATTCACATTCCTAGGGCGCCAAGGAGAGGAGGAAATGGTTTTGTTATAGATACACAATGCAGAGGCATTTACTGTGGTGAGTGGTGGCTGCAAAGATGCTCACCATTTCTCAAGCTATTTTCCTGTGTGACTTGATCATCTGTGGGGTTATTGCCCTGGGAAGTTGGAGTAGCCAGTAGGTTGCCATTTGATTATACAGCAACCTTGGTGACATTATTTTTCTTAATGCTTTACATTCAGTTTTTGGTTTTGCTTTAATTTTATGGTGTCTACATGTGACTGCTGCAAATACTGCTAGTCTCAGGTCTGCTAATGCTATTTTGTTTGGCAACAGGTAAACGACATTCCCAGATTCCTTGGCCTGACCACAAACTGCTTTGGGCTCTCAGGTGAAACCAGGAGTCTGGCCATCTCTTGAAGGGTGTCAGCCAATTGTCAGTGTGCTGTTTTTAGTATTGTTCAGGCCTACTCATCAGAGCTGAAGAGAATGAGTTGCATTTCTAATTGTGCCAGTAAACAAAGGTGAGGTACAAGATTCCCAGTTTGCAATTCCAATGCTGTCTCACTAGGGAATTCAGGGAATGGATGTTCCCAAAAGCGTTAAACAGATTTTCTAGAGCTTATCATCAACATAAAGCCTACAGAATTACATAGTACACATGTTGAGCCAAACCCTCCACCCAAAGTGAAGTTAACAGCTTCTCCATAAAGAAAATTATACCGCTTTTTTAAAAGCTTCTTAATTCACTCTGAGCATTTACATTTACATATGAGTACTAACTCTAGTAAGGATGCACACTGACAGGGATGAAACCAGTTATCTCTCCACCAGTGCTGTCTGGAAAAAGAACAGCACATTATCACTGTCCAAATGAAGCTGCTGGTTCTCTCTGGAGCCTGAGTTTGAGCACGAAGTGATAGAGGTCTGCAAGCTGCCTGGTACATCTGCTGAACACCAATGCAGCAGTTTCTCCCTCTGCTAGGTAATGATTATACTATTCCCTTCACAAAGAGGAGGGCAGAACAAAGGATGAGAGATGAAGGACAACAGGACAGATAACGGAAAATTTGGGAATGCATTGAAAGACTGCTGACTTCATTGTTACAGCAGATGGGATTGTTTGAAGCAGCCATTAGGAATGAGTGGTGGGAATGAGTTAGCACGGCTGCACAGTAATGCACAGTGATAGAATCAGCACACAGACAGTTGCTTCACTGCTTTCCACTTCCTTCTCTGTGGCTCATGTGTGGAGTCAGTTGGTCAGGCTCAGGAGTTCCTTTGAAGGGACCCTCTTCAGGAAGATAATTCTTGTAGACTCAGCAGCAAATCCAACCATTTATGTCTGTTCTGTTACATCTCACATGAGACAACAACATGCATTCCAAAGAGCCCTTTGTGTCTTCAGCCTGTTCCCCCCAGCTGTTATACCTATGACCAATTGTGCTCTCTCACAGTAATCACCATTTAATGGAACTGAAAGGTTTGCAAAACTTAAGGAAAGTACAGCAAGCTGTAATGATTTTTGCAGCCTTTGCCATCAGAATGGTCTGTGTGTGCTTTAAACTAACCTGACTGCAGGATATTTCAACCCGATGCATCCCATAGGAGAAATCATCATTGAAAGTAACTACATCAGGGCTGATCACATCATAGAAGGAAGGCCAACCTGGAAAAAAGGAACACAGTCAGAAAAGAGGATGTCTTGGTGGCAGGTGGCATTGTAAAAAGCAAAAGAGAAATACACCTTGAAAAATTTTTATCTCACTCCAGAGCCTGGGAATAAATGAAATGGAGATCACTGATCCTAAATCACTCTGCTACTTTGGAAAATTTCAGCTTTCAATACTAAGTTGTTTACAGGAATAGTTAAAATTCAGGTTAGTTAAAATTACAGGAATACTTAAAGGAATAGTTAAACTAAGCTGCCACCAAATGCCTATCTTCCATCTTAGCAGATTCTTGCATTCCAATGCAAGCAATCATAGCAGTTTAACTTAGGCACAAAGGTTTGGCCAGATTTGACCTCACCATCAGACTAAAAAACTACAAGTTCCACCATGAAGACAAACAGTGAGACTTAATGGAACACAAGTGGTTTTGCTTTTGTATTGTAAAAATAATGTAAAAAAGAGTTGGTAAGTTCCAATTTAGAGCCCCAAAACCTGCCTTAACCTTTGCCTTCACCAAAGCATTATCATATCCAGGATGGTCACAGACACTGACCCATCACACCTCAGAGGCACTGAAATGAACTGTAATGAGTGCTTCAGCCTAGCTGTGTTCAGGCAGAGTCATAACCAGGCCTGCACTGGACACTAGTAGATGGTCTGCATGTGATCTGCATCAAGGACGAAACAATTGCCCTCACAAGCATGTATGTTGGACACAGCTGTTAGCTGAACACCAAGCAGTATGACCTGACACTAGATGATGATGAGGTGTACACCTGATCTACCAGCAATGGCCCCTCATCATCTAAATAATGACCCTCTGCTCTTTTAACTATTCCATTCTAAGTCTCCCCCTCTCTGAAGAGACAATGCAGGTCTTTTCAGTGTCCCAGTAGATTTCCATTACATGGCTGTAACTTTTCAGTCACATCTCAAAAATCTGTCATTATACACTCTATTTCCTGAAGGTGGGCTCCCCACATAAGAACCCAATAGGTTTTAAGGCCATGTCAACATCTTCTGGTACCCATCTGAAATCTCACCAGCTATCCGTCCTTCTCCTTCAGACCCTTGCCAAACATAACAACCAGCAGCTCCCACTTTCTGTGTATTCCATGAATGCCCACAAATATGGAACCACCTTGGTTCTTCTTCTAATATTTGTTAGGCCACTGATGATATCATAAAATGGCACACAATAAGCTATTAAGAAACACAGCAGAAGCTGTGAATCTCTGCGTTTAGAGGAAAAAGGATTCTTATCATAAGTGAATAAAATGTCCTATGTAGTAAAAAAAAAAAGCAAAGAGCTGTTTAAATTGGAAAAAAATGTCTTCAGAGGTACCTTAAACCATTAAATCTGGAAGAACAGTTATGAAGATGCAAGTTTAACAAGCATAATTTTTAAAAGAAATAATGCTCAGAAACACATTTCTCTTCCTTTTGGCAATATGCATACTGTAACATTTCTAAGCCTGCAAACTGAAGTCAATACAAGCCCCAAGCACTGTTCTCCCATGGTGCCTACTGCCACCTCAAACATTTCCACCCCAGAACTCCCTGTAGAAGTGGAATCACTCTTTTCCCCAGAAGTATTGCAAATGGAAGAGTTAAAGAAAGGTGACAGACTGAGAAGCAAGAAGTCTGAACAGGGAACATAGACCCCAAGACAGGATCTCTAAAACAATGCAGCAATGAAAACTGTAAAAAACTAATTTATAAATTCTTTCTCTCATACAAAATATTCCTGCCAAACAATTACCTTCACAAATGGAAAAGGAATAAACATATGACAAGTTTTCCAAGAGGGGTTATCCTGTTGACAGAAAAATTGATGTATCCTAATTGGTGGCTCCTTTCCAGCACTATTTGTCATCTTCCTAGTGGGGCCTCTGTCTAACAAAAATAGAGCTGGTCAGAATCTTTCTAATGAAGACTTTTGTGTTTTTTTAATTTAATAATTGTGCAAAAATAGACATATGAGTTTTCACTGTGTGATGGCCGAGGAGTTCCAAAGAGGGAGCTGTTCAGAGCAACCAACTATCTGATCACCTGGAAGCCTCTGGAGGCAGCAGAAATTCTAAAAGACAACCTTGCCTACATAACAGCAGTAAGGGGAGAGCTTCAAAGGCTGCTACACAGAGACTGAAGCAATCTCTGTCTTGCTGAGAAAATTATCTCGTGAGAAGGGTTTGGAGGAGATGTGTTTATGTCAGCTTTGACATTAAAGAAAGACCATCCATCCTTTCTCCAGACTTTTCCTTTTGGTCTTCCCATTCACTACAGAAAAATTACTTGCTTTGGATGCACTCCACACGCTTTTTAAAGAAATAAGTCATCTGAAATCTATATAAAAAAGCATGATCCTCCTGAAGTTGCCTTTGTACCCAACTGCAGAGACTTCAGTTTAGGCTGTTGGTTCACACAACATGTGACACATTCCAAAGTCTCCACTACTGCTACATATGGCCCCCAAGACAGTCACTAGGAAATAGACTGTGTCTCCACAATCCAGACTTTCAACTCCCAGTCAAGCCATCTCTTCACATGGCAGGTCAGAGAGCAGCATTACAGTGATAAACCAATGACTCCATTAGGGTCGACTGAAAACTGAAGGGCACAGCAAGACACATTGTCATGCCACTGACCTGGTGTGGAAGACAAGTGACCTGCTCATTGAGTTGATGAGCCAAACTCATCAGGACAATCAATCCCCCACTATCTCATTTCCTCTCTCCTGAGCTAAAGGGGAAAGCCCATTAGATAGTTTGGTAAGCTTTCTCTATTTCAAAAGCCACCAGGATCAAGGTGTAGAAGCAGCCTGCTTGCCTACATGTAAGGCAGTTTCTAGCAACACAGCCAGCCAGATAGGCCTCTGTGGACTCTTCATAAGCTCCTTCTGTCTTTGCAAGTGAGAATCACCCTCAGTGCCCTCAGCCTTCTAAGCCTCAGGCTCCTTTGGTTTTGCTGACTGCTGCTTCTCTGTTCCCGTCTCCCTGAATCCCTCCTGCTGTAAAGCTGAGAAACGGCTACTTCCCACCATATTTTAGACTGCTGTTAGCTGTGCATTCAGCCTGCTTTTGGAGGATGGATGGCAAAGGGAATTCTTCTGCAGGAATGGTGGGGGAAGAAGCCCACTTAGGCTCTTCTCTGCTGAGTGGAGGGAGAGCAACCTAAGAAGCATAGAGACTGAGAGCTGAAGAAAATCCCATGCAAACACTGGTGCTGAGACTCATCCCTCCTTGGAAGATGGTCTTCTGTCAGTTTGCCACATCTGATGGGCAGCAGGAGCTGGGCCACTATCTTCCAAAGGATAGTAAAACAATTGCTAGCAAGAAAGAGCTGCTGAAGGAAAGGGACAGAGGGTAATTGCAGGAGACAAGACAGGGGTGGGAGGAGTCTCCCAACTGAGTAAACAGCTTCACATGATATTTGCACTTCATGTGTTTGTGAACAGCAGCTAAGATTTGTGAATACATTTATCCTTGTAAGCAAATTTTAGTCTGAGGAAGGATATGACACAGTAACAGCAATTTTTATCACATTGTTGATGTTAAAAATGGGCTCATTTTTATTTTCACTTTGCATCTCACTGGCAACATAAAAGGGCTTTATAAGGGTTTGTTGTATTTGTGCTCACACTGATGACTACTTCCATAGGATTCCGGCTGCTGTGTCCTAAGGCCCAGTTTCTCATACGTGAATGAGCCAGCCACAGAGATGAACAGTTTTTTAGATATATAGCAACTATCCTTTCTTGGATCTAAAATGCACTAAATAAAGGAACAAAACTTCCTTCTGTCAAGTACTTAAGTGAAAACCATGTGTAAACTGAACATTGCTGACAGATCTTTACCGCTCTATCCTGAATGAGTAATAGAAAGGATCTTATGCTGCTGGGTATCACACACACTGAGTCATGTCTCATTCTTCCTCTTTCTGGGACATACTCCAAATATTTCTAAGAGCTGCATGGCAGTCCTAAAATTCACCCCATGCCCCCTCCCTAAAACCAAATCTTTTGTATTTTCATAAAGGTCTCTATTCCAGCAAAGAGGGGAGAGCAGTTCATGCCTCTTCATCTAAGAAAACTTTGTTAAGAGGAGAAATGGCCTGGTACTACCCTGGGCAGCAAGAGGAAAGAACAGCGAGGAAGGGAAAAGTTGGCTTTGGTATTCTTATGCTAGATGTTGCTTTTGCAGCCATGGGCTTTCAGACCATTCAAAAGAGGCATCTTCTTTCTCACTTACAGATATCCTATTCCAGGTACCCATTTGAGTCCATATTACTAACAAGCCACCTAAGGAGGGGGACATATGCAGGCAGCTGGCACATGGTGGGCATCACAACAACAGGCAGACAGCATGCAGCAGTCCCAGACAGCTGACAAACTCAACAGTCTGTATTCTTCAACAGAGGTGCAAAATGAGTTGTAATGGCTGAATAAGGCAGTGTCAGTAAACATTGTACAGTCCAGTCCCTTTTGGGCCTTTCAGCTCAACCCAGGAAGTTCTAAAGCACCATATCTCATGGGCTACTCCAGGACTTGAAGGTTAGGCTGGATATTAGGAAAAATTGTTACATTGTAAGGGTTATCAGGCATTGGAACAGGCCTCCCAGGGAAATGACTGAGGCACCATCCCTGGAGATATTTAAGAGACAAGTAGATACAGAGCTTAGAGACAGGTTTTAAGGACGGTTCTTATTAAGAGTTAGGTTGGTGGTTGGACTACATGATCTAAAAGGTCCCTTTCAACCAAGGTGATTCTATAATTCTGTGATTCCTTGTGGCAATGCTGACCTCATGCAAAAAAAAGAAGGACATTTTGTTCCCATAAACTTTTGGAAAGGATTCTAGCTGTTGACTGATGGATCAATTTTGGAAGCATCTTGAACCTCCTTCCAGTTTTGCAAGTTTGCACAAACTTTGTTGTGGTATCCAACTTCCATATAAATGGATGCAAGTAGTTGGACATCTAACTGTTAAAATATGAGTCTATAATTATTTGCAGAGGCAAAACGGCAGGCTGCTTTTGAAAAATAGTCCTGCTAGGCTATTTTTTCCCCTCTTCTGAACTAATATTCCTTTTGACTTTTTTTGAACAGCACAATTGCAATCCCAAAGCATCTAATGCTCTGACATTATTCCCTTTTCATACACCTGCCAACTGAAGACCTCCACAGTTTTTCAACAACTGTGATGTCTATAGTTATGTTTTTCATTTTAGATCCCAAAGAGATTAAGTTCAACCTGCATTTTATCATTCTTTGATGTAATTATTCCAAGCATTTACTTCAGTGAGTTACTTACAGATGGAGAAGTAGCGGGAGATGGAAGATGTTAGAACTACCAAATGGCACCAGAAGGAAAAGAAAACCTTGACCCAAAAAATACCTTGTTTCTCTGATGTGCTGTATTTTTAGAATTTTGATTCCCTTTTAATCTAATGTGGATTAATGAAAACCCAAAGGCTTTTTAAGGTACAGTCTCATCATTTATCTTCACTGAGAAGCTATGTCTGTGTAAAAACCTAAAGCATATAGGATTAAAAAAAAGTAATAAAGCTTCTGCTTTGAAACTGCTGTAAAGCTGAAGGGCCTCAGCTTTCTGCTTTCTCACAGGTTTATTGAAACCGAATCTGAAAGACCCAGGCATCCACAGCTGTAACTTCTCACATACCAGTTTAATGTAGAGCTACAAAGTGACGCATTGCTATTATGTAGAATGCCTGTGCAGATACAGGAGCTTTTTTTGGCTGATATCCTGGGTTATTTTTCATAATATCTCCATGATGATGAATGCATAATAAATAATCTTACTTTAAAATATTTTGCCATCAGGTAACACTGCTTTCAGGAGACATTTATGTAATTTACCCAAATGTAGCTAGAAACAGAATAAGCACAGAAACATTCCTGTTCGTCAGCAAACAACTTTACATTAGATGTGTATTCAGCTGGAAAGAAAACAGTCCAGATATAAGAAGGATGATGTGGTAGTATTTTTCAGCAAAGCATGCAGAGGGTCAGAGTGGTAGCTAAGTTTGGGAGTAGGAAGGGAGAACAAAGACAAAATGAACCTCAAGTTTGGAAGGAAAAATAAAAGAGAACTTGTCTCTAACATGTTACCTGTCTCAAAGTAACATTGGGCTACCACAGCAGGCAAATACCACTCTGACAGAACAGCGTGGAGGGGGAATTTTATGAAACAGTTGAACTTCTAATTGCAGCTTTTATGAGACAATCGTCATCTGTTTTTTTCTTTATGTTTCTCGTTTGGGAAATAAAAAAGTGAAAGCTATAAATAAAGGTGGTACTTGTTTTCTTCCACTAGAGCACTCCAAGCATCAAAACAACTTACTACAAAACAGCATATGCAATCCAGATTTATTTCTTTGTTAGTGGGAGGAGGTTATGTTTGTTTAAAATTATTATTAAGGGAGATCTGAAAACTGAAACTTCATGTTTAAAATTTCATTTCACGTCTGTGTTTTTCAAAACAAGAGTGCTCCTGATGACTCTTGAGCAATGAAAGCATAGGGTCTGGTCTCCTTAGCAATTATTAACTGTGTCACAATACTGCCATGACCTTAGCTATTTTCACTGAGCTCTAAAACACTCCTAAATACAGGCTGGCTATTTTAGACCCATCTTCCACAACAATCCAAACATCTCCAATGTCTGGGCTGCTGCTAAAATCAACAGGTAGACAGGAGCTGGGATCTTCCTCAAGACTTCTTACTAAGATTGAGTTACTAATGGTTTCGTTCTTGGTTCTGGTTCAACAAAACTACTGAACCTAACTCACTTCCTCCCAAAGGATGGGTTTCTCCCTCATCTGAACAGTGTCTCTTGTTCTTTAAATCATGCCTAATGTTTTAAAAATATATCTTACACATAAGTCAGCTGTAGATCTTCAGCATCAAAGGCACCAAACAGAATCCTGTGAAGCACCGTAACCTTAAGCCATAATTTTAAAGTGCCATCAAGAAATGTTTCAAATAGTTTTTTTGAATTTACTGTTGACCTAGTAACCTCAGCCTAAAGCATCGAGCTCCAATAAATGTTTTTGTTTTCCTTCCACAAGCAGTTTTAGTAATGCAAATACACATAATGCAAAATATCTTCCAATCATTACACCTAGGAGTTATCTGTGCATTTCCCTAAAATAACTTAAGCTTTCATATTAAAATGAGTAAATCAGTATGGCAGTAGAGCTGGTAGGGATTACAATGGATGTGATTTGACAAAACTGGAATTCTAATGCAGTGTTTTCACTAAGTAAAAAAAACCAAAAAAACCCCCAAAAAATAACCAACCAAACAAAAGCCCCAAACAAACAGCAAATGCAACCTTGTAATAATCAGCATCTGGCACTTAAATGAACAGCAGCCACAGATGAAGGACATACTTGAAAAATTTGTCATGGGGTGTTTCAAGTAATAAACATCCACAATTTGTTTGTTGAAATATTTTCCTGTAGCTTTGTTATGTATGTCTGGGAAATAGTTTGCAAAGAACAGTCAAAACTCAGTTACACACTCATGCTCTAAAACTGAAACTTATAGAGGTGTAATTCTAAAATTATTTAAATTCAAAAAAGTGCAGCCTGTTCTATCTTCCTTTTACAGTTATATTCCTTCTACAGTGCCTCTAGTACTGGGTGCTCAACCAGACAAGCACCCTCCTCATTACAGCAGGACAAACAGGCTCTCATTGCAGTTGAAAAGTTCTGAAATAAGGGAAAAAAAGACAAACCCCCCCCATTCTTCTGTTTATCTTAGACATTGAATGAGATTTCTTGGTGAGAAAACTTGGTCACAAATAACTAAAGGGCATGATTTTTTTGGCCATCAGACCATCAAGAAAAGCTTTAGGCACAATCTGGACCAAAACTGGAGCAGTCAGCTGATGTCAAGGCCAGCCAAAGGTTTACAGAACAGTGTACTGAACAGCAGGGCAGACAGAGAGCCACAAACCATCAGGTCTGCTGAAGGGGCCATTTGGCCACAGCACAAGATTCTGCAAGATGGTGGGAGTGCAGCTCCTGATACACCCATGAAGCAGTGGAGAGTAAAACCTTCCTCTTTGTCTAGTATTACAGCTTATCCACTAAACCAGTCCTTAAAATAGGCACGTTACTAGAGGAGGATTTTCATGCCAGTGTAGGAACATCTTGTCATGAGCTACAGGCTCGTCAAGTCATGAAGCCCTCCTTGACCTGAGAAGTGCAGAAGCTGCTCATTGCAGCTTCACATACAGACTTCTGAGGTACTTCTGCCACCCTGGACTTGGTAAGCAGAGCAACTTCACATTGCCCTCTGCTGAAGAATTTGTCTCTCCAACACTATGCTGCCAAGCATATAGGAGTGGCAGAAAATCCTAAGAAGAAAAAAGGAATGATTTGTGGGGTTAGACTGTTTGGTTAGTGTCGGGTTGGGGACGAGGTTTAAATCTTTTTAACAATCTCTTATGTAAACAAAAGGAGGTAGGTAATAATGCTGACTAGAAAATAAAGACCTTGCTTCACAGAAAATCCTGACAAAAATTATATACTCATGCACATACACTCCTACACACTCCTTTTTCTGTGGAAATCTTCAGATGAACTTTGTAAAATTCTCAAAACTGATTCTATTGAAATGGAAAAGTTCATATTTAAGATTATAATGTCCACCTTCTGTTTTGCTTTCTATCACAGTTTATAAGGCAAAGTACAGACTCTCTGCTAAACTCCGTACTTTATTTCAAGAAAGATTTCAAAAGAAAGCTTTTCACAGCCATACTATCTAGCTGGTGACACGGTCAAAGGAAAGAAACAGCCAATTACTAAAAGGTGATCTCATGAGGAGCTGTTTTTCTTTAGTGCTCTGCTTGGGGAGAAGCCCAGCTTGCCTCTGGAATCACCCAAAGACCATACAAGCACCAACATGACTACTGCAGACATCAGCTCAGCACAGGTCTCTTCTGTGCTCCTTTGCCTGTGCAATTCCTTGCATGACGATGTCTTTTATTTTTTCTTTTTCTCCTGGGTTAGCCTTCTATTATATTTTTTAATTCAAAGAAAACAAATGTACTATACAGAAACTGCTCAAGACATAGAGGTAATTTTCAACCTAAGGTAAGAGCATTTTCAACTAGGCATAATATGAACCATCACGGTGGACATCAATTATACGCACTAGATGTTCTTGCAGACAAAAGGTGTGGACAGTGGTCAGGCATGCTGGCTGCTCTGACTCTTGAATACAAAAATTGGGTGTACCCGAGTAGGAGAAAGGAGAGGAGAAAGAGTAAGGAAGATATCCTTCCACTCTGTTCTGCCCTGGTGAGGCCACATCTGGATTACTGTGTCCAGTTTTGGACTTGCCAGTTCAAGAAGATCAGGAAACTACTGGAGGTGGTCCAGCAGAGAGCTACGAGGATGATCAAAGGGAATGAAGCACCTCTCTTATGAGGCAAGGCTGAGAGGTCTTGGTCTGTTCAGCCTGGAGAAGACTGAGAGAGGATGTCATCAGTGCTTATCAGTATCTACAGGGTGGGTGTCAAAGAGGATGGGGCTGCAATCGTTTCACTGGTGTCCAGTGACAGGACAAGACATTGCCTAAACATGAGGAAAAGCTTCTTTACTTTGAGGGTGATGGAGCACTGGAACAGGCTGCCCAGAGAGGCTGTGGAGTCTCCTTCTCTGTAGATATTCCTGTCCAGCCTGGACACGCTGCTGACCAGCCTGCCCCAGATGAACCCGATGTGGTAGGGGGTTTGGACTAGATGGTCTCCTAAAGGCCTTTCCAACTCCTGCCATTCTGTGGCTAAGTGCCAGCTGGCCATGGCGTGTGAACAAGAAGGGGATGTGCTCCTCCCTTGTCGGCATCTCCGGGAGGGGTGTTAGCACGGAGGGTCAGGAAACTCAACGGGGAAGGAGAAGGTGCCCCGCCCGCCCTGAGCCCGCCGGGGGGTTCCTCAGCGCTGGCTGCGGCCTCAAGGCAGGGGGAGACCGAGAGGGCCCTTTAGCGCCGCATAGCCTTGTTCTTGCCTCCACCTGCTGATTTCATAAGCAAATATACTCGGGGAAAGTAACTTTACAAATAAATATGCGTGCCGGTTTTCAAGCTTTGTTTCGGCGCATCTGCCTGGGACCATCAGAGACGGCCAAATAACGTGAGCCAGGAGAGAAGATACTAAAACCGGAACGGGTGATGAGGGATTTTTTTTTTTCCTGCTTTTTCACACAGACTTTTGTGAAACAAGCACAGTGCCCTCTTGTTTCCTCCTGTTGGAAGACATTCCAAGGCACCACCCAGCTGGGACGGCAGAGAGCTGGAGGACTATGGTGGAGCTCAGCGAGGGGAAGGAAGGCAGAGGAAGTTGTGGAGCACAGGGAGGAGAGCTGGCACTGCAGACCCTGCGCACATTTCTACAGCTCACATGTCAAAAACCATCACCTTAAATTCACCAAAGCTTTCATAGAAGCACACACCGGGGCTCCAGCCTAACCTGGCTCTCACCCTCCTTGGGAAGGAACTAAAAAAAAGCCAGGGGAGGGGATATACAAAGGCATTTCTCATCAACTACTAAATGGTCCAATATACTCGTAACCTTAGCTCTCTGCTTTATAGCGAGTGATGAAAACCTGATGGAACAGGCTCGCAGGCTGCACTCTGAGCCACTGGGGTGCATTTTTGGAATTGGACAAAAATATTCCAGAGGGGACACCTGGAAAGGGAATGGGAAGCAAGGGGGAAACACAGTCAGAAAAGGAAGATTTAAAGAGATTAAGAAAACCTTCTGATTAAAATTTTAAGAGGTGAAGTGCTGGCACAGATCAGTTTCCTGAAAAGCAGGAATCGGGCTCTGAACTGGCTTCTCTGATGCTATTTGGAGACCTCAAAAGCAGAAACTTTTAAAAAGAAACTTCTTCAAGGAGACTTGCTACAACTACAAAGACATAAAATTCCAGTCAGACACAGGAAATTCTTAGGGGGATACAAGAATTTTATGAGTCAGAAGATAAAAATCCCTCTGAATACCTAACTCAACTAATCTAATGAAGTAGTCACCAGGAAAGGAGTGTGATGAATCTGCACGTCAGGAAGGACAAATTTAAACAAACAGGAAATTGAACAACCTGAAGCTGTATTCATTTTTACTCCCTGTGTCCTGTTCCTTCTTTTTTTTGTTAAGAAGTGCAAACTGAGTTGATGGCTGCAGAAGCTCTCGTAGGGGCCTGAGCGGACTATTTAATTTCATATGAAGTCTCAATTTAAAAGAAATTAATTGTTCGGCTTCGTTTTTGCAAAATTGGGAAGCTGTTTATTTATGATTCATTATTTGCACTGTTGTAGACCCTGCAGGGCCCTGTGCAGTGAAGCCACTTACCATTGCAGAGGAACACAGGGGAAGTCATTGATGTAAAGTTCATAACCTAAATTTTTTGGCAAGCAGAAGTGAGGCTAAATGCTTCCTATTAGATATTTTTCCAACACTAGTAAGCAAGAGGGCTCAATCCTGAAGATAGCTAATCCTGATCCAGCTTCATGCTGACATGCATGCTTAGCTTTTGACATGGAAAAGTTGTCAGAAAGGTTTCTAGAGATCCTCACACCCACAAAGACCTTGACTTTAGGTACAGAGAATTCCAAGACCACCTGTGCTTCATACAGAATGTTACCTCCTCTCTGTAAGGGAGCCATCCATTGTCAAGACTCAAAAAAAAAAAAAAAGAGTTTACATATGTGCACTATTGCATTTTTGGATGCATTTTGTAAGCCATGAGGAGCTTTTCCTGTTTATATCCTTTTTATTAAATATTTTATCATTTAGGAAATAAATTTTAGCCAATTGTATATTGTAGAGATCATGTCAGAATTCCCAAATCTACAAAGATAGCTAATATTCTCACAGTGTTGCTTCTGTACTGAAATTAAATTTGCATGAAAGCCCTTCTGTTATATCAGTTTTACTTCAGCTCAAAGGAAGTAAACCTATAGACGAGGCAGATTTTTTATTTCAGTGAGTTTTGTTTTCAATGAGTTTCTGGAATGTCTTCATTCCAGAGTGGGAAAAAAAAGAAAAAGGAAAATTCTCCTTACCCAAGCCTTCCTCCAGAACTGGTCTTAGGTTAACTAAAATGTTTCACTATACAAAAAATCCATTATAGGAAACCAAAAATACTTTATTCTGGGGCTTTCCTCTTAATTTTATATTTTGTACTAAAAAATGCAGATAAAAAAGCTGTGCTAAAATGATTTTGAGATGAAACATGAAACCTTCATCCCAAAAAGACAAGCCTTTGGTCTCTACAGTTTAATGCGCTACATTAGACAGTATATTAGGCATAGGCTGAACTGACTGCAAAGTACTTTTATATAAATTTAGGACACTGCTTAGTTTCCTATCTGAACTGCCTGTCTGAATCCTCCTATTTGAGGTTGATTCTGGACTCCACTTAAAATACTAATTGTTTATATTAAACAGACAAGAGAACGTGTGATGTATTTTAACTGTCAAAAGTGTTGTGAACAGCAGCAGCTGGAAGAGGAATGTTTAATTGACTTTGCTACCCCCAAGCTTTTTTAGAATCCTGTATCAGCAGCTGAATCTTACTCTTGCCGGTGATGA
Organism: Turnix velox; assembly: GCA_013400935.1. Lineage (NCBI taxonomy): Eukaryota > Metazoa > Chordata > Aves > Charadriiformes > Turnicidae > Turnix > Turnix velox. Next base: position 91,937 of record VZTY01022955.1, read on the forward strand.
AAACAGGATAGGAAGGGGCAGTACTAGAAAGCCGCTTCTATGGGGAAAAAAACCCCAAAACACCAAAAAGGAGGGGTGCTCAAAAGCCACAGCATTATCATTATAAGGCCAAAATAAAGTATCACAAAATCTTCAACAGTATCCATGCATCTGTGAAAACTGCACATTTTTGTGTGAAACAGCTCCCATCCTGTGGCTTCTTCCCCATGCTGGTTTCCTCAAATTTAGCTGATGCAAGACACATGATGCAGGTAGTAATGGGAGATAACACTTGAGATATCATTCAGTACATGATACCCCTAAAAAAAAGGAATCTTGATACGATCAGTTACTGTAGTACTCTTAAGTCTAAAGACACCAAGCTACACCAGTACTGATCCAACTCTATTCAAGAAGTTCAGACCTTTTCCAATATGTTGTGTAAGTCCCCACAAGTTCTGAGCAGGCAAAGTGGATNAATGTTGTGTAACTCCCCACAAGTACAATGTCTCTTTACTTAAGTTCTGAGCAGGCAAAGTGGATTTAACAATATCACAACAGTGTAAGCTGCGGGGTCAGGGAAGGACTGGAATGTGGGAGGTTGCCTCACTACCCTTTTACGTGTTCATCAGATTGCAACCAAAATCACACACATCCTGGCTGCAAGGCACACTTAGCCTTAGCAAAACAGGTCAGCTTTTAGATGCCTAAAAGGGACTGTTCTAAGCTCAAACTTCCACTGAACTTTAAAGGGCATCCAGTACCCTGAGTAGTTTGCAGCCAGGCCAAAAAATCTTCACTCACTCCTTGACTTATTCCCATCTCCCCAGGAAGCTGAGGTGTACCCATGATTTTAAATGCTCATGATGTAATTGTATCACTCCAGGTGTTCTCAATAGAATTCCTTCCTATAAAACAACTGAAGAGGTAAAACATGGTCCAAATCTCCTCAGGAAAAGCACAGAGCCAACAGCACAATCAGTTTCTGAAAAATTACTTGGTTCCCATGCCACAAGCAACAGTCCATAAAGCATTGTACAGAAAACCCAAACAAGCCTTGCAGCTTTTGGCTTTAGAGCAAGAACTCAAGGACCTGAGGACCTTCGATCCACATTCCAAAACGGACCTTAAAAATGAACTTCTCTCCCTCAAAGAGAGCTTAATGACCTACAGATTTTCAGCGCATGCCGTATCTGACATCAGCTTCAGAGCCTCACCTTCAGCCAGATTAAAATGGTTGTACTTTTTGACATGAAATGCAGTGGTGGTTCATTTGCACAAGGCACCATCCCATTGAGTTGGTGTATTTTGGGGGGGGGCAAGAGGGTGGAGAGAAGGAAGAATTCATACTCTCTTGCATTCAAAGCAACCTCAGTAGTAAAACTTCCACTGTTCAAGTTACTGCTATACTTAAATATATGCTAAGTCTACAGTCCTTGCAAAACTAGGAGCTGCTTTCTAGAAAGACCCAAAACAAAGTGATCATCCTTTGGACAACTGTGTGAGCAATGACTGATCATTCCTATTGTCAGTATTCCCAGGGGTCACAAAGGGCTTTCAGCTGCTTTGTGTCAGGGCAGCACCAAAAAGAAAGGCAGTCACGGCTGGCTGACTGTACATTCTAAGAAACCAACCTGTGTGTGCCAGTAATTAAGCATCCAATTAAATGGGGCCTGAGTTTAGAGTTGATGGCAGGTTTGGGAATTTGGTTTTTACACCTCTCATTATTTATGATAAAAATGGCCTTAAACTGCAGTCTCTATTACTAACGTTTCTGAAAAGTTCTCAAACTTTGTGACAAATTTTGGCTGGAAAAATTGGAGAATTGGGTCAAAATACAAATAGCTCAACTGTTTTCCACTCTTAATTTTGAAAGCAAGCCTTTGTCTGAAATATTTTCTTTCCGGTACTATTTATCAGAAGGATTTTAAAACCTGCCCCAGTTTAATACGTTGAAAAAGCCTAAAATCTTTTGTTTCTGCTTGCCAGCTTAAAGCAAACTCTCCTGGACACACAAGCTCCCAGACTTGTTTCCATATTTGGATCTAGTCCCCAAATAAAAAGCATTATTATTGTCAAAGTTCTAGCTCTGGCTACCCCAGCCTCTGGGACTAACTCTGAACATTTTACTTCTTTCTACAGTAAAGCAAAGGCTATACATCCATCCAAATGTGTAAATCGGGTAAGCAATAATTTTATTTGCAGCTTTGTTGCCCAGAGAGGTGGTGGTGGTCCCATGCCTGGAGACATCTAAGGCCAGGTCAGGCCAGGCCAGATGAGGTTCTGGGCAACCTGATCTAGTGCAAGATGTCCCTGCTCACTGCAATAGGGTTGAACTTGGTGACCTTTGAAGGTCCCCTCCAACTCAATGCATTCTATGATTCCATGATTTATACTACTGTATCTTTCAGCTATCCCTGTATTTAACAACCTAACTTCCTATGCCCATCCCATGTGAATATTTTTCATGTTTTTTGCTTTATTGATCTATATTAGATCATTTAAACGTTTGTCTGGGTTTCAGTAAGTAACAATTCATTTCCCTCTGTCTTTGAGTATGTTTCAAATATCAGCTATCACTGGTGAAACTCTCCAAATCCCCATCATTCATTAGATTTAAAACAGACTTGCAGATAAACCATAAAGTAGAGCTAATGAGGTATGGTAGGAAGTTTCTATAAATACAGCCTGAATTAAAGGTAGAATGTCTACTTAAGTTAGATAATATTATTCTTCACATTGCACTGAAGATGACACTGAATGCCCTTCATTTATTAGTCTTTATGAATGTGAAGAACACACTGCCTTGTTCTTTCAGTTTTCTTAACAGAGCACCTTTGTTTTTCTAAAGATGAAGTAACAGGCTCCTATCCAAATGTTAAAGCAGAATTGCAGGCTATAACACATTTGATTACAAAGACATTTTAGTGTTACTGTCTACCCCCATCTGTGCAAGGTTTAAGCCTGGCCAATACATTTTATGAAAATTTCAAAAAATATGCAAGAACCACTGGCAGCAGAATGATATAAATACACTGTTACTGCATATACAAATTATGAGAAACACATTAAAGCTTAATAATTTTTGGTTAAGTAAAAACATTCTCAGAAGCAAAAGTAGAGTGGAAAGCTCATGAGTTTCAGCTTTTGAAGTTTTCTGATAACCCACTTTGCCATGAGAAGTAATGTGTTTTGGGGGGGGATGGACAGAGTCTTGGTATGGCCTACCCATTTCTTGATCCAGTGAAGGAAAATGAGATCACCTTAAGGCCAGGGACATTTAGATGAAGGTCTGTGTCCTCTCTCCCACCCAGATCGAACCAAGTAGCCTTGCCATTCTGGGTACCTAAACAAGCAGGCACCCTAATTGAGCAACAGCACAGGTCTCTGATTTGGATTATAGTCTTCACAGGAGGTGGTGAAGTACTCACACCCTTCTCCACAGGAGCCCAGGAGGGGGCATGTACCATTGGGTTGTCTCACTGGTAAGCTGCTACAAGTTCTGGCCAGGAGTAGGTCTTCTGGGCATAGACCTTCCTTGTGTTTGAAAGAAAGCAGAGGTGAACATGAAAATTTCCATTCATATATCGTTAAAAGAATTACTTTTACAGAGGGAGTCAAGATTAGCATCCTGCTATGTTCATTTCTCAGGGTTATTTTTAGAAAAGGGACTTACTTTTTTTTTAATGGAATATACAGTGATGTCTGGAACTAAAGGAGTCAAAGCTGTTGTTGGCATAAGTTTCAGCATCACACTGTTCCTCAACAGTAAAATGCAGCCCTGTTTAATTATACTGCCAAAATGACACAGATACAGGTAACCCCAGGATCTCACAAGGGGAAAAGCCTCAGATATGCAGATAGTAAAGAAAATAAAACTATTTAAAACAAAAGCTCCTATAATTCTCTTCTCCAGCAAAGGCAGCTTCTGATCAAACTGAACTTCAGTTTGCCATGCAGTCTAACAGTAAACCCAGCTAAAGTCCAGTTATGACAGTAGTCTCTTCATCAGGAATTTATTACTATCCTTGGAAGCAGGGAGGGGTGAAATTTCTGTGAAATGCTGTATCTTCCCCTCTCACCTTTTAAACTTGTTTCCAGAACCCTAATTCCCTCAACACAGTATTTTATGCAGCAGATCTTTTATTTATATGCCCATTTCCATTTTTTTCTACCACTCTTCAACCTAAACTTCAATCAGCTTCCAGATATTCTATCAGCTCTGAAAATAGACATTCCAAATCTGACTCCTCTGTGAATCCATATTTCTTGGACACCTTTTAAATGCTTTAAATGTAGAGTACTGGCAGGGGAAAAAAAATGCTGATTCAAGGGGAGATAATAGCATGGAAGTGAATATATCAGCACTTTAAAAAAACATAAATCTCATTGGGAAACACTTTATAAAATGAGAATATAAACAGGAGAATTCTGTTCTCACAACCTCCTCCTTGAAAAATAAGAGGCAGAAACAGAACACTTCTCTGCAAATTTTAACATTTTTTAAACACACCTTTCAGTTTTCTTTTCTGCATTGATTGTGTCAGGTGGCCTTAAATTGGTTACAATGGTTAGCACAGACTAAAAGACTTTGACTTTCTAAAAGCTCAAGAACAGCCACATAAAATCAACAAAATCTCTGCCTTCTAATCTTCTGGAATATTTCCTGTGCTTTCTGAAACATGCCAAAGACTGACTAAATATTTGGGCCCTGACTGAAGATAAATTTAATATATTTGCATCATTCTTTATTCACTCACGTTACACTTAGGACATCCTTCTTTGAGTCACATGTTTCTCTTCCTACTCATGAACGGATGAACAATGGTGAATGATCTATTTAAAAAACACATTTGGTCAGCATTTTCACATCTGACAATTCTTACTTATAATTCAAGAGAAAGAAATTAAAATCACTGCAGTTCTCTGGGGTAATGATAACTGGAGACACATAAGCACATTTGGGTTTTCTGAAGAAAGGTAAGAAAAGTAAAGGGAAATGAAAGTGGGTATGAGTAGAAACAGGCAAACTTGTCCTTCCTGTAAATATGCTGCACTCAAGCTTATGTATGGTGATTTACTGACATCTAGCAGAAGAACTTGAGAGTAATTGTGTAGCTCTCTTAAATTTACAGATTCTTCCCCCTACGCTTCCACAGCAGGTATAAAGTGACTTGAGGATCAAACCTATCAATTCCTAGCTCTCTGCACATAGTCTCATCCAGCTTTAACTGTCAGAGTTAGATCTAACTCTGAAGTTGATGGGTACTCAGAAGGGTTTTTCAGTGCACCCCCAGGCAGACTTCTCCAGCAGAAGGGCTGAATCCTTCTAAGGACATTTATCTTTTCCAACTGACTCTGAATGAAGCTCAGAGCTATGTCAAGATAGACAGGTAGTTAGATAAGATGATCCTGCAACCTCGATATGGCAATAACTTGTATAAAACATCCCTCAAATGAAACACTTCTGTTTCTCAGCAGACTGAGTTTGTGTGAAAGCTGGACACAAGATTCCCTGAAAAGGGTATAATGCAAATAATTAAAACATCTCCTTTGCTACAGTTTGAGAAGAAAAGCAAAGACTAGTGCTAAATTAGAAACACCAGGGTTTATTCAGAACAACGAAGCACTGAGAATATGGATTTTGTGACTCTGATGGGCATGGTGTTTAGGGAAGGGGGCTCAGAACTAAGGTTGTTCAGACACCTGGAGTATAGTTGATGAAAAGGCTGGAACGACTTACTCTGTCACAAACAATAGGTGGGTAAGACAAGGCACAGCAATCCTTAGAGAATGGTAACTCAGCTCCAGTGGGAGTCAAGGTTGCTTAAAGCTTCAGTCAGACCACGCAGGGTTGCAGTTCTTTCCTCACAGAAAGGCTTTCAGCCCTTGTAACTTAATTCACTGCTGTCTGGCTTAAGATCTGATCGCACTCTCCGCATAAAACTCAGTTCAGATCATGTCTGACTTAAACAGGCAGCATTAGATCTCATTGGTGTTTTGACTTAGGACTTAATCCTAAGCAGATGGGTGTTCACATGTACAGTGGCAGTTGCAGTGGTATGACACAAACTTGTCTACCATTACATCTTAAAGGCTGTGGTTGCCACTAAATTAAGTCAACAAAAGACAAATTAACGTTCTTTGCTTCATACTCAGATCAACACTGTAAAGATTCTGATGGTGATCGTTCAACATTCCTGTTTGATTAAAAGCAGCTTGCATTTTTCCCCTTATTTTCAGTACTACAAAACCAGATTTGATAAGAGACTAAAATGCGAAATAGTAAAAGCTGACATCTTTTATATAGTTTCTCACTGGTCATGAATTTACAGCACTACATTAATGGAAGGAAAACATTAAATATTTTTATCTTTATTCAATCTTCTGTCATTAGTAATTACCACTTGGCTAGGTGGTACAGTCTAATAATAAGAAACAGGTAATTTTTTTTTCAAATAACAGATTTACTTAATTTTCAGCTAATTCTGCATGGTATCATTTTCATAATCTTGTACAAAAATGATGTTAAAGGGTTTTCTTTCTCTTTGACAGATCCTCAGGGAAGAAATTAAAAAAAAAAAAAAGCTTTGTTGTTCTGATTCGTAACCCTGTGAACCATGCTCACCAAACCAGAAGTTGTGCAGTTTCAATGAACCTGCAGTTAGCCACAGAAGATACTGTACTTAATAAAGACACAACCTAAAACCAAAACAGGAAAATGCACTTTATAGGAATAAGAAAATAATAAGAAAGAGTGGACACATAAACCATAGTCATCATGGCCTGTTAAATCCATCAAGAAACACAGGCAAAAACCACCTCTCTTTGCTCACTGTTTGGCTGTGGGCTGTCCTATAGATCAGCTGTTGAAATCAAAGGAGCCATCTGACAAGTAGTTTGTGGGGGCTGATATGGGACACTCGCAGAATGCCATGGTTGTGGCCCCTGTGTCCCAGAAGCTGATGAGGCTGGCAGTGTGGTGCTGGTTCCAATGGTTTTCACACAGCTTTGTGTTTCCTCTGGGCTCATTTCAGGTCACAGCATTGCCAAGCACTTCCAAATTGTCACAAATTAAAAGATGCTATCGGTGTTTTAAGCTGAAGATGTGTACTCCTCCCAGAGTGGGAAGGGAGAGTCAGGGAGTTTGAAGGAAAGCATCATAAACAGTTCTCCCTCACCCAAAAAAATAGGGAGTTGAGTTTGACTTGATTTGGTTTTACTGCAAAACTGGAAAATCAATGCAGAACAGCTGCTTTTTTTTTTCCCCATCATCTTCCGTGATGCAATATCACATGAGAAGGAGAACTTCCCTCCTCCATAAGAAACCAAGTAGGGACAGTGATTTGCACTCACCTTGTCTGTTTTCAACCTGGCAGAAGAAAAAACACTATGAAGAACAAGAGATGCCCTGTCATAGGACAACCAATTTCTTAGGACACTCCTAGACCCAAAAAATGGGCCACAACCCAATATCCTTAGTAGCAACTAAGATCTCCAGACAGATAAAAGATGAAAACTTTTGCTCATCACCATGTGAGTGGGAATGAATGAAAAGGAAATGGAAGTAAACTTTTATGTGGCATGGAGTGGAGATGCAACATGGACTTCTAGAATAAGCAAGGTATAAATGATTCAAAATAAATTCAAACATATTGTGAGGGACATGTACCTTACAAAGAGACTACTTTTTTCAGAAGAGAAAACCAATTTGTCTCCAGAATGTACCAGATTCTACAAATACAGTATATATTAATAAGTATTTTATCAGGATCTCTTCAGTATTCACAGCGCGCTGTCCTTCTGATTACAGCTCCTTTTCTCTTCAAAATCAGTATTATTTCCACCATAATGGACAACACTACAGAACTGATCCACAACAAGTGTGGAGCTCAATTCTCATGGCCCACAGGAGAGATCAGACTGCTCAGAATCTTTCAAGCTTCAAGATGATTTAATTAAATTGAGCCCCCACTATGTTAAGTATCATCCCATTTGCAAATACAAGTGGGGTTTTTTTGGAAGTTATCATGTAGGTGAAAGATCCTGTGGTAAATAAATGAAAACCGGCCTTCTTAGGCACACATCACCAATAAGAATATTAGTCTTCGGGAGCTTTTGGAAGTTTTACAATAGAATCATAGAATCTTAGAATGTAACTAGAGACAGTTCCCAGGTTAATCTGGGGGAAAATTGTTCTTGAGTTCACAGACCCATAGAATGTGTTGAGTTAGAAGGGACCTTCAAAGGCCACCTAGACCAACCCCCACAGTGAGCAGGGACATCTTGCACTAGATTCAGGTTGGTCAGAGCCTCATCAAGTCTCGCCTTGTATGTCTCCAGGGTTGGGGCCCCTACCACCTCTCTGGGCAACCTGTTCCAGTGCCTCACCACCTTTGTGGTGAAGAACTTCTTCCTAAAATCTAAGAGCACACATCTAAGATTACTTATATTCTGTTTGTCCTTAAGCCTAAGCACTTGGATCATATTTACATGTCATTTAAATTCTACTACTATTATACTCTAGCAAACAAATTCAGACTGTTACCTACAGCTGCAATGCATTGTACTATAGAAATCCCATGGTACAATTAGGGGAGAGATTCTGGACCTGGAAAGACTATTTGTATGAATTGTATTTCTTCTGCACAGAACTGAGAACCTCTTGACACAAATTTTGTTGCACAGGTGACTGTCAGCAGAGTGAAAAACTGTAATTGAGTTGAATACATTTACCATGCTACCTTTTACATTGCTTTCCTAAGACCCTTTTCTAACAGAACTTCACTTTTTCAAAAGGAGGCACTTTGTAAAGGCCACCCATGATGTGATTTATGCTGGACACCTAAGAGGTGATCTCAACTGAGAAAGTGTTTCCACTGCTCTAGGTCTTGGACATGCTCAATAGCAAGAGACAGCTTTTTCCCTGAAAAGCCCTGCAGTGTAAACAAAGCAGACAGACAATGGCCAGGAGGAAAAAGGAATAGGGAAAAAGTACTGTGCCCAAGATCATAGAGCTGTCAGGCATGCTGGAACAGGGTACAGAACCAGCAGATGCCCATACAATGTTCAAAACATGAAGCAGCCATCCACATTATGTCCAAACCTATGCATCACAGCTACCTGTATACACTCAGATGGATGATTATAGCTTCTGCACCAGAAGACAGTAGAGACATGAAGTATTCTGTACCCTACAGAATTGTTTCCTGGCATCATACAGTGAACTAAACAGTGTCCTGTTTCATTATTCTTCCAAATCTCCACAGAAGTGCATAGATGATACACAATGCCATAAAGCTACTTACACATGAATTATAGCTCAGCTTCCTAATTACAAAGCAGATGGGCAATTTTTTGCCCCTATTTCATGGTTTGAATAGCGCGCTAATAAAACAATGAAACAATACAGCTGACTTGAGCTGTAGATGTTGTGCGTACAATGCATTTGAGCTCTATAACCATATCTCAATGAGACACAGCTGTGACCAGAAACCTCCCTGATTGTCTGTCTGTGCTTCTCTTGCATATACTTCGTATTTTTGGCTAATTAAAGGGGACTATGGCAAAGCTAATTATCACAGTTAGTCTGTAATAAGGTTCATTTGACTGAAAGGATCTTCATTTAAAAATCTATGAAGTTTGTAATTGTAGGATAATTCAAAAGTATCACCAAAAATTGTCCACTTTGTCCACGCAACAAGGCTGCAATACAAGCAGCTCCTGAAAAGTAATGAGGTGGCCTTGCTCAGTAATAATTTTCACAACAATTACCAGGACTAAGCAAGAATACCAGCATTTTTGTATTTAAGAAATCCAGCCCTCCAAGACAGTAAAGATGAATGTTGGTAACTTCAAAGAGCAATTGGCTGACTGACAATGGGCTAAGTCCCCAATAGACCAAAGCTATCAGAAGCAGCTATACTTGTGATGAATTAAATAAAAATCCTTAAGCAGTCTACTTTTTAGTTCATAATTTAACTGTGTACCATGGTTTCCAATTTCATGTAATAAAAATATTATTCCATATATTCCATAATATATATATTAATGTCATCTCAGACTGTTTTTGCAAAGAATTTCTCAAAGACAGCCTTTTTTAGCCATTCACAGTTAAATAAAAAATTTAAAAGACTGTCTTTAGTACTCTGAAAGAAGGGTAAAAAATTTCACATAAATAAATGTGATTAATTTGCTTACATTAATGATAATAAAGTGGAAAACCCAAATCTAAATATTTTCCCTACAGAACCGACTTATACAACAAAATCCTTCTCAGCAAGATCCTCAGAGCAAGGCAGGGAAGAAGCAGCAATGATTAGTGAAGTATATGCAAGACAAAAACAGAAAACTGTATTTGTCTTTGTTGATATTATTGGCCCCAACGGCAAGGTTTTTCTGCGCACAGTCCTTACCACATGCCAACAGGCAGTGCTTGGTGCAGGAGCAGCACAGTGAGCACAGGTTCTAGCCTGCAAGGGCAGAGCATCTTTAAGTAGCTGCCCTAGTAGTGAGGACACAAACAGGACAGAAAATAGAAAACACACAAATTATTCTCACAGCAAAATAGAAAACACACAAATTATTCACACAAATTATGGCTGTTGCAAGTCTCTGTTGGTAGATTCACAGATCCAGCTGATGGAAGTGAACAGGCTTCCTGTTAAAACACTTCCATAATTGAGAAGAATCATGCCAATGACAGCACGGAATAGCCTGCCTGAGATGCAAATAAGATGAATGGAGAAAAAGGGAGGAAAACACATCTGCAGCCACAAAGCCATCAAAATTTTAGGCATTTGGATTCCTCTGGCAGCTGACTGCCTTCTTTAAAAATAGCAGATGAGCAGGCTTGCCTGCACACTCAGAACAATTTTAATCATCCCTCTACAAATAAAACATTGTTCTATGTATTGAAATAATTTGACCAACTCTGGCCATCCTTTACAAGAGATTAAAGAATACAGGAGTGATCAGCACTGCAGATCGGTACTGCTACACGCATGTAGCTGACTGGGATTTACCATTGAGATGTGCCTGCTATTTATATTCCAAATTACACTGTAGCATGGCCTCTGAAACATTCACCAGATGGGACAGCTTGCATCTAGATCTAAAGGCTCACTTCATTGCTGAACAAATGTAAACAGACCATCTTCTCCAGTCACTGTATTCCAAACGACTTGCCTGTAGAGTTGTTAATGCCAAGAAAAAAATACCACTGACAAGTAACAAGTAGAATAATCTGAGATGCTGTTGTTTATGAGGTTGCTGTCTCCCAGTTTCTCTATGCCAGGCTCCCTTTCAAGCATCCTTGTGCTGGTGGAAAGAATTAATTCCTCACAGCTGAAAGAGACTCTGGAGACATCATTTGTCACACCCAAAAAACTGTGGAGTGTCCCTGTTCTTTATCATCTGAGCTCATATGGCTACTTTTCCCTGTTACAGACTGATTTTTGATCAAATCTGGTTGCAGGATAACTTTAAACTTGTCGATAGGATTTTTTTATTAACACTGAATGTCTCTTCTCCCTGTTCCTGAAACTACTCCGCCTTGCTAAGAAGAAATTAAGATCCAATCCACTCTGTCAAAAACTGGGTGAAGAAACTGATACTAGCTGAAATTTAGGAACGGAGTTGTTACTCTGAGCTTGGGTCTATGATCCAACCAATTGATGGATGATACTACGAAGTGCCCTGCTTCTTCAGAGGCTTAAGGTTTCAGGCAAGCTAAGTTTCTTTTGGGCTTCCCTAGTAGCAAGTGTCAGTAAGAGATACTCACAAGATGCCTTTTGGTTTTCATTTCTTTCTTAATCAGGCAAGGAGTTCCTAGTTCTCTTAAATACTCATGACTTTCATGCAGCAGGACTGATGATAGGCTGGGGAAATTAGGGCTGATAGCAAGAGCTTGGAAAGTCTATTGCTGAACATCTGGAAGTGTAGCCAAGAGGAATTTATGAGAGGAAAATGTCTGACCACGCCCAACCTTATAATTTTCCTTGACTGTTCTCTAGCACCTGTGCTGAATCATGTAGCCTGGCAAGTTAGTACAACTAGGGCCCACATTAAGGGAATGACAGCAGTAAATACAGTAAGTGATAAAGGAAAGGATGAGAATTTTGATAGGAATAGAGGGGTGGCAGCATTGTGCTGACACGCTGAAGACATAGGGGAAGCATTGATCTTGCTGGAAAAAGTGATGTGCAGAGAGGAAATATGACCTGCAGAGTCACTGGCTGACACTATGAGTCCAGACAAGGTAAGTGAAGGAAATTCCAGGAACTCTCTGGGGCTCCTTGACTTGCTTTGTATGTGACTGCTGGGGCAGAAGGGGTCCAACAAAAGCTCTTGTGAAGCTGTCCTCGAGGACAGCCTCTAGCTGCATGAGCAGCTATTATAGCTTAATTCCTGATACTAATTGGAATGTTTCCAAGGTATTGACAAAAATCACGTAAGTAATCTCTAGATTTAATCTCATCGGCATAGAGGCACAGGGTGATCAGGCAGGGTGACCAAAGAACAGGATTTGGAAATCTTTTTTGAGAGGAGCGGGAAGCTGGCCCACGGAATGATGAAGAATACAGCTGAAGGCACAGTGCTTGGGCACTCCTCTTTCTATTGCCAGTGCACAGTTGTATTTCTACAGCACAGGGCTTCCACAGCTATCATTTTATTGCACCCTGCATTCACTGACTTCTTCCATTCCCGGCTCCAAGTGACATATATTTAGAAGAGACTCCACTGGAGGCCAAGTGCATTGTCTGGGGATTTGTGCTTTCTTTTTAAGACAGAAAAAAACTCAGATTTATTCCCCTTCACAATTTAGCTGCCAACACTTATCACTTGAAGCTCACATGGCTCACCTCCACAGTGACAAGTAGAATACACCAAATATTATAGGACATGCCCCAGAAAAACCCCACCCCTCCCAACAGGCTGTAGGAAGCTCACCATTACCATTCCTTGGTGACCAGTGAGCATGACAAGACAGTTGTTTGCATTTTCTGTGCTTATTTTTCTATTAATAGGTGGAATTACTAAAATGGCATTAATGGAAAAAATGGAGTTCAGTGACAGTTTTTGAGATCTACAAATTCTTTATGTTGTGGAGGAGCATTATGAAGATTTATTTTTCTCAAAATTAAAAAAATACTTCGTTAACTGGACTTCCAGTCCAATTCTTGCATCCTCAAATTCTAAAATCTGCTAAGCACATAACCAAGCATTTTAGACACTACCAAAATGCTAATAATTAAAACTAAATTGTTTCTGCTGTGGTTTCGTGGTTTATTTTGTTCCCTAAAGCACTGAGAAAAAAAAGCATTTCCTACAACCCTTTTCACTTTCAAGTACTTTTTAAGAGTTTAAAAAAAAAAAAATCTATTTTCAGTACCAGTGAAATTCTTCATATTGCAACAGGAAAGCAAGATTGTTTCATTTCATAAGATCTTCTAACAGCATGAAGCTAACCCCATGGTCTCCGAGACAAATTCTGCTAGCTATAGACTTAAAAAGAGAAAAAGAAGTTTCTCAGATGGAACTGTTAGCCATGATATGAAGAATGTGTCCCCTACAGATGTTATAGCTATTTATATGATAAATCCCGATCATCACTATAGGAATTTTACTGCCTTCTTTTAAGTCCAAATTAATCTTCTTTTGACAATGTTTGCCTAATATTTCAGTGTTGAACAACATTTCCAGGGTAACATTTACAGTGAGTCTACTGGGCACTTTTCAAGCTGTATTCCAGACTTTGTACTTGCTTCAGAAAGACTTTGTTTAATTCTTCCATAGATCACACATATTTCTAGGAAATTCAAGTACAATAAACATTGATAAATGCTTATAAAGGGCACATCTAGACTTCCAAGTTACCTGGAATTGATATTAAAGTTTATTTAGAGCACATTGTAGATCAGCTCCCTGGAAGAAAATATTCATTCTAGAAAAAAATTACCTCATTCTCACATTCAAAACTTGAACCGTTTTGAATAACATGAGATAAATGAGAACAAAGCATGTTTGTTTCAGTTTGCAGGATCCTTGGTTTACTCAGGAATCACAGTCTAGGGAATTCAAAACAAAATGAGGGATATGAAAATACCTTAAGGTGTCTCCAAGGAACTCAGGCTAGCATAAATACTGAGAGTCATGGGCTTCAAATAGCAGTAGCCTTTTTAAAACCAGTGTGGCATTTAGACAATTCAAAGACCTGCAGAACATAGTTCTACATAGGACAATGCACACACACCCCCCATGCCAGATGAAGATATTTTTTTTTTTTTTTTTTACAGGGACACCTCTCCCCATCACCAGCACATCTTTGTGCTTCCTGCCCACATCCTCCTCTTTACTAAGAGGCAGCAGTAGTCTGGGCTTATTGTCTGGATTTGGAAAGGGATGGCACACTCTGTTGAAGAAAGAAAACAATGGTTCAGTCTTAGCATCCTTGCTTCTCCTCTGCTGACAACAAAAGATAGGCTAAGTTTTTGCACTGTCTGACTATCAAGGAAAGCTTCTTTGTGACAAACCTGAGTACAGTCTTTATAAAGGGGACAGTGCTGTATTTTTCACTAAAATATGGGGCTTCTTCACCCTTGGTGTCCCTGGCCATGAACTGCATATTGAGGTTACATGGTTTCTTTCCTCTTAAAATGCCATTTTAATTGTGTGCTTAATCACTTTTGGTTTTTTCCTACTATCTTTTCACATCTGTCCCTGGTTGTTACCTGAAACCTGTGCTGAAAGAAGTAAAACTGATCAGACTGTTAAACCTCCAAATTCCAAGCACAGCATTTGGTGCAAGGAATAAAATGGGACTAGGAGCTCTGGCTGGCCAGGCCAATCCCATGTATTTCAGAATGGATCACTAGCTGAAGAACCTTCAACAGTTTGACAGTAGGAATGCCTGAAAGTATTCCAACCAAAGATTTCCCCAGGGATCTAGCAAAGTCAGACCCTGCAGAAAAAGGAGGAATAAATCTAAGAAATTCCTAAGCCCCAGACATTCCCATATTATACCATACTGTTGGTATACAAAATACTAGAGCTCTGGTCCTGTAAGAATTGTGTCTGAAGAGGCTTTTGGAGGAGAAAATTAGTCCTCTAGTCTTTGGGAAACTGGGCTTTCCAACATCTCTCTGTGAGCAATGAGAGACAAACTCCCCAGAATACAAACCCAAACTCAAGTCTGTGGGTCCTCCACAGGTACAAAGGAACATTTAAGAGCTCGTGCTCACCCTACAGAGGCCTGGGGACATCTGCTGAGCAGGCATTTGCCATAGCTGCAATGGTGCTAAACTTCTGTGGATGCTTGTGCTCCTTAGGAAACACCATGCCCCTGCCTTCCTTCTCAAGAGGAGCAACATGCAGAACAGTGGACTTGACAGGAGAGGTGCTTCAAAAGAGAAAGTCAGAAAACTGTTCATAGCTTAATTCATCAAGCAAATCAAAGCTCTGCAGAGAGCATTTTCCTCTCAACAGGGAAGTGAGACATTTGATGTTCTCTCCACACCATAGTTTTGGTGACTTTACTAGAGGAAAGGGGCTGGTGGTAGACAATTTGCGAAGCTCTCCCCTCCATGTGAAACTGTTTTGTCAAGATCCAAGAAGCAATCTTAGTACAGAGTTCATTCAAGCAATATTTAAAGCAAGTAACCTCAAACTCCCAGACTGAAATCATAATAGAAGCAAGATGGCCCAAGTATACAAGATGTAGGAATTGGCTATATAAATGCTTCCTGCTGTAGATTTCACTCCCATAGAGTTCCAAAGATAAAATCTAATATGGAGAGAAAAAGTAATGTAATACTTCAAACACAAATCATGATGTAACTAGGATAAAAGGAAACATGTCATTTCATAAATTCCCTAATATATATCAAAAAATTCAAACAATTATAAGTAATTATAATCACTGCATTAAGCAAATCATACAGAAGATAGCATTGGCCAAATATAAAATTGCCATAGGAATATCAGGTTTTCTGCTTAAAACTGTTTTTACATCTTAAAGTTTTTCAGCCAATGGAAATTTCAACTGGTGTCAGGACAACAGGCTATTCTTAATTTCCTGTTGTTTATCTTTAAGGAGCAACCAAGAAGAATTAACTGAGTAAATAAGCCTGGTATTAGGATCTGTTTTTTCCCCAGCCATTCCCCTGTTTGCTGTCCTGTGTTTTCTGTCTTGTTAGATGCACATTAACCTGTCAGAGTGACCTTCACCTCTCTCCCAATCCCTACAACACATTAAAACTCTTTAAAAAGACAACTTGAGACAGAGTGCCTTTTGGTGAACCTCCTAACATGAGCTCCTAACATAGCCTGGGTCTGGCATGCATTGTGTACATGCTTCTGTCACAAAAATTTGATGACAAATTATCTTGTTTCCTGACAGATCAGCTGCAATGACTTTGTCCATCACAAAGAAAAACATTCTCCTTTAAAGCAGTGATCATTCTCAAGCTTCACTTCAATTGTCCATTTGCTTTAGCCAGTATTATCATTTATTTGTACTATAATTTTTCTTGATCAATTTAAGCCTGTTACAAGATACATCTTCCCCATCATCTTTTGGGAAAATGTAAAGAGAAAGGAACTAACAAAAGGAATGAAAGCAATTGTTACACAGTAATAATGTTTTCAGAGAGTGAGAAATGAAGATCCTTTTTAAGACTGACCTACCCCAGTTTGTTTAAAATTAAACTGAACTTGAACTGATAAACTACTCTTTTGAGATTAACCTGAATAGTGTACATTCAACAAGACACTGTAAATCTAAACATACCTGAATTGGAGTCAAACTTTGTTTCTGACCTGCAAAAGAAAATAAAAAGAAGATATGTTACAAGAACTGCTTTATGCCATAAAAACCATTTGACACACTGATCCCCTCTAGCAAATATTGTCTTTAACAAGACTGCCTACCTCTGTACATTAGTATTTAATTAATTGAAGGGTACTTAAACCCAAATAACTATTATTTCAACATTGTGTGTTTGGGCTTTTTTACAATGTAGAGTTACAAAGAAGATATTTTAAGACAAATCACAAAATGAATGCAGAAAATAAGAGTATAAATATAAACCAGGATTAAATTATATGTTGTGAAACATGGCACAGAGTTGTTCCTAAGAAATAAATATTGTTTTCATTCATTTTCATTTTTGAAAAGTCATTAACAGGATTTAATTTATTCATGCATGTTTCCAATCTACTTTTGAAGCAGATACCATTTCATTAATGTCATATGTATTGTATCCAATGATCTGTACTTAATTGTACAACATCCTAGGAGGGTTTTGTTTGTGTGTGTCTTCAATTTACTCACTCTGCACATAGGAATAAGTGGATTGATTTTCTTAAAAGTGGAAAACGGGGGGTGGGAGGGAAGCAGAGAGAAAGGGAGCCAGACCTAAATTTTAACTTTTTTTAAAGTCTTTGCAAAAAGACAATAATGGGTGCATTATGCACCATTAGCTTTGGTCAAGCACTGCAGATTTCTCTCTCCTTAACAAGTAGTGTTTTCTTCTAAGGGCTTAGCACTTAGCAAATGAATCCTATAACCTGTATATTTAATAAAAGGAAGAAAAAATTAGCCCTTGTGGGAACATCATGTTTCAGATATAGGTTAATAATACTTGTAAATGTAGAAGCCTTTGAAGATCTCAATTCAACTGTGGGAAAACTTAAGTTGGGTAATTACTCTCAAGATGCTGCTGACGTGCTGTCAAGCAGAATTAACCCTATGACTAGGCCTATCTACACAATCTGCTGTAAGACAGCATTGTCTGTATCGAACTCTCAAACCAATTAAGAGGCATGTTTCAACCAGATTTATATTGCCCACCAACAATCAGTTGTACACATGGTCATGGCTGTCACAGCAGGACACAAGATCTGACCAGCAGGAGACCTGTTAAAGGATGTTATGTTGGCAGCAAAATGCATTTCCCCAGAAATTCTAAGGAGGAAGTGCAAAGTTGGATCCTTTTACAAGAGGGGGTGTATTTGAGAAGTTACAGTCCCTTTTTTTCTTTTTCAAAAATAAATGACCAAAGCTCAAGAACTAATTGCAGATTTATGTTCTTTTATTTTATAAGCTTGTCCATGCAGGTATGTGTAGAAGTGTTTTAGGTGTACTCAATATATGCAATTGCAAACCTGTACTAGATATCTACTAGATATCAAATCAGTTATGATTTTGAAAATTAACAAGTTCACACTTGTTAGTTAGTACTAGTCATCATCTCTTCCTGCACCTTCATAGCCATTAATGTCTCAAATATAACACTAAGGAGGCGAAAAGATGGAAGGGAAAAAGCATAATTATCTTCCTGACTGGTACTTAGAAAGTACCACCAGAAGCACTGAACAAAGAGTGTGTTGCTGATGTGCCATAATGAATACCACCAACAAGAGCAGCCCAGGCCACCAGCGCATGCTCCAGCAGTGTATTTCAGTTGGTACTTATGCTCAGCAGGATAAAGTCCCCCCACTTGTACAAATTGCAGGGACCCCACTCAGTTCTAGGCAAAGCCGTTTATTCAGTATTTTATTCAATTTTCTCCTGAAGCTACAGTGCATCTGTCTAGACTGGCATCCCTTGCTCATCCCTCACTACCTACATAGTCAGAGACAGCACACAAATCTTACCCACAGCATCTGTTTATCTGTACAGTCAACTGCTTGCTGCTTAAATTCTAGACACTAGTTATTAGTTGCTCAAAAACCCTGGTTCTCAGTCTGTGTGGCTTGGAGTGGATGGATGTATACACTGCAACTTGCAGTGCCAAAAAACTGGTCCAGGGACCATGATGGCAGAGAGTACTCAGGAAGGAGGGTCACAAGGGTCACTGGGCACTGTAATGAGTACCAAAGTTCCAAACTTTGATAAATTGCTGGACAACAAATCAGGAAAATTATACTGGCTGATAAATGAATAGAACTTTGTCTGGCAACAGTGGAATAGCTGTGAAAGAAAACACGACATGGGAGGTAGTGCTAGGAGCTGCTGTGAGGAGGAGAGTCACCTACATTATGGTCACCATGTCACCTTGGGAAAACAATGCAAAATTTAGGACACGGTATTGTAGAAGTTGTTGGAGATATTAGAAAGATGGAGAAAATAGGAAGAAAATAATGAAGTTCCTTTAGCATTTCAAATAAGCAATAATGAGCAGATGTATGAGAAGCACTGGAAGGACACAAAGTCATCTAGGCTACTTGAAGTAAGGAAAAAAAAACCCCAGCAATTTAAATGGAACTAAGACTTTCCTCTAGATCTTCCATTATTTACATCTTTTTCTGGACAGCACACTAGACAAAGGTATCAGAAACTACTTGCACTTAGGCGTTTGAAATATGCAAATGAAAAATGAAAAATGGCTGGTAATTAAAAAAATTAAAAGCTGGAAGTAAATTCTAAAGGCATGTTCTACTAAATATTCACTCTGACTCCTTATTCTTTTAGAACTACGTTAAATAAAATGAAAACTTCCATTTCAGAGGAGACAAATTTAGACTAAAATAGCTAAGCCACATCTTGTCTTTTGCCTTTAACGCCAGAGAAGAGCTTGGCAGGTTTTTTTTTCCCCTCTATTTACATTTTACTTACAAGTATGGACATAGCCCTCCTCTACTGAAAATGCAACCATTTACTGGAAATGGTCACTGAGCCTGAGCTCTAAATAACAAGGCAAACTTCCGGAAAGCAAAATGCAAAAGCATTCCAGTTGAAAAATTAATACCTGATGTAACTATCTAGGAATTTATGAGAACCCAGCCATCAGGGAATTTGAGAACCCTATGAGCACTAAGAACCAAGTAGTTCCCTGGGCAGCAGGAGCAAAGCTGAGCTTAGTGCTGTGTTGTGGCCAGGGAACAGACTCTATCAAATGTAATAAGGTGAAATTCCTCATAGGTACTTTCCAGAGCTGGAAGCTTGGAGGCCCTGAAGACTTTCATAAGGCCTCTCTCACTTCCACCCTCATGTGGTTTCTCTGTTACAACACATTAATAGATATATTACTTAAAAGAATATTATCTGGTATAAGTTAATAATATAGTTAAACTCCTGTTCAGATCTCTCTTGGTTTCATGAAAGTTATAAGCATTTAATAACTTTGAGGCTTATTAGCTACTGCCTTGTCAAATTTGGCTGAAATTGGCAAGTTCTATTTTTAGGAAAGGATTTACACACAGACAGCATGATGCTGTAGATACTGCCTTAGGCAGTCTTGTTAAAGACATATTTCTTAATGAGAAAGTTATAAAGAGATAAGTCAAAAAATACAGAGCTTCTGTAGATCCACAATCTACCCTTACTGATTTTTACTTCAGGTACACACATCTACACAGTGTAGCACAAAGGAGGTTAAGACAAGCTTTAAGTTATCTCTTTTAAGCAGGGTGACTGATGAACAGTCAGTACAAATCCATGTGAATTCTAAAAAGGGGATATTACATCTTTGTAGACTTTTAGGTCTAACAGTACATTAATACTTCACAGTGAAAATAGATCATGGAAATCTTTGCATGTACTTCCTCTTACTTCTAAGTACATTCAGCAAGGATCCACAGATAAGGAGTACTTGAAATTAAACAGGTCAAAACAATTTCACAGGCTTGTCTGAGTGAGACTTTGAAATATTTAAAATATTACATTCCAAGCCCACTTTTCCTTCTTTTTTGAATTCTGATGCATTACCTCCTAGGAAATCTACATCAATCTTTTGCCTTTTAGAAAAGACACTTGTTGAAATGTATTCTGACTGGCAAACTGTGAGGATGCCTTGTTACAGTGTCTTCAGATTGGGACATCTGCATATTGCTATCCTTGTTTTCACTGCTGGAGATGGTCTTACTTGGAGAAGATAGGGAAATGGAAATCTCAGGTTTGCTGCTGGAAGTTTCATCAGACTTACTGCTTGAGCAGCCAGTGACCTTGGCCTACAGGAATTCAGACAGTGCCATATTACAGGCCTGGGCAACAACCAGCCTGGAACAGTAGAACTGATATAGTAAAAAAAACAAGACCAGGTAGCTTGGGAATTAAGGGGAAAAAAAATGAAATTAAGGGCTTTTTGTTTTCCAGGCTTGTGCTCTCTCTCTCCTAATCCTTCACATAAAAATCCTTCCAGACTTCACTGCTTGCATGAGGTTTGTGAAATGAACCTTCAGCAACAGCCAAGAAGCTGCCAGTTAGAGGATACTAAAAACTACCTATAAGCTGATTAGAATAATTTGTTATAATGACTGTAGGTTCTATACACTACACTTGCCAAGCATCCAGTGAAAGAAGCTTTTCCCCCAAGAGCAGCTCTACCTCTGGGCAGAACCATATTGTTCTTACTCCAAGAGGCTCTTGAGCACCAGAAGGACAAATCACTACAGAAATTAGTAACTTCCAGGTCAAGCTTCAGTGATGGCCCCATGCTGCATCTGTGGTAAGCCATACAGATAGGATTGAATCCCCCATCAGAAGTCAGGTATGGTCAGATGCAGAAGATGCCATGGGCTGCATTCACAGTGTAACTTTACTGCTTGTGGATTAAACCTCCAGATGATTCTGGATAATCCTGAGGAAGACAAGCACTCTGCCATGGTGGTTGCTGGTGAGACAATGAGGACTGCATAAAAATTTGATATCTAACATGAACATCACCCTACCACCTCCTGCCTATTCAAGTGAGGGCCAGCAGGCCCCCCAGCCTTTCTCCACCCACCATGGCACTTGGGAAAACACAACTCACCAGTGGCATGTCCTGCAGCAGAAACATCAGAAGGAGTATCCCACAGAAGGGGTAAAGGGTGGCTGCTGCCCTTCCCTGCTGGTGTTATGTAGGAGAGTGAGTAGAAGGGGCTGATTTGGGACAGCTGAGGAAGGGAGGAGTCTCCAGTGGAGTCCAGGTGCATGGGATTTGGGGGAAAATGGGCAGGAAAAGGGTTGGGGTGGGGCAGAGGCAGAGGCAAGAGATGGGGAAAAGAGGCGTATGTGGAACCTGCCTAGAGGGAAACTGGGGGGAAAAATGGAAGGACTTGAGTGTTCACCATGAGGGTGGTGAGACACTGGAACAGTTGCCCAGAGAAGTGGTGGAGGCCCCATCCCTGGAGACATCCAAGGCCAGGCTGGATGAGGCTCTGAGCAGCCTGATCTAGTGCAGGATGTCCCTGCCCATGGCAAGGGGCTTGGACCTAGATGGTCTATAAGGTCTCTTTCAACCCAAACCATTCTATGATTCTATGACATGACAGAATCAAAACACTGTCTGGTTTTGATCAAAAATTGATGAAGCAAGTCAGTGATCATGGTAACAGCTTTACTCATTTTTAGCTTTAAAGTTCAATGATTTTTAACTCATTTTTAGCTCCATCAACCTATTCTAGGGGATGGTCACTAGAAACTCTTGCAAGTTTTAAGATCCTTAAGCTTCGTGGAGCTATACAAGACCTAGTAAAAATCTGGGTTTGAGTGAGAACTGTTTGGTAATACTGACTGCTGAGTGATTCCTATGGTGTCAAGACATAGTTTACTCCGAACACAATTCTGTTTTTGACAGAGGAAAGAGTCAGTCGGGTCAGGTGAAGTTGCTCAAATAGTTCTGTAAGATCATATTAGAGACACAACAGCAGATACTTCACATGGGGTCTCCTAGTCAGATAGCCATTGCTAATTTGTGTCCTGCTCAAAGGATAGAAGGTTATTATGAGAACTTAAAGACCATAAAATAAACACTCAGCACCCGGGCAAGGAAATTCCCTGTATGGGTCTAGGCTGGTGACTGAAATTGTGAAGACGTTAATGGTACTGCAGTATTGCCCAGTGACATTTTGCTTTCCTTACAGTTTGCTTTTGGATGTCTGAGAAATATCGAAAAGCTCTGACACAGATCGATGAAAATCAACTGAAAAAATGATATGAATAAGGGTGTTGCTATTTCTCCTAGCACATGTTAAGAGCCAACACCATTACCAAGAATTCCTTCCAGGAAGCAATAAAAGCAGCAGTGGATGATTTATGGAGGTTTGGCGATTCATTCCTTGGCCCTAAAAGTTGGAAACTGACACAATATTTCTTTCTTTTTTTTTAAAGTAAACCATTCTCCCAGGCTTTCTAGTTCCCATCTATGCCACACCTTTCTCACACAGTCCTGCATATGGTAAAGGACATGACCATGATTTATTAAATGTGGAATAGCTCCTCTCCTAAAGTGATAGCATGAGTTGTGGATTTCACTCAGGTCCATTCCAACCTCCTTTAGCCATGAGTGTGGGCGGAATGGTATTTCTGTACAATGCATCAGATAATGCCTTGAAAAATTAAAGTAGGTTAAATCTTGCAAATACTCTTCACCCTTAGAAAAACATGGAGGCTTCAAGTGTCATAGGTGAGTCTTTCTGAACTGACACAGAAACATCACAAGCTTGCTGAAGAGGTCACCCAACCGTGATACACATCTCACAAAAAGCAGGTATAGCTAATAGGTGTGAGGCAGTTTTGTTGATAGACTATTTTTCAATGTGCTGCTTCAAAGCGAGCTCCAGCCACACCAGGCTAGGTCCAGCAATGAGGAAGACATGAAAAAATACCCTAGAGAAAGGTGGGGGGAGCAGGGTTGCTTCCTTTAACATAAGCCTGTGGCCTGGAGTAAGTGTAACACAAAACTACGTAAGGACTGGTTTGCAAAAAAAAAGAGGTTCCTGAGATTAGTTTTCTATCTCTCTCATTTATTGCTTTCTTTAGGTGGCTGTATTGGGATGTAGGAGATGAAAGTTCAGAGATGAAATAATTAGATTCTATGGCATGATTATGGATTTTATGTGTGAGGCACCTTTGACTGTGGAATAAGTTAAGGCATATTCTCCATGAAGCTTGGGAGGTTTCTCATAACACTAGTACAAGTAGGTAGATGAAGAGATGTTAAATTCCTAATTGTTTCTTTTATCTTTCCTGTGATAGAGACAGAGTTCTGTTTTAAAGACATACCAAAAACCAGGTCTTTCATCTGGAGTTTAAAATTCATGTGTTCCCTGACCTTGTATGTCACATGGTAATGAAACAATGTAAATCAGAAATGTTAAAAGTTGAAGTTTGTTAATATTACTGCTGAATCTCCAATCTCTTTCCTGGTTAAACTGACAGGTCCATAGACCAAATATATATATTTACAGATTACAGTGACACAAAGAAAAAAAAATTAATGGCAGCCAATGAGAAACAAATGGAAAAGCAAGTTTCAGGTGTCTATCTGGAAATTACAAAACCCCAGCAAAACTACAGAAACCACTCATATGGGGCAGTGGACTTTCTCTGTATTGTATTAATTACCACCTTACTCCTAAGAAAATGCTTTGGCCATTTATACTCTGTGCAGAAAATGTAGTAAATGGCATACATTTCACATTCTCTTTTCTGTTTCCTTCTCACCATCTGGAATGAAGCAGTCATCAAGGTACAGTAAAGTTTATTCCCCAGTTGAAAGTAAAGTGAAGACTTAGAGGAGACTGGGATAAGGCCAGCACAGTCTTGGGACACAATCAACAGGGGGTTTTTTTCAGGTGCACAGTGGCATGATATTTATTAAAAATGGGAAAAAAAACCCAAAAAACCAAACTTCTCCCTTCACCCCCCAAACCCTCTCCTCCTGTAAAATCCATGGAGAGTCTCAAAGAAAATCTGAAAACAGGGACATCACCATATAGCTTGTTTCACATAGAGAAATTCAACTCATTAACTCAAAAAAGCCAAAGCTAGGCCAAAGCATGCTGCGCACTTGAGATAATTGCAGGCAAGTCTCATATTGCAGTTTTTCCCATATTAAATGGATTGTGAAAGCAACTGGAAACTAGTTCACATTCATTTATGTGAACTACTGCTGTCCAAATCTCACCCCACAAAACCCCTACTCTTTCTCCAACAGACAATAGAAAAGAATCCAGTTTTGAAGGCAGGAGGTGAAATCCTGGCTCTATTGTATTCATTTGCAAAATCAGAATTTACTTCAGCATAGACAGGATTTCCCCCATGGAGATTCAGTTACATTAAGCAGGGTGATGTCTAAACGGCATAGTAGAAAACCAGATAATGGAGACTCACATGATATGAGAATATTACCTTGGATGAGTTCGCACTGATCAGTTTTCCAACCCCAAAAGATTCACATTATTATGGAAGTTTCTGCAGGTAATCCTCCTAACAGAGGAATCAAGTGTAACAGAGATGAAGTGTTTCTTTCCGCTATACAGACAGTCTCTTGAGAACAGCTATCACTGCCACATCTGGTGATTCTGAAGCTACATCAAATTTATTTTCCTTTGTAACCTATTACTGACACGATTTTCTCCATTATTAGCACTATCCTGACTATCCTGCTTCATGCTGTTGTAAAGGTACCTTTTTAAGTGAGACAGACTGAATCAGTCAGAACTGAGGGAAAAAAAGAAGCAAAAAAATGGAACTCTTCATCAGAACAAACACAAGCAGAAATAAGAAAAAATATGTATAAGCAACAAGTGAATCCATGCAGAACAATGCAGTGATTCAGGGAATTCATTCAGCACAAAGACTTGTAGGATCAAATTTAGGGGTATAATTCCCACAGTACTTCTAAAGAGTATTTTTCACACAAGACACAAAAATTATTATTTCTTTCTTCATCCTTGCTTCAGTTCCTAAACCAGCTCTTCATGTGTGCTAATTGAGGTCCATGAAAATTCAATAACTATTGCAGTTTTCCTCAGGTCAGCTTTCTTAACTGCTTGAATTCTAGAAAAGAATCTCTTTTTTTCCTCCATTATCAGACACAAAACTTTAGCATGGTTGCTACAGTTACTCCCCAGAACCCAAATCTTAAAGCTACCTGTGAGTAGTAAGAACCAAAATTCAGGTTCTATCAGCACAATGAAAGACCAGAATTATTTGGCATGTATTTTTTAAAAATTCCTATATTTTTTCTGATAAATTACCTATTTTACCTGCATGATATCTTACTCTCTTCTTTATTTACTAAGATTTTTTATCTTTACTGTAGGACTAATTTTACTATAGCATTATTATTTAATGCTATATTAAATTATTATTATATGAGATGCTTCTGTCGTATCTTGTATCAATTTGAATGACTTAAATGTACCTACAATGATCTTACATAACAAATCATATAGCAATCTATACAAGTGCATAAGTTCCAGAATATACACAAGATTACATGGGAACACAGTACATAAACTAAGAGGGAGAAAATTCAAAACTATATTTAACATACTCACTTGAATAAAGGAGTCCCACAAACAACACATTTGTATATTCCTTGAGCTTTATGATGTGTGTACTCCCCCTCAAAGGCACTGGGAAAACAACAATGCAACAATACTACATTTTAAAAATAAATAAAGGCAATTGAGGTTGTTTTTAATTAATAGATAAGAGTTTAGAAAAATGTTACAGAAAACCCCCAGGATGTAAAAGCTGGCAGTTGCATTTTATTAAAGGCAGCAGATAGTGCAGGCAGAGGAAAAGAGGGATGTCCTGGTTACTGTGCCTCAGGTGTTACGCATCATGCAAAAGGAAGCAGACTGTCCCACAGTTCAATGGACAGAACAACAACAAAAATAGAGGAAAACTGGAATCTTCCCCTGTATGGCAAGCAAAATCTAAGGACTGCCTGATACGCTGCTTGACCCAAGGCCCTTCTCCAGCTCCATGGTGGCCAAGGTGTGGGCCGAAGGGCTGGGGCAGAAGCCTCCAGTGCCAGCTGCCCTTTGCCAGAGGTGCTGGGTCAGGCTGCCACAGCCAGCCAGGGCAATACCAGCATTGTAGCTGAAAATTAAATAATTGCTCCATGATTTCAAGCTGTGAGTGCCTTATATATTTAGTTGAAAAGCAATATTACAGCTTTAAGGGAATATTTTTCTAAGTTAACAATCTAAAAGGCTAGGAGGTCATTCATCTAATACGAATCAGCTGCGCTCGCCCAACAAAAAGCCTATGTGCTCGGCAGCTTGTTTTTATTATCCTTTCACCCTTTTTATGAGGTCCAATTTTTTTTTTTTTTTTTAAACAGGATTTTTAAGAATGACCTAATCTCTGATTGTTTGTGTGCATTAAATCACATTGTTGATCCCGTACACAAGAATGAGGAGGGCCAGGGAAAGGAGAGGGAGGGGAAAGGTGGGCCCCCTGGCAGAGGCCAGCATCCCTCTGGGGCAGAGGGGGGACAATGGGGACTGAGGTAGAGGCAAAAGGGGACCCCCAGCCAATAATGCCACTGCTACTTGGTGCTGGAAGGGGTGCTACCAGGCCACCAGCACTACATGTGCTGTGGAGAGTTCCTTGGGGTCATGAAGGAAAAGATACAGTTACATCATGAGGATGCTGGGAAGAAGAGGTAAAGCCAGGGCCTGGTGCCAAGCTCAGTAGTGTATATTAGACAACAAAAAAAAATGGCTAGGCCTTGGCAAGTTACCTTCACACTGAAATCAGCTGAGAGAAGAGAGACTTTATTCAGAGAAAACAGTCTTGGAAGCGAATCCTTCTTTTTTTTTCTTTTCTTTTTTTCTTTTTTTTTTCCCCATCTGCGACACGGGGCTGGCTACCAGAGACTAAAGCCATGTGAGGGCAGTTATTGAAAATTTTTGACATTCCAACCACAAATGAGCCAATAAATACCTTCTCCACATGTGCTTCAAAAAGAAATTGGAGTGGGGTGGAAAAGAACTCAATTATGCTACCCTCTTTCTGCAGCCAAAACGTCTATACTTACAATGGCCACCTTCAAAACTCCAGCCTCCTGGCACGGGACCATTTCCCTCGTGGTTCTGCTTACTGTGATGTCTTCCAAAAAAAGTGTACCTAAACCACTATTACTTCCACCCATTTCATAGTAAACTAAAAACAGACTCTAAACATGAGCTCGGTGACTTTATAAGACATGCAGTGTTCATTAAAAGAAAAAGTCACACAAGACCCCTGGCCTTGGCCCCCATGCTGCAGATGCTTGTCTTTGCAATGGTGTTAATTTGTAGGGGTTAGTAAACAAGTGCAGAAGTCCTAGGGAGGAGGGGGAGGCAACTTGGTGGGGAAGGTGAGGAAGTACCAGGAAGAGGAGGGGGAGAAAAGAAAGATGCCTGTGTGTGCAGGACAGCATTTCTTTCATCCTGCCTTACCTTTCCGTCCCCTTCTCCTGAGTGACATGGTACTGCAAAGGTGTCAGCCGCTTCCTCAGCTCCTCCTGGGAAAAGACCACCTTACAGTCTTTTTTATCCCTACATGACCCTGCAGAGGGAGAGGATATGAGATAAAGAGTCTTTTTAGCTTAAATCCTGAATAATTGCTTTGGCAGATGGCCACAGCATAGCTTCTGCATTCACTTGTCAATGACCAGAGCAGTCCCTAATGCACGAAGAATGGCTCAGCTGAACTGCAGCTGATAATTTCTTCAAATCCAAGTTTAAAGAAGAATTTTGCTTTAGATCCAGGTGATTCCACTGGAGCAGTGACAATGTGCTACAGCCAAAGCCGTTCAGCGTGTTATACACTAAACTGTTGCATACATAATCATTCACAAGTAAGTAACATTTTTCCAACCCCTAAAAAAAAATCTGCAAAAAAATCCAACTGCAGCTGAAAGGTTCTTTACAAGACATCTATATTGGAGACTTATGGTAATGGGCATATGATGTTCAGCCACAACATCCAACAATTTCATTAGCTTTAAGGTAGCTGAAAAATAATACTAAATCTTTAGAATGCCAATAAGGACAATTTAACTTCTAGTCATACCCTCATCCCTTTACTTTATAACATTAACCATCATATTTTTTAGCAGCCCTGAGGAGCACGCAATTTCTTTATGCAAAGACCTGTACAAAGTTCAACAACAAACTAGTCATAAAAATCAGGGTTGCTATTGAAATTATTCTCCTTTGAAAATCTCATCTTATGTTCTGCATAGTTCACACAGAAAATCCAAGGGGCATACAAGGATTACTGTAAAAAAACATTTGCATAGTGCAGAAATTCACATGACATCAGGAAAGAAAAAAATAGCAATAAGGTTGCTTTTGAGAACAAAAACTACCAAAGTAGTTAACAGAAATTGCCATATAGTCAAATAGATTTTATAATTGCTTACAAAAATTAGCTGACAGAATATGCAGGAGAAAAGTACTCTAATTATTTTGACAGTAATTAAAATAGGGTACAATTAGAAATAAATGGTCTGGACAAAAATATTTTTTGCTAGTAATGTATATACACTCATAAAAAGGCCAACTGTGTTCCTGAAGTAGAGGGAACAGACCTACCCATCTGTATGTCATTTAGTACAGGAGAGGCAATGGCAGGTTTAAATTACATGGTATTGGATTGCAATTTCCTAACATTGGATGCTTTTCTGCTTTTTTACCTTGAGTCATTACTAAGGAGTGTTCATAAAAAGTAGCTTAAAGCACAGATGCTTGCAAATCATTTAAGAAAAGATGTTTCTTTCTTCCTCCCCCTCTTCTTTTCTCATTTTTTTTAATGTGTGGGGGTGGGTGAATAGGGGAGAGAGAAAAAGAATAATGCTGTTGGTCACTACCAACTAACCCTAGGAAGTATTTTCAGGAACTAAAAAATGTAAAATTGAAAACATCTGATTGAAGTAAATAGTGCAAACATAAAAAGCCTTGCCAGTGAAAGAAAAGTATTGAAAAGCGACTTTATTTCATAGATTGGAAATTACTTTTGATCTAAACATTCTTAAAAACAGATTGTTTTCCACTCTGAGCCATCTCATTAGCTGTGCTGCAGAGCCTTCATTTTAATGGCAAGCTTTGAAAGAGCACTGCTGTATGCCTTTGTTAGCTTCAATCTTATTTGGGAGAGGGATAAAGATTTCATTCCAGGTCTCTTTGTTTGTCTTTCAAGAACCACTAAAGCAGTATTCACACAAATTTTGCAGGAATGTGCCCTGTGCCATAGCTTACAAATTATTTGGTTTTGGTGCACTTAAAGGTCACCATCCAAATTAGCAAAATTTTCCTACATCCTGGCTTTTCAACCTTAAATGTAAATATTGTTTCCTAACTGTAAGTGAGGTTTGCTCTTCATAACATTTGGTTGCTTATTTAAAGATGTCAAACTTTGGAGGTTTTTATTCTCCAAATGTGCTGGGCTGCTGGACTAATAAGTCTTTTCAAAGTAAAGCTAACAGGGAAAAGAAGCATGTACATTACAAAAATAGCTATTGTTATGTTGCATTACACCACTCAGAAAGAAACTGTCTGGGAGACAGTCTCTCACCTCGTATTTCATTACTAAAGAAGTAGTGTAGAGAGCAGTAAAGAATCCTACAAACCAACATTAGTTCACTTTTAAAAGTTATCTTCTGATTATTTTTATTAAAAATTTTATTTCCACTTTAGATGTTGCAAAAAAAAAGCTAAGTATAACTTTACTTTGTAAAATGTCAGAGAAAATACTGAATGTTTTAAAGAATGGTCACTATCCTCTTTTTACTTAAAATATCTTTTTTCTGTTTTAGAAATTTGGTTTTCTTGAATCAATGAGCTCACTATAGGCAGAAGAAAATGTCTCTGCAACGTAGATCAGAAATTGTGAGTGTGTAATAAAAGATTTTTTCTTCCTCCATGGTTTTTAATTATTAACTGAGTGTTTCACAATACAGACAAGGATTTATGCCTACAGGGGAATTTTGCCAAACCACAGTGGGATAAACTGCAACCTACCTCAACAAGGGACACTCCAGGTTTGTAATTTATTGGAGTATACAGCAGCAAAAAGCCACAGTTGCACCAGAAATCATAAAAGGAAATTCTCAGCACTCAAAAACAGATCTATTCAACTAACTGCACTTATTATTTAACTGTTAGCAACAAAAAAAAATAGCTGCAGTAAATTGACTGCAATATTGCCAAAGAGTCTGGGAGGCACAGCAAGCCTCATCCCTGACTGCAGAGCATATGAGGGTACATTACCTCAGCAGGGTTAGCCTATAAGCCTTCATAAAATGCAATGAATCCTCAAAATTTACAGGATGAGATTCTAGGACTACAGGACTTCAGTTAGGAAAAAAATAATACCCAATAGGGAAAAAAGTGCTCTACTTGCTGTACCAGAGTGCCTGCTTACATTTTTTCAGCTGTTCCTTTATGGCATATATGAGACATCTGCTACATTCAAGCCTCTATCTTGGGAGGAGAAAACATACAGCTGGCAAATATATTTCCAATATGAGAGAGACTGCCACCAGTAATGCAGCTGTTGTCAAATTTGTTATTAAAGCAGAGAACAAAGGTGGAGGGTGATTGCCTTCCTCAGTCAGTTCCCTCCAAAACAGACCATGTATGGGCTGAGGAAAGGGTTCCTGTCCAGGCAACAAACTTCTACAGCAGCTCAGGCATAAAGGCAGGCTCAGAGTTCATTTGCAAATTATACAGTTCAAGGCAGAAGAGAAAAAAGGTCATTGATTTTAACAAACAGCGTAACATCAGTGTAATTACATTTAAGGTTAGACTAAATTAGGCCAATGTTACAACTCTAACATCTCTTGATGTTAGGATTGGATCTCACTTGTTCTTTGCAGGTAATTGTATTAGCATGTCTTTTAGAAGAGCCTGGGACAGCTATGTTTCTGACTCCAGTTAGATCCTGCTGTTAGGAGAGGTGAATGCCAGCCTACAAGGGCAGACAAAGTTCCATTTACATTCCACTGCAGGATTGAAGGCCAAATTAAATCCCTCTAATCAGCAAACCTTGGTGCCTTTGTTGGGGTCAGTGCTCATTAGAAGAGAAATCCCCTTGAGGCCACCTCCCTCCACCCTTCTACCCACAGGTACAGCAGTCCCAAAGGCTGGAATGATCCTGGAGCAGGATGGAAGGCTTTGTAATGGAAAAGCACTAGGCTCACAAATCTTAATGCATAACAGTTGATAAAAAAAAGCAGAGGAGGATGAAACAGACCCCAGGAGAAATGCTGTAGGTATCCTCATGGTGTTCCTGTGCTTAGGAGCAGCTTTTCTGAAATGCAGCACAATGCACACTGCACTGCCACTTACTGCACACTCACGGACTACAGGCTTTTCAGAGTCCAGCTCAGGGGTACAAATGAAGTGCAAACAAAGTGTTTTCTGGGTGTTGACCTGATAATGAAGACATTAAGCACTGCACCTCACATATAAATTTTAACTTCTATTGACCTTTTCAAGGCTGGGGTTCATAAGGTGGGCGTGTCCCATTTCCTTCCCTATAAACAATCGCAGGAAGATTCAGAGATATGTCCAGACAGATCATTACCCCTCACCACTCAGACCTTCACCTGCTCCAGCACACCAGAGGGTGGCAATTAGTATCTGACACGCCCTGAAATATGGTGGCAATTTGCCTGATGGCTTTCCATCTTCAGTTAGTCTTTTGAACTATTCTAATTATTTTCTCTTATGTTTTGTTGCTTCCTATCACTGAAATTAACATTTCATCTGTGTGGAAGACAGCATACATTTTCCCCCTTCTGCATATGCTTACGTTCCACTAGCATTAATGGACATTACAGTCATGCACTGAGCATATGCCATCATTAAGACTTCCTGAATTAAATGCAGCAAGGTCAAATGTTCCAGTAGAGCCCAGCCATATAATAAATCGGACTTCTAGTTTTCAGTACTACTTCATTTAATATATCCAAGCAGTCTTTTAAAGGCCTCCCAGCACATTTTGTTATTCATATACCACCCCAGCCCCAGCCCAACGTGACCTCTGTGGGCAGACCCTTGAGGATATGCACATTTCCAACAAC
The DNA here is from genome assembly GCA_013400935.1 of Turnix velox. Lineage (NCBI taxonomy): Eukaryota > Metazoa > Chordata > Aves > Charadriiformes > Turnicidae > Turnix > Turnix velox. The sequence goes on from VZTY01022955.1 coordinate 124,714, forward strand.
TACTATAAGGGCCTACAAATGTAAATCAGATTAAAGGATCTGGCTCTAAGTATACATTTCTCAAAGCCTGTCCCCTCATGAGTGGGTTGGACCTTAGTCATCAACAGTTAATTATCTCAAAGTGATGTTAAGAGGAATCCTGCAAGGTTAAAAAACACTTGCATACCTTTCTTTAAATAAATATTCTTACATATCTCATTTTTTGTATTTCAAATTTAATTTACACAGTTTATGCCTCTTGTTCACAGTTCTTTCTGTGCTTAGGAAAAGGCAAATACACCATTCTCTATTTCACTTCTGTTCGGTCCATTCTTTGCAGCTTCTATCTAATGCAGTCTTGTGAGAATGTCACAGCATCTTCTCACTGCAAATGAGCCAGAAACTGCTCATCTAGTTAAAAAAAACTCTAGCTCTTGAAAATACAAGAGCTTGTAAGATGGAATTTTTTTTTTTGCAAAACCCATATTTGACATGATAGATCTTTTCATAATCTTATCACAAGCCATTTTAAATCACCTAAGTGTGCTGCTGACTATGAGAGACGCTGCAAAAGAACTCTGAAATGTTGAGAGGTCAAGTCTAAGTAACACACCAAATTTATCACTAAAATAACCCTGTGTATGTTTCACACTCTGAAAAACAGATCTGTGTTTCTTCTCTGAGGGATGGCTCCTTTGCTTTCTTGCTGTAGGTAGTTCACTCCCACCTGCTGTTGAAATACCATTTGCAGTTTCATGCAACCATTAGGAGTAATGAGGCAAAGATCATTACCACTATATTGTGTGTTGAAAATCCAAAATCTGGGTATTAGGACAGCAGTTATGAACTTGGGTCAAATGCCAGGTTCTATCTTAAAAGAATACCACCCCAAAATTACCTATCTTGAAAAAAAATCACTTACTTCACATCCATAAGGGTCATATGGCTGCAAGGGAAGGACAAGCCCCTTCTTTGCAAATGTGAAAACTCTCCATGCTTTCCAATAACACAGCTCTCACATTTATTTAATTTCTTTTTTTCACCTTCTGAAGTGCAAAATATTCCTGAACTCCCAACCAATGTGTCTCCTCTATGCTCCTGTTTTCTTTTCAAAGAAGGTGGTACTGGAACCCCAGTGGTCCCAGTACAGGAAGCACATACAGGAATGGAAGCTGCCTTGTTGTTTGCAAGCATCTTTGCAGCAGGTTCTGTGGCTGAGGTAGCCACACAAACCAAGGAGACATTCCCTGGAAAAGAAATTGAAGCTGCCTCCCTTATGTATAAAACATTTATTGAAAAGATTGAAGTGTTTTGTGTAGTGGGGAAGTGGGAAAGAAAAGCAGCTACCTCTGTCCTCTCTCTCGGGACGTCTACTTTACTTCCTTTATCTGACATTAATGAAACAGATGTCACTACCAGCTGTGATCTCAGTGTCACAACCTTTCCACTTGTACTCATTGATGGCTCTAGCTCCACCCTGCACTGGTCGGGGGCTTTTTAAGTTCTCATCTTCATCAGTCCTATAGCAACAGGAGCACATGACTGCTCAGCAGAGGCTGGTGAGCAGCAGCGCCTTCAATGAAGGGGAGCAAAAACTCATTACACTATAAACTGTCACTTTAGTTAGCCTCTCTGCCAAGATGGCCAAAGACAGCTTGTGGGGCAGCTGACCTATTTGCCTCACCCTTGGATGCAAACCAGGCAAGACAAGATGAAGATCTATTGGTACAGCAGCAGAGGAGGCAACATTTATAATGATAGATTTCTCTTCCTCTCTTTTCTGTAAAAGATAAAGAGACTTTTGTTTTGCTGATATGATCCTAGCACCTTTCCCAGGCAGGACATTTGTTTAAATTAAAACCAAGAAAGGCAGAGACACTGAGCACTCTGTATCTGGTCAGTAGATTTCTGTCAGAACCAATAAAAGGGTGCATAGCACATAGAAACGCATTTTAATAACAGCAGAATTAAGCTGAATTTAATAAGAGTGCTTTATGCTACCTTTTGCATGTAAAGAATTTCAGTAAGCCATCAGAATAAGTTTATTCACACGGCTTTAATAAAGGTTTAACCCTGCAGCGGAAACAATTATAAAGTCAGAGTTTGCCAGCAGTTACCGCAGTGGTGTGTAGCTTATTGTGGCATTCAGGCTGTTGCTAAATCCTCCTGCTGCTTCCTCCACAATGGTGATATGTGGCCTGTGAAGTGAGCACTGCATTTCAAGAACCAAGGTGCCACAATCTATATCGGGGATAGGGGGTGGAGGAAAGGAGTGGAGTGGGGGGAGGTTTCTTCTCCTCCAGTCCCCACAACAGCCCCCATTTAACCCTGCAAAGGCCACTCTGTCTCCAACCACACAGGAACCCTCTTAGGAAAAAGGCAAACAGACACAGACTGTCTCTCATCCCACACCTTCAAGCACTACCTCCATGTATTCAGCATGAAGACAGGAACAGTTGGAACACACCTTGTTCTAGCTTTTGCTGTGCTATAGCCAGCATCCTCCCCTCTGAACCTGCTTCAAGACTGAAAGTAGAGAAACAGACAAAAGGGTTAGTAGCTGCCAACTTCTTTCCCTTGTGGGCCTCCTGGACTTCCCTATGTCTCTATAAAACTCACCCATGCTTTATGGGTCAGGAAGATGGGGTCAAGCCCTATAAAAGGGATTCAAGAGGACTCAGTCATGCACTTCCCCTGTTCTGCTCTCCTTGGGAGTCCCTGACCCAGGCCATGGAGTTGAGAAGGGAGCTCTTATCTGAAGTGCAGAAAGCTGCCAGTTTCAGAGCTGAGCTGCCAGCAGCTACCATCCCAAGAGAATCTCTCCTCCAGCTGGAGCAGGGAGCATCTTCATATCCCAGCCAGGCTGGGATATCCCTTTCCCAACACAGCTTCTTTTGAAGGAAATCATGAGATGAAACATATGTTTAGCTTGAAACTAACATTTCCTGCTTCACAGCCATCTCTGAGACCTAATTTTTCTCTACTCCTAGTTTTCTCAAAATACTGTAGTGACCTGGGGTTAAACTAGCACCAAATTTGTGGTTGCATCAGTGTCATTGGAGCCTGACTTCCAGTGTACACTTTCTAGATCCATTCAATATATACATCCCTTAAGTGACCCCCTTGGATCATCTCTTCCATCACTTCCAAACACGCTCTCACTGACTTTAGGGTTCAGTTTTCCATCTTGCACCTCTTCTTGCTTGCCCTCTGTCAGCTTAGCAATATCCTTCCAGAATATCCTGGATTCATTGTGTACTCCTCAGAGTAATGGACAAAGCCAGGGGTTGCTTTTAATTGAAGAGGAAAAATGAAGGCAGTCCTTAAAGGACTTCTTAGACCTCCCATTACACACAAATAAACTAGTAACTAAGAGAGCAGCTTTTTGAGGGAGCTGTAAAACACAGAAGTAGTTAGTGCAGAAATTTCATCTTATCCATACCCAGCTTTGGCAGAAAAGGTAAGTAAGGCTGAGCTGCAGAGGGCATGGGAATGGAACACAGGAGTATGAGCTCCCAGACTTAAAACATTCCTGAGAGAAAGGTAGAAATGGCTCACAGTGGGCCCTTTATGGGAGAAAGGAGGGAAAGCAAATTACTTTAAGAGATCTATCAGGGAACAAATTAAGGCATTAGTTCTGTGCATGGTGCTGGGAGTACAAGAAACTTATCATCACCCCTCTGCTGCTCAATGCCATGGAGTCACTGTGGAGCCTCCACCCCAGCAAGGCAGGGACAAGCATCTTCTGTCTGTTAAGCAGATGAGGAAGAGTGCAAAACTACACCAGAACAAAGAGTAAAAAGTGGGGCAAAATAGGATATAAATCCGAGGGGACAAGCAAAAAGAGTACATTAAACAAGGGTTTCTGGTCTTCTTTATGATCCCAAGATTTGCAAGCATCAGACACAACAGTAGCATTTACTCCTGATAAGATATCCTCAAATAAATCTTATGCTAAAATACCATGCATTAAATAAGATATACTAGACAGGATACTGTTGTACAAAATAAACTTTTGTCAGTGCAGGACATTTCTTTTAAGCAAGCAGCATTGACTGTACTCTTATTAAGACAACTACACAAAGATAATTTTTAAAGCCTATTTTCAAGTTATTCCAAAAAATATGATAATGTTATGCTCTATTATGACAATACAGCATTCTACTATCATATGACTAGATGGCAGCCATACACAGACATTTAAAACATTTATATAATAATGACACATGCTGTTTAATATTGTGCTTTCAAGACCATTTATCCAATTTTTTGTAACAGCCAGGAGGTAGTAAGCTAGGTAATTTGTAAGACTCTAAGTTTAAAAATCTACCCATATTCCAAATTATCATTTAACCCTATTTAGCCTCATAGAAATAAATTTTAATTTTTGCCTCTCAACCAGCTGACACCTCGTATGACATATTTAAACCCAGAGTGTATTTTTACATTTGACATATAAACCTGAGAAAATAGGGATTTGTAACAAAAACATTAACAAGCATTTAACTATAGCCACACTAGTGAGGTTTGCTGTACAACATAGTAGTCTTACTTTTATTTTCTTTCAGACCACTTGAAGAGACATCTGTAACAGCACACCTTTGGTGGTACATGCTAGGGAAAGCTACAGGGAAGGTACAGCATACCTTATGGAAACTGTATCTCTGAACATGCAAACATAAAATATGAAACAATTAGACATGTTTAAGTTGCAGAAAGTTTGATTGTAACTACCATTCATTGAAGACAGGAGACTAAGTCTTTTCTAGACTTTTCATTGTTGAAGTCACATCTGGCAAATGCCCTGCATACAGATAATTTCACTGACATGAGCAGTTTGAGAGTCCCATGGGACAAATGCATTTAAGTAACTTGTGTAACTATTTGCAAGATCTGTCCTTAAAGTAATCCTTGATGTTAACAGATTACTGCTAAAAATCCAATTTTGGGGATTTTTTTGTTCACTAACTGTTCATTTCAATTTTATGGAAAGACTGAAACTTGGAATTAGCAAATATGTAATAAAACAAGTTACAAGAAACTGTACTATACACATTTACTTATTAAAGCCTTACACCATATGCCCAGCACCATCTTCATACAGATGTACTGTAATTTAATCTAACACAAGAACAGTATGGTTTCCTACTAGTAGTTTTTTTAGTAATTAAACACTTCACAGGAATTTGAAATTATCTAGGACTTTATTATTTTGTACAGAAAAAAAACCCCTGGAATTGCTTCATCATTACTTTTACTTAATTTTACAAGCACCATATTTTTCTTTGATCTACAGAAGAGGAAAAGCCAAATTATCTCATGCAAAAACAATGTGATGTAAGCAGCACAACATTCAAAGCGTTAAAGAAATAAAGGATTAATTTTTTTTTCAAGAAATGAGAGCCCGTGCTAATTAAAAGACAAAGAAAAGCAAAATAAGCTATCTTTTTACTTTATAGCTTGGTGGTCTGCTACAGAAAATGCATGTACATGGAATCTGCATAATTATTACTTGTATCATTTACTTGCTGGTATGCACTAAAGCAGCTGAAGTAGTTTTTATATTAAATTTTGGGGAGGAGCTGTAGTGATTGGTTTGTTGGTTTTTGTTTTTATAAAAGATTTTATTTCTGCAAACTAAATCCTGGCAGGTGCTGAGCCCATCCTACATTTACACAGAAATTTAGAGCTTTAAAATCTAATGAAGGGGACTCAAGGAGTGACACTTGTCCATCAGGCACTAGAAGCAGTGGAGCTGTAGCCATTCCTGGCCATGAAGAAACCTTGAACCAACATGAAGGTAGTTTGTGTATGAGCACAGCTTGATGTGATTTTTCTCAATGCTCACGCTTTTCTTAGAGCACCTGTAAATGTTCACAGAGGTTTCAGGGCATACCTTATGTATGAATGACTCCTAAAATGGGAAGGTTTTTGTCTAACCCTGAGTCTGCAAAACAGTATATGCTTGGTGCCATCTACTGGGAGTGCCTGCTCCTGCTCTGGCAGCTCTTAAAAATGTTAGAGTGAAAAAACATGTACTCAGCTTGCATACACTGAAACGGTTAGTCCTGACTTCAGATACACACAGACAAAAACGTATTTTTAAAATACGATTTGGAAGACTAGATGCACTACGGGCACTAATATAAAACTAGAGAATGAAAAGTAAAAGCACTTCACTAGCACAAGTGATCAAGCTGGCACACGCTTACTAGATAGTGTTTTGAAGACAAGGCAGAGGCCATCCCTATTCTAAGATGGCTCCTAACATTATTTCCTTCATTTAACTTTGGAGGGGGGGAATAATCACTTATTTCTAATCTGAAACTCTAACTTTATATTAAATATAAAATAAATACTGCACTGTATTGCTTTGTTCCTTCCAAGAAGGGCAGAGGTACCATTCCAAGCACAGAAATTGGAACGATCCTTTCATTCAAGTCCTTGTAGGACAAATATGTAACTGTCTGATGTTTAAAACTGCTTCTCAGAGCCTGATTTACAGCTCTGCTGGTACTTTGCTCCCATAAGTTGAACAGACAGAGGTTCCAAAAGGTTACAAAAAATCTCCTTCTGTACAGAATTTGCCTTTCAACCAGTAGAAGACCAACCTCTGCACCATTCCAGACACAGTGGGCGCACAACATAGTGATGTGGCTGCAGGGCTGCATCTGGGAAAATTGCTAACTTAAAGCATTATAAAAAAATTCATGAGAACTCAAGCCATTTTTTGTCTGCTCAAAAAAAGCTAAAGTCATAGTGCATTGTGGCATTTAAGCAGATGTTGGCTCTAGTTCTCATTCCCACTGTTAATTTGGTACAGCCTCCACCACTTACTTCCAAGCCTCTCAATTCACTGCACACAAAAAACCAAAGGCAAGGCAAAGTAAGCCTGCGTTAACTTATAAGCATCTGGGGAATTTAGATTATTCTTAAAATATGTGAGATATGTGATTGTATATTATTCCACTGTTAGCCGATGAATTTGGATTTTTTTTTTATATATATATATATACACATAAGAAATACCCAGTCAGTGGAACTCAATCTATTAATGTTTGCAAGACTAAGGATTAAAGACACAAGAATAAAAAGTACTGTTATGAGGTTTTTGTTCAAAATGTGACTACTGGATTCTGCCAGAAAAACAATTTGACAGACAAGAGATATCCTAAAGCCTCGCAAACAAGTATATGGTAGAAAAAGCTTACCAGGGGCTGTGTTTCTAGCCTGCCAACTCTGAGACCTCCTTTCCAAAGCGGGAGCAAAATGGTCATAAGATTGAGGGCCCTCATTTTATGGTAGACATCAGCAATATGAGCATGCATCAAAAGGGGCATAATGAGGGCTAAGGAAATTTGCTTAGTCTGTATTTTTAGGATTTTAAATATGGCTCAGCAACAAATACAACACGAAGCCAAGGTCAAGCTGACACAATGTGGGCTATTCTCTCTCTTCTTCAATATGTGTTTGCAGCTCCTATCTAGGTTAATTGGAATTTTGTGCACATGTGGGGGGGAACAGAACACAAATGTTGCAAAAATTGGACTCAGGTTTAGTTCAAATAAAGTATAATCAGCTTTAGAAAAATCCATCAGCTTGAAAACCGATGTCTTATCACTGAAAAGAATCTTTGAAACATCACCTCCAGATGCTCAGGAAACTATTGGTAACATTTTGCATCCTTATGAACTAGTTCTGAGTGCAGTAAAAACACCCAGGCTGGTTCCTTTTTGATGCCTCAAATTGTGATCACCTAGGATCGTACCGTGTTTATTTGGGTGTCAAGAAAATCCCTAATAAAGTTCCCCAATCAACTCAGTGCAGCTTTTATTTTCTCCTACTTAAACCCACAGGATTGCTGGCGTTCTTCTGCAGACATCACAGATATTGTTGCTGTTGAACTGAAACACAAAATACTCATGAGGTTCAAGGTTTTCATGCTATAATGAATTCATGGGAATGGAGGTCTGATGGCACCTTGCACAGACCTAATGGCAGAAATTGGACCTTACATGTGAAGTGCAGCTGCATCTGGGCATTAAATTGTATGTTTTCATTTCTTTCTTTAGAGAAGTGTGATGTATCTGAGGAATATGCTGTCAGAAGAAGGAAATAAGTAAATTTTGAATTCTGGACACATTTTGTTCATAATTTTCAGTGCAGCATGTCTATAATAATGTAAAATTGGAATGCAACTACACTACACTGCTTAAGATTTTGGAAAATATCATTCAAGCCCTATGATTTAACAGCAGTCCATGTGCTAAATTCTGATATGCATCTTATTTAAAATTTTAAATGGCATTGAATACAATTGGTTTTTAATTTCATTCCACTCCTCCTGGTGCCAAGAACAAGGAAAATAAGATAAAATTTGAGAGAGAATAAGTGGGACAAGAAAGCTGGAGAGAATTTCCAACCATCCTAAAATCTAGGGTATGAAAACCCTCACCCAAGCCAGTAACTTTTACCAGAAAAAGAAAAATGGAACAAAACCCAACAACAACCAAACAAGCAAACTTTTGGTTCAAAGGTAAATTTCAACAAAGCAGAGCAACTCATAGCACACCATTTGCTGCAGCAGAGATACCCAATTCATAAAAGGGCCTTCAATATGCATGACACAACAAGCAAAACCCATTCAACCTGAGGGAAGCCCACAGGCTCGCAGGGCCACTGGCTGGCTCTTTGTCACCAAATGCAGCAGGTTGAATGCAGACATCACTGTGATATCCTCACCAACAAAACCAGAGGCAAAGAACAGGGGCAAGAGCTGAGTAGGGAAGAAAAAAAAAAAAAAGAAAAAAAAAAGAGAGAACAAATTAAAACACCAAAAATGTTAAGATACATTAACAGAAAAATCCAACAATACTTTACAGTTTTTTGAGACCACCACATGGGAGTACAATTCCAAACACACTGTTCCTGGCAAGTTCAGCCCATATCTGACACGCACCCTCCCCCTAATATTTTTTTACATATTACATAGCATTCAATGAAACAACTTTGAATGCTACCAAGGGAGAGGGAGGGGTAATTTTTACAGGAGTCACTTGCAACACCTGCTTTAGATCCCTAAGTTGGAGCAATCCATGGTAGGAACCTACACAGCTGCAAGTGCCAAGGTTCTAAGTGAGAAACCTCGGGAGCTCTGCTCAATCCTGAGTGCTCTGAACACTCAGGAACGCGGGGCAGATCAAACATGTCAACTTCTCTGTTTACTTGATCTTAATGCAACATTTCTGAATGGCAAGCAAGGGAAACCAGTCATTGCTAAAAATTGTTCTTTTGATGACTTGTTTGAGGAACGTGACGTTTCGCTGCAATAAACTTGCCACATATCTTTAAAGCACAATTTTTTTTTAAAGGGCAGGAAATAATTCGCATTGTAAACTGTCCATGAGTTATATTTAAACAATCTGCTGGCCAGTTTAAATACAGCAAACAGAGAGATAACAGACCCAAGATTTGATTTTAGCAGGATTTAACACATGAATACAAATGGTTTCATTTACCCATGATAGGAAAGCGGAAAAGCGGATGCCTTTCCACTTTAGAATGGCTGGATAGCCCATCCATTCAGAAGATTATGTGGCACTGGGGACTAGAGCCAGCCCTCACTGAAGTCAATTGAACAAAGTTATCATGGACACCAGTGGCAGGAGGATTAGGCCCCGGGTGGCTAATGAGTAACAGGGCAGGACTCCCAACTTTCTCCCAGGTACCCTCCTTTTTTTTTGAAGTGTCACAGCAGAAGGACTGCGTGTCCCGGGTATTTCCCAAGCATTGAGAAGCTGGTAACAGTCCCATCCTGAAGAACAACCAAACAGCCCTGTCTGGGACCCCGGGGAAACTTGTCCCAACTCTGCCTTCTCCAGAATACCCCTGCTGCTGCTGAAGGGTGGTGAAGGGGATGGGGCAAGAAGGTGGGAGCTGGAAGGCACACAAGTCATTGTTGCCAGTGACTGCAGAGATGCTTTAAAAACCAAAGAGAATAACCACCCTCCACTCACCCATCACCCTCCTGAGTAGGCCACTGGCTAATTGAAGACCTAGGGTCCACAGAAGAGTGGACAAAGCCCAACTCCACCACCTGGTCCCCTCCCAGCATCACTCAGCTCTTGGGTGTCCCCCTCTTAGCTCTCACAAGCATGACTCTGCGGAACCATTCTGGAGGTCCATACCATGTCACATCCCCCAGCATGCAGACAGGTTCCAGCGTGGTCCCAGAACAACCTCCCATGCCACCACCAGCTTTCCCACCCTCTGCTGTCAGGACCAGAACTCCTTCAAGTGTAAACAGCCTAAAGGAAATTATCCCAAGGATTGTAAAATAGATCCTGACCTCTTGAAAACATCAAGTATTTCAGCCTCCACCAAAATGTTATTTGGTTTCAAGCATTCATAAAGACTCGGGGAATATATAAGCCCTGAAAGCCCAATAAAACATAACTGAGTGTTCATGAAAGTATTTTATTGCAGTTAACTTTTTATTCTTTTATTGCTGACGTTTTGATCACTATTTTTATTTACTCTGCCCAGTAGGTTGAAGTAGGAAGGGAGCTCCTTGTGCCAGGAGCCATGGGCACACCAACACCAGCTTCACTGCAGGCAGCTTGCAGACCAGGGTTCAGAACTGCTTTGAAGAACCAGTAAAGAGAAAAGCAAAGTTTGTTTCCCTGCAGGTAATTAATTTGGTTTGGAGGAGTGCGGAGAACAGGCCAATGGAGAATGATGGCACTGTTGTTGTGACAAATTAAGATCTTTCCCCTGCTCATCCTGCAGCAGACGCCAATCCTGGTCAGAGCCTTCTGCAGTTTCAGGAGCTGGGTCTGCACAGGAAGAGCCAGAGCCCAGCAAGAAACTCAGGAAGAAAACACTGTTCTGGAAATACCACTGTGGGTGGTTTATAAATTCCCGTGCTTTGTACACCTGGACCTTTTTGTGTTAAGAAAAGACCACGAGCTGGTGGCACCTGCCTCAACCCTGAGGGGAAATAGCTGTGCCAGCTCCAGGACCAAGTGGTCCAGGCACAACACTGTGCTAACGTGACTGTCATGCATCTCAGCCATGGTGAGCAGCGCAGCATCACGCTCCCACCACTCAGAATTGTCACCCTTCATGTCTATTTACAGCACTATAACATGCCACTTTTCAGGAAGGACAGATGCTCCAAGAAGTGGTCAGAGCAAAACTCACAGTCCAGAGAAGGGAATGATGCTTTGACAAATGGCTACTTTTTCTTTGGTTTTGGCAGACTGGTTGGTCTTTAAACATGTGGTGCTTTCTACACTGGCTGCAGCACTCAGTTCACAGATGTCCCCTGGTGTCACCAGACCTCTTGGAGCAACCAAGCACCAATGGGGATTTCTCATCTGCATGGCTCTCCTAAGATGGACACTATGTTCAGAGGTAGCCTGTAAATCCTACAGATCATATAGTGACTGCATCATCAGGTGGACTTCAGGAGCCTTTTGCTGGAATGATACACCTTGTAACTCCAGGAAAGCCTGCCTTTTAGGATGTTGATATCCCCATGCTGACATACATTAAAGTATTGACAGCTTTCAGGAGCTTCTGTATTGTCCATTGTAAACATTCAGAAAATCACAAATATGTCCCACACATGGTTTGTTAGAAAGGTAATGTAGGGGGTCTGTCAAATTTGTCCTTTGGAAATTAAGAACTTTGTACCTACTCAGGTTATGTTTTCTCAACCTCTTTCTGCAACTAGAGGAATTTCTTTGGAAGAGGGACAACCTGAGAAACTGTATTCGGATATTATCACATCTTGCTTTTAAAAGCTGTAAGGAAAACATCAAGGGTAGCAAGAGCTGATAACACTTCCAGTTTAAATTTTTCCATATTCACTGTTTTTCCTGAGAACTCAGGTCCAGAATTCCTAAAATCACATGAGAATCCCAGCTCTCATATGAAAAATGTGTAGTTTTACAAGTAAATTTAAAAATAATGGAAATTCTTAAGAGGACAATCTTTTTATCCTAGCCCAAATAATGAGACCTTAATAATGTGAATAGTATGAGGCTTCAACTTTTTTTTCCCACCAAATTCCCTTCCCCCATCCACAAGTCTCTGGCCTTGCTTTGAGGGCAGGAAACAATTAGTAATAGGTATACGCTAGCCAAAGAGCCCAGCTCTTATGTCAGGAACTTCTATGTCACTGGAAAAAGCAGAAGAGGAAAAACACTGCCAGTCTGGAGAAACAACCAGAAGTTAGAAAGACAGTGAAGGGCTGTGAGTCTTCTGTACTTCAGTGTTACATTAACAGTTCAATTTAAGGTACTGTTTGTTGAGTCCCTCCAGAAATTAGTTCAAATACTTGTTTTGCAAAGGTTTTATTTATTTAATTATGTTTATATAAATCAAACTATTACCAAGTGTTTCACTGATAAACTTTAGTGGAATATTTGCTATACGCGTTTATTCCAGCCTTTGCATTTGGGTTCTGGTTTGTTTTTTTTTTAAATTGGCTTTTGCTCACCTTAAGATGCTGCCAGTTAGACTGAGGCAAAAGAGCAGAGCAGCCACCAGCCACTGCAGGAATAAGGAGTGCAGACTAAAGAGAACCACATGAGCAGGGATTTCAGTAAAGCATTGATTTTTCTGTCATTTTCCTTTAACACATTCTCTACTGACACCAAAATCCTTGGTCCCTTCTGCTCCCTGCACTTCCCTCTTAGGTTTGCCATGGTGTGTACTAAGGGGAGGGTAGAATCTTATAAGGAGATGTTTAATGGGGTCTGATCCAATAACCATCACTGAGGTGCCCACTGTGGCAGGAAAACTTTTCAGCAAGGGGATGGAGACTGATGATTAGTTGCTAGAGAAAGGAGACGAGAAGAAGAGTTCCCCCTTCCCATCCCAGATCTTCTCCGAGCATGAAACTAGTACCTTTGCAATGCACAGAGCACACTGCACACATGCCTTGTTGTCTGGACTGAGCATCCCTTCTTCCCTTATAACAGCCTCCTGGATCAAGGGGCCTCCAGCCCTCAAAAACCTCCCTTTGAATATGTGCTTTATAATTCTATTTTTAGTCAACTGCACACTTTGATGTTCTGTACTGAATTTGAATTTTTCTGCACAAATTTGTAAAGTTAACTAACAAAATCTTTGGGAATTCACCTTTAAATAAAGATTTTAGGCTCTGGATTTTCACATGTGAATCCATTAATAATGCAAACAAGGTATCTTCACAATTTTTTGATGCTATTAAAATACCTTGCAAAAAGATCACTATCTGATGAGACTAAAATACTTTACAGCTAGCAACATTCAGCAAAACATAATAAAGCTAATAATAAATGCAGGTTTCTCAAAGGCTTGTAAAAGAGGCATAAAACAATTGAAAAACCCTAACTACAAAAGAACTCTGGCATTTAACGTGCATGCCTGTCTGCATATACTTTTATACTTTTTTCTCCTTCTCATACAATATCAGCTTCTCAGTTACAGCCACATAAATCATAATTATTACACCTGAATTCCCACTTCATTCTTAACACTCTCAATTAAAAGTATGCTTCTCCATACATAGCTGTTTCCACTGGAATGTGCAAACTGAATAGCAATCCAGTCTACTTTTAGAAAGTTTAGGTTGTGCCCTGATAAAAGGAGGTAATTACTACCATGCCTCATGATATTTTAGAGGAAAACCAAGAAACTTCAAGCTTTAAAACATGAAATTAGTACAACCATCAGAAAGGAGTCTTAAGCAGGGAAATTCCAGTGGCAACATCTTCTGCATCCATCATTTTAACATCTGGATTAGAGGAGGAGGAAGAAGAATCTTGAGGTTGAGATCAGACAAAGAAATTGAAGAAAGAGGAAAAAAAAGATGAGGAAGGATCATAGAATCACAGAATTATAAAATCATAGAATGGTTTGGGTTGGAAGGGACCTTAAAGATCATCGAGTTCCAACCCCCCTGCAATTGCCAGGGAGACCTCACACTAGACCACTAGACTGCTCAATGCGTCATCCACCCTGGCCTTAAACACCTCCAGGGAGGGGGCATCCACATCCTCTCTGGGCAACCTCTTCCAGTGTTCCACCACCCTTACCATAAAGAATTTCTTTCTTATATCTAGCCTGAATCTACCCCCTTCCAATTTACATCCATTATTCCTAGTTCTTCCATCACATATCCTATTAAAAAGTCCTACCCCAGCCTTTCTGGAGGCCCCCTTCAGGTATTGAGAAGCTACTATGAGGTCCTCCCTGAGCCTTTTCTTCTCCAGGCTGAACAACTCCAACTCCTTCAATCCAAGGTGCTCTAGCCCTTTAATCAACTTTGTGGCCTCCTCTGGACCTGCTCCAACTGCTCAATGTCCTTCTTATATTGCAGCTCCTTCCTAATGATCCAGAGCTGCTACATATAGCATGTAATCTTGCAGCGTGTAATTGCTGCTCTCCCTGTAGCACTAATGTATGTATTCTCTCCTTCTCTCCCCAAGTCCCACTCTATGATACACAATGACAAGAAAGCCTTAGGGACTCGCCACCCTCCATATTCCATCCTTAGGCTCCATACAGGTCTCACAATAAGGTGAATCAGAGTACTTTTTGTTTTGGATATTACCCAGACTTTGCTCCCCCAGCTAAAAGAGATTATATTCCCACAGCAGACTTCCAGATTATCATGTAGGCGAAGTGGATTATCTTTCCACTAAAATAATCACTAAAATCTTGGAAAATGAACCGGATTCTGAAATATTTGCACATAATTCAGAATAATTTCACCGACTTCCAGCTACTGAGAAAAAAAATATGCTAAGTAAGGAGGTAGAGCTCTGGGAGTTTGAGTTTGTATTAGAATGGCTAACCAGAATAGAAAAATTATTTCTACCTAGAAAAGAAAAATGCTACATTTGAACAGAGAACAAGGAGCTATATTTAATTTTAATTTAATAACTGAATTGAGCTAACATTCTTTGTAGCATCAGTTGCCAAAGCTGGGAAGCTCACAATCCCTTACTGGAATACCCTTTTTGTAAGCTGAACTGGCTGCTGCACCTATTCCCTCTCCTTCTAGTGAAAAAACAGTTTGGCAACAAAGGGGTTGGTGTAACTAAAGCCCAGAGGTGTTGTTCCCAAGGGGCCTGAGATAATCAAGAGAGGGTAATCAAAACAAAGGGGCTTTTGAAGTTTGTCCCGAAAATTGAGAAGGGGAAAAGTGCATTAACACCTCACTCTTCTGCACTGCTCCCACAAAGAAGAGAACTCCGAGGCTGAATTCTCCTTGTTTTACTACATAACATTTATAGAATTATAGAATCATAGAATTGTTTGGGGTGGAAGGGACCTTAAGGATCACCTAGTTCCAACACCCCTGCCATGGGCAGGGACACCTCCCAGTACTGTTCCCTTACAAACAACCAAAGGAGTGGCTTAGGTCAGTGGGCATAAAAAGGATATTCGTACACTGAGTACAAAGGGAGGAGTGAGTTAATTAATTATCTTTTTAGTACACAGAAATTAAGAGGACACTTCCTTCAGGGACTCTGGCTTGGTCTTTAAGGAAGGAGGGGTAAAATGGAAAGAGATTTCATTAGCGTGGAGATGAGACTTGTGGACAACGTAACAAGTGGGAAAAGCAGATTAAATGGGAAAAGAAAATCAGAATTGCAAATGGGTGAGAAAAAGTATGAAGCTCCACGGAGAGGAAGAGATTTGATAAGTAAGGAGTCTCTTGACATGGGACAAAGGAACATCCTTTGATAACAGTAGAAACCAGCTCTGAGCTTGCACATCTGTCATTTGTAGATCTTTCCCAACTGTTATGACTGGCAATACTTCCCAAAGGAGAGTAAATATAGGTCAATTGGGATTTTCCCCTTATCCATTACTGCTCCTCCCAGCTCTGGTGCACCAAAATAGCACTGAGCTGAACTTTCATTTTCCCTGCCCTGGTGGCCTGCCAACAGAGGGCCCATTCCTTTTACGGCAGCAAGTTTGTAACTGCAATGCTCATAAACTATTCTTAAATGGGTCTTTTCTGAGAATCACAGTCCTTTCAACATCTTGGAAAACATCTTCATCTTTTCCATTCCAGGCAGTGGTAAAGATTTAATTGCTTCTGGTGCTCAGATGATGAGATACAAATGTTCTGGAAATAGCCTTTTAATTTAACAACTCCTCCTGGCAAAGCTTTTTGCACTGCTCACCAATAAAGAAATCATCTCTAGTACTAAAAAAACAAAAGAAAACACCCCAAAGTTCAAAAGCTGCTGGGTTACTGCTGTAGATGTAGCTATCTTAGCACTGAAGACATGACACCTATTTTTACTATCAGGTTGATTTGTGTAGGTGTGCTCCCCCTTTCCACCAATATTTGACCTGTCAAGCTTACCAACGCAGCAGAGCCAGCAAGCCTTCTATTCTATTTTTAATTCAGGACAAATCCCATATATCATTTATCAGAAGGTGAACCACAGCTTTTATCACTGAACAGAAGCTCTTTAACAGGAATTTCTTTCTGCTTTTCTGAAGCAACCCTATACTATTTTTTACTCGTTTATTTGAAAAAAAATTAAAAAAACAAAACCTGACTTTGAAGACTCAACAAGTACGTCATTTAGAATTTTAATTCTTTTAAATTTTGTTACACAGGGCTCTGTTACTCAGCAGATTTCTGCAGAATTCTTCCTCAGCTTACAAAGCTTATCTGCCTGAGATGTGACGTGAGCCATTTCTCTTAGCTAGAATATCTCATAAAAATGAGGCACAGAGAGAGCCTCCAGTTGAGAACTGGTAGGACCTAACAGGACTTCCATCATCAAAAAGAAAGTACAATCTTTTGAAAAAAAGCATTGTCTCACTTATCCTAAAGCAAGAGAGAGGAGTGAAACCCAGGCCCACAAAGGTTTGCTGAGCACAGAGGGGTTGCAGTGTGGGAGGAGTGATGGAAGCTGCTTTTTCTGCTGTACAAAGATGCTCAGTCTTGAAACATGGGAGATGAGCTGCACTTGATGACCCTGCTTTATGAAGCACTGTAAGGAAATAGAGAAATTGCACTTACTAGTTCACTGAAGGAGACAAGGTCTCCAAACACATCAGCCCTAAATCCAGCTGTGGCTTTGGCCTTTGAGTAAATTCTGCCCAAAATAAACTTCCCAAATAAACAATGCTCCCTGCCACAGCAGCAACATAAAGTATCCTCAATGCAGGATGGGATGTCATGGGGTTATTACAATGTAGAAATAACCAAGAACGAATCAGTAAGTCTACAGCCAGCAGATTTTAAACATATTTTGAACTCTTTTAACTGGAAAAGTGGTTGATGCTAATATCTATCTACATTTACTAGTAGAAAAATAAACTTCTAGCGTAAAAGACGCACCCAGACAACAGCCCCTATCATTTCATTCAGCATTCAGTTCAGCAGCACAAACCATTTGAAAGCTGAACTATCTCCCAGTATTTTTATAATTTACTACATGATAAAACTCTTTTTTTAGATAAGACTGATCAGATACTCAGTAAAAAAGATTGTAAGTAAAGCATGGGGGTTTTAAAATTTAGTTATTACCTCTCTGATAGCTAGCATGACTGCATTTCCGACCATCTCATGTTGGTTGCTTCTTTTTTTATCATCTCAGCTACTAGAAAAGCATTTCAAGTCAAAGACTTCATAGGTGCCTATCTCTCCCCAGCAACCTCCCGTACAAGGAAATTTTCTACGTGGCTTTCTCTAAAAGACAATACCGCT
This sequence comes from Turnix velox, assembly GCA_013400935.1. Taxonomy (NCBI): domain Eukaryota; kingdom Metazoa; phylum Chordata; class Aves; order Charadriiformes; family Turnicidae; genus Turnix; species Turnix velox. The sequence goes on from VZTY01022955.1 coordinate 142,427, forward strand.
TATCACCACAGAGTGGAGCTATCTCCCTTTCAATAATTCAGGTATTACTCATGAGTTGTATTTCAAGAAGCATCCTTCAAGTTATATCCTTAGCACACAGAAGGAAGTCTATGCATATATCAACAGAATAAAAGTACTCTTTAAAAACGTACCTTTGATCACACAGATTGTGTCACGACAGTATGCAGAGAAGCCTTATGAATATACAAGAAAAACTCAGCCTTTAATCCAAAAAGTTAAAAAAAGTGATAGCATGAAGAAATTCTGATATGGCACATAAAAACCATAAAAGAATGGCTCACACTGAAATGGTAACATTATCTATGCTGAAACCAAAGCACCTTTATGCACTTGAAAAAAATAATTAAAAGAACATCTAATCCATATTAAAATAAAGCAGAAACCCTAGTCTTGTCTAATCAGAGATGTACTTTTATTTTTTATGATAGCAGTGAGAAGACACTACAGCAAATAAGGAAAGAGTATCTTTATATTTCAAATATTTTTTCCCTTATAGCATAATCAGATGAGTTAATATTGAATGTCAATGACTGAGAAGTGAGAGAGAAAACTATGTACATCTTAATGTCTTTAGGCACTTATCAAGACAAAAGCACTCATTCAAGACTGTTTCTCCTTCTTACAAGAAAAAATGTCCAAAGACAAACTTTTTCAGATGAAAAATGCTACTTGGAATTTAGCTGAATTCCAGTTTTCATTGCAGTGCAGTTTAATAGTGCACAAACATAGCATTTGGGGCTTTTCAGTTAGCTAAATATTTTTATAGTGTGTGTAGAGCACAAACATCTGCACCTCTCAGCATCCTAAAGCTATTTTTCAGTTCATGAACAAAAGCAGCATTAATTACATCTAAATAAATTACTTTAATTCTCTGCTTTGATAACTTCCCTTCTATTTAAGTCTCTCTTAGATGTCCAGAATATGAAGGTGCCTCTTCCATCTCTTTTAGTCAACTGAAGATATTAAATCTTGCAGCTTTTTCAATTCACGTTTCACAACCCTGAAAGCATGCAAAAGATCACAACACTTATCCTATACCTGCCAGCTGGACTTGCAGCCAACGGTGACCATGCAAAACATTTCTGTGCAGCAAGAAGCACTTACCTTTTGGGGGAAAAAAACCAAAACCAACAGAAATACTTTCTCATGCTCTGTACAGAGTAAGTGTATGTCAGGGCTGATACTGGAGTTACTTCCAGGGTCAGCTCCAGCTGCCTTGGCTGTGAGCCACCCGTGGGTAGGGACGGTAGCACCCGCAGATGTCAGAGCTGTCAGCAGCCCCACAATCTTGCTCAATTCCCCAAATGCACAGTTGCTGCGCAGCCCTGATGGAGCACCCCCAAAATGCACACAGTGGGGCTGGCAGCAGCCTCATAGCCCTGCTGGAGCCCCCCCAGAACAACCTGCAGCCCTGCCAGAACCTCAACAAATGCACACGTGAGGCTGTCAGCAGTTCCACAGCCCTTCCACAGCCTCCCCAGATGCAGACACCAGGCCTTGCCCATGCCCACATAGCTGGCTGACAGGACAGGCACGCCGCGTAGTTCACCTCTCGTTTTGGAGGGTTACAGGGGAATCAACACAGGTTCATTCTCCTCTTCTTTCAGCCTTTTGTTAGTCTCAAGGCTTTGCATCTCAGATTCCCACCTGGTTCAATATTCTAAGATAAATTTGGACCTTTTCTTCACATAACCTGTTACGGAAAGTGACATCTGCTCCAATTCCTTAAGCAGAGGCACACACAGGCAACCCCCTCCTGCTGTAGCCTGCTGTCAGGAATTTCATTAAGCTGTGCCCCAAAACACAGTTTGTTTCAGTCCTACTTGGATTCACACATTCTGAAAAAGGAAATCCTACACTGAAAACTTTGTGAGTCCCTCTTTCCCCCTTTGGTCCTGACATAATACACTGCTCTCACTGACACAAGAAATTCCTCAGCGACTCAGCCATGTCCCCATGGTATCTTTGGTGCCCAGCCCAGGACCCTTCCTCTCCCAGTGCAAAGCAAGTGAGCCTTCAGCATCCCTTACCAGTATAAAACAAAAAAAGGAAGCATCAGCTCTGTCTCCATAATTGCATCAATGATTAGGGGTTAGCACTCTGTGTATTCTTTTCATAAAACTAGTATATATTCACAGAAGGGTTCTCATTCTCTCACATTTTTACATCTACTTAGAGACTTCCAGAGAGAGAACTTATCTAGGTGTTTGGAAATCTTACATAGTTGCTAGGCAAAACAAAAAAGGACATTAATAAACCATAAGCTGTGATCACTCAAGCCCATCTGCAAATTTTGCTATTTCACTATTTGTAACCCAGTACAGAGAAAGCAACACACACAACAGATTATAAGGCTGGAAAGAGAGTGAGTGCCCAGACAGTATATGTATGGCAGTATATTTGAGGGATTTTATTTTATTTTTTTGAGAAACAACAAAGATAATCCTATGAAGTAGTAGCAGAGATTGATTTCAAAACATTGAAATCTGTGGCACAGTCCTTGCTCTGCAGGCAAACTGTCAGTGGAGCACAACAGTCCCTTGGATCTGTAATGAACTGTCTGGTCAATGTAGCTGCTGAATCTGTTTTTGTTTTTTTCACAACAAGCTCTATCAAAATCTAGCAAGCTTTCCTTCTCACTCTTAGGAATTCAATTTAGGTGCTTAGCTGGAGAAATATGAGCCCCAATATAAAAAATTAGGCACACCGCCATTGAATCATTGCATTCCCAGAAGACTGAGCTAGCTTCTGTACCTGCAGCCTTCATCTGAGGTTGCTCTTCCTCCTCTGGCAAGTTGAAAAATTTATCCCATGGGCTTTGGGAAACAAGATGGGGCTTCTTGGAAAGGAACAAGCACTTTGGAGGATTTTTCAAAGGCTTGTGCCTCTCCAAAAGCTCAGGAGTAGGGTGGAAATGTCCATATTTACAAAGGGAGAAAAGAGAGATATTGGTGAACCACATGGACATAAGCTTAATTTCAACACCCAGGAAGATTTTGAAACAAATTACTAACCAATCCATAAAGAGGCAACTGAAAATTCAAGAGCAATAAGACTCCATGACTGACTTGCCAAAAATCTAACTCGTCAACCAACATTTCAACTCATTTCAACTCGTCAACTCAAGATAGTCTTAACCAGTTGTAGAAATGGTCAAAAGTCAGTAAGATGAAATCCAGTTCGGCTAAGTACAAAGCACCACATTTGGACTTCCTCAAAGAAATCCTCAAATGCACGAAACCATAGGCAAGGACACCAGAGCAGCAGCAGTACTGCAGAAAAGAACACTAAAGTTACAGAGACAAAAAAACTGAGACAAGAAACTTTTTTTTAAAAAAGACAAATTACAATCTAGAGCTCATTACTAAGAGAAACATTATAGAGGGGCTGGAGAGGAAGCTGCTCTGCTCAACAGCAGTGAGGTATCAGCTGAAATATCCAGTAGGGGTGGGATGTAGGACAGAGGCAACTGAGACAAGTCTAGAGAAATTAAAAAATAAGAAATTCCCATAAAAAATTTTAAGGCTTCTTTAATCTACAAGGGTGACCGTGGAGATGGGATAATGCTCTGAAACCTGCATCTTGTCTAAAACAGCATCACAATGCTCAGCTATTACACTGTCTATATTACTGTTATAGTTACTACTGGATTGTCATTAGATAAGAATGTACTGCTCTATAATTCACGTGTAACAGAGCAACAGAAAAGGTGCTTTTTTTTCCCCCAGGCAGTTACTGCACCACATATTTTCAAAGACAGAGTTTTAGGGTCATGCAAAGTATCTGCTGTAATCCTTCCCAGAGTGGTTCAACCACCACTAAAATTGCTTGGTACAGCCCAGCACCTCTGTCTAGCATAGAACCAAGCAGTAAAGCTGCACTGGATGGGAGAGGTCACGTTCTCTAGAAGACTAGAAACCAGCACCATCTGGTGGGTCCCTTCCTGAGTGAGCCACCGGTTTGCTATTCAAGGCAATAGAGGATATTGTGCTTTACATGTACTCGCTTCTAAGTAAGAGCGAGAGCACACAGAAAAAGTGTGTAAACAGTTTGGTTTCTCTTATGAAGAGAGTAAAAGATGATCTGTCAGCCCACAGTATTTCTCCACTGTATATATAAAAGACCAAATAAAACACTGATTTTAATCCAGAAAAACACAGGAAAAAAATGAGGATGCAGTCTGAAGGAGCTGTTCATACAGCAAGCTGTTAAATACTAAGGCTTTGACCATCAGGAATAATTTCTTGCAGCCATTTGAAAGCAGAAATGACAAAGCTATAGAAAACCCTAATCACTTTATTTGTGGAGTCTCTGCCTTTGTGCTTCAGCGCTTAAACCTCATATAGTCGGCTGATCCACCTCAACTTTTCCACCAATGCCTCAGGCTGGCAGACAATGTATCTGCTCCTGTCCTACTCCCTCCCTCATGCTATGGCTACTGACAGTGCCACTGCCATGAAGAGGTAGAAGCCTGACCAGTCTGACCCACAAAAGCTTGGATACAGCATCATTAAGGGTTTTGGTTTGGCTCCCTCAGCGGCACCAATACAATTTCCACCTAAACTGGGTTTAAGCCCCCAACAGCTGCTCATCATCAAGACACATAAGCATCTATTTTGTGCTTAACACCAAGCTGCTGCTCATCATCAAGACACATAAGCATCGATTTTGTGCTTAACCAAACCAAAACCAAGCTTTCTTCCTCCCAGCAGTGGGATGCTGACAATCTGACCCTGCTGCTTCTAAGAAGTCCACTATTTTTCTAAGCTGATTTGAGCAAGGGCAGGAACTTTAAACCAAACCAAGGCTTGTTCTTGAAGCAGCTGCATGAAACCCAAGGCCAGACTCACTGTGATATCAAACACCTGCAGCACAGACATCCATGTGGGTCAGCCAACCCACCACACAGGTCCTCTAAGAGGTTAAAGTCACCCGCATTCCGTGCATGCAGCTGGAGACATAGCCCTACCCATGAATTTTCCCTCCCTCCCCCGGGTACAGGGAGGAACAAGAACAGGGCAATCCCTCAGCCAGACCAAATACATTTTGGACTGTTTTGTTTTGGGCGGCACAGATCACTTCCCCAGGAAGCTGCTAAGGTTCCTTCTGTTGACTTTTTGGAGTGTTTTTTTTTTGTTTTGGTTTGGTTTTTTTTTTCCATTTTCATTGTGTGCTCAGAGTGAAAGTGGCATTTGGCAGCTACTTTACATCAGGGCTATTGTTGCTCCCTGGTAGTGGGGATTTGTTTTCAGTCAGGTAAAACATGCAAAGGCATTGTCCCTGTTTGGAAGAACACAAGTGTTGAAGAGGCTCCAGGGCGAAAAGCTTCCAAATGCCATGCACAACACTACTATTAAGATTTCTTGGATGTGGTAAAAGCTTCCCAACAAAACAATACACTAGCACACTATGTATGTTCTGCTAAGCTGCCACTCACATTTCAAAGAAACCATTAATCCCTACATTCAGATACTATGGAAGGGAAGGAGTGAAGGGGGCAGTTCTGAACAGGTCCCATCCTTGGACTTGGTCTGAGGAACACTCCAAAGCTGAATTGTGTTTAAATGCAAAACCCTAATGCTCAGCCTAAATAAAGAAGTGCTTGTTCTATTAATCATATTACAAAACAATGCTAAACTATAACTTAAGCCTGTGAACATAGCAAAACCATGTTAGCACCTTATAAGTTTAAGCATTGTTCTTGCCTATTTTGGGCTAGTGCTGTTCAATTCCTCAGGTCTTTAAGTCCTTACTGAGAAAAGCCTCTTTATTCCCAGTACCAGTTGCTTGATTGTGTGGTTTTCGGATAATGCTATTGGAATTGAGGTTTCTAAATAAGAACCAGAAGGCTGGAGCTAAGCAGATAAAGTATAATTTCCAATTACCTCACCATAAACGGGGTTCCCAAGGAATGCTTCTATTCTATTTTCAGACAAAAATAAGGATCATCATCTTCATGGATTAAGGACACAAAAATCTCCATCCCAGAATGACACTCTCCATCTTCTGGTAGAAGTTAATGATGCAATACATGCTCTCATTCTTTTCTTAAGGGTTTGGTTCAAAATTACTTTAAAACATTGGTAGTTGGTTACATATTCACAAATTTCCATGGAAAAGGACTTAAATCTTTAGTTTTGAGTTGGCTTTTTTTGTTTGTTTGGTTGGTTTTGTTTTTAAAGCTAGTACATATTAATAGTTTACCAAGAACCTGAGATCCTTCTGAGGCAAATGAAGAATCTGAAAAGTTAATAATACAATCCTACAGAAGTGACAAGAGTGAAGGAAGGAAAAGTTAATATCTAGCAACTTCTTACTCTATGAGACACTTACCAAAAAAAAACCCAAAACAAATACCCTCAAAGATGGCAGGTTTTTTTATTGTTATATTTTAAAGACCTCTTTTTCTCTGTCTAGTGTAGAGAAAGTAGCCTCTAAATAACTCCATGTATGGACACGATTATTCCAGAGCAAGGAACACCCTATTTCCATCAAGCCTTGGAGCCTGTTCCAAAATAAGCATACCAACTCAGGGAAAGATAAATCCATACCCAGCTCTATTCTATACTAATTCCTAAACACACTGTCATAAAGACAGCAGGAATGTGAGAGTCCATTTTTCTGGGGAGCATAAAGAAACCTTTTAAGAGATCAGGGCTAGACCAAGCTATAATTAGGCTGATAGTTTATCCCACCTTCCCACCGGCCAAAGCCTCCACAGCTTAAGTTCATACCCTGGGTGCTGCCAAAACTGCAGCATTTAATGACAAAAATTAAAAGAATAGGAAAGAGGAAAGAAGGTCATATACCCTACCTATGACTAATACAATGTCGCATGCAGATTAAGAGTTGCTCTGTAATGGGGACACAGTCACTTGAATTATGCAGCTCAAGCAAGCTATCACAGAATTGGATGGCTTTGCTGCATCGCTGGCTTGTAGCAATGCCAGTCAGATAGATGCAGACAGGCAGACTTCTTAACCTTCTGGCTGAGAAGATTAAATCCTCCTTAACAGAGCAATCTCTTCTCTCTTCCCTCTCCCTTCTATTTCCCCATCTTTTAAAATTAAGAACCAAGGAACCTTTTGCGAGCCATGTGAAAAGGAAGCCTCATTTTCTCACATTTCTAGTGTAATAAACAGGGTGGACCTCCAATAGTGAAACAAGTATCACCTTACAAAGCCGACAGAATGTGACTAGGTAAATAAGATCCTCCCATGCCTTCATAACTATCAGGGAAAAGGACCAAATATCTTCTTCATGTGTAAGATATCGAACAAGGAATCCTTACAGCACCTGCATTAACAAAATCCCCATAAGCATATAATTACCACCACATGGAAAAATAAGTAAGGTCATTCAGTTAAAAGAAGTTATTTTTGTCAAGGATCAACTGCATATATATAGCTTTGCTACCAAATATAGAAACATTACCCCATATAACAAAGGCACTATTTTTAAAGATTGCACTTTTGGGATGGGGAGGAAATAGAATTCTCTTTTCCATAATTTCATAATCATTTAGACTGGAAGGGACCTTCCAGATCATTAAGCCCAGCCATCAGACCAACCCTGACAAGCCTTGTAGCTGGACAGGGACTTGAATCCTTGACCCTCAGATTAGAAGTCTGATGCTTCCGAACTGAGTTTTTTCGTCCCAGTTTGTTTTTTTTTTTTAAATGCATATTACAAAGATCTGAGGAACACCAGCCAGGGGAAGGACCAAGCAACCACATTATGGACTGAACCATATAGGGCTTAACTCCATTGACTTTAGTGGGTTAGAAAAACCAATGCACAACTGTGTTTAGAAAAAAATCTTCCTTCATCACAGATTTCTAGGATTATCTAGGATTATTTAGCAACTCCCTATATAAAATTTGAAAGACAAGAAACAGTTTAAGAAACAGTATTCTAAAATAAGCTGTGTCTACAGCAAAGCAAGGGACTCTTTTAGAAACTCTGAGCAAACGTCTGATTAAGATGACAAGCCACATGGAAACTCCTTCCAGAATCAGACTTAAAGGGCACTGTTACCAACCAAATTTGGCAGACGGGGAATCGTGACGAACGGTAAAGGCATGCGTCAGCCCAACAAAAAAGTTGGGAACCATCAGGAAATAACGGCAGTGAGTGCTCTTGTAAGCTCAGCGAGGGCGAGAACGCAAAAACAGGGCAAATTCTAAGGACAAGAGGCTGGAGTGGGAAGAATGGCTTCGTGTCACGGTGGGAGCAGAGCTGGCTCTCCCCAGGACAAGCCGTGTCGCTAAGGCAGATTCTGCCCACCGCAGGCGTCGCACTTTGACATCTCACTTCAAGAGCGCACAGCTTCAGGACTATTTTCCTCATGAAAAAAGGAAAGCTTAAAATAGCGCAGAAAGCACGACATAAACACAGGGCTCCACATATTTTCTCAAGAAGCTGTGTTTAAAGTCACAGCTCTGTACAGAGATCTGATGTTTATCACAAGATAACCAGAGACCTTCCACCTTTATCTGTAGATGTCCATCGTTAGGTTTGGCATTTTTAATACACGGTTAAAGATGACGGCGCCTTCAGACGCTCTTTACCCCGAGGGGATGTCGGCTCAAGCAGAAGAGCCGGCGTTCACAGCAAACTTGTCAAATACTACAGCGAGTCTCATTCCCGTTTCCAGGAATAGCGAGAGGAACCCAGCACAGCTGCGGAAAGGGGGGCAGTAAGAAGTAAAACTATGTACTCTGCATCGCCAGTGTTTGTCAGCAGCACTGCACGGGACGGAGCCGGTCACGGAACGTTCCCACCTCCCAGCTCCCCCAGGAAAAAAACAAGGACCGCATTCCCGGCGCCTACGTGAAGTTCCAGCTCCTTTTTTGACCAGCGAAGCGCAATTCAGCGAAGAGGCGAGCGCAAGCCACACGGCTACCCCCCGGCCAACTCTCCTGCCGTCCATCCCGCAAAGTTCACCTCCTTCCTGAGGCCGGGGCGGCGGCAGCCACGGGCAAAGGGCAGCCGGAGCTCGGGCCGCGTGTCCCCGCGTTCAAGCCACTGCAGCGGCCGGGATGGAAGGATGA
>VZTY01022955.1:153293-200849 GCA_013400935.1 Turnix velox
GGGGGGGGAATTGGGGAAGCCAGGACGGCCGCTGTCGGCCACAAGCCCAAGGAGAGAGCGAGGCTGAGCACAGCCAGAGGAGTTAAGTTCATTAAAAATATTTTTAAGAAAGGGCGGGGGGGTGGAGGGAGCGGGTAGAAAATAGAGCGAAATTTTCCCTCTGCCAGCTTGGTTGCCCCAGCAAAGAGCTATAATGACGTAGGAAAATGAACATATGTAGGGGGCTTGCAGAGCCTGCCTTGGTCCTCCTACTCCACAGCCCTAAAAATCAGTATAATTGAACATATAATAAACAAAACTGCACAGAATAAACGCAATGAGGGGGGGAAGGGAAAAAAATATTTCTGTTACCCAGTCAAAAGGCCTTTGAGAACTTTCTATCTCAAAACAGAAGTAAATTGAGAGGACAAGGCAAAGATGCTCCACCTCTAACATTCCTGTAACAATCACAGACAGAAGCCTCCCCAGCCAGGGCAGTCAAGATGACACCCTCCACTCTCCCCCTTTGCAAACTCTGGTCAAAGTCCAGTTAAGTGAACCCAAGTTGTCGATTTCAGCTCACAGGCCCAGCTGCTTGGCTTCACATCCCAACCACCATTAAAAATTACTTTGGTGAATTAACCCCCAGACCACCACACAAGAAGAGTATTCAGGTTAGAGAGACATCCAAATATCTGCAAGGTGAGACACATTTAAAAACCCCTAATAAATCTTTAATTTGAGTTTGGTTGGTTGTTTGTTTTACAGGACAGGGAGACAAATTACAACAAATATCTGATTTCTCTCAAAGGTTCAGGTATTATACACATTATTCCCATCTGTCTTGCAGGAAGGGATGTTGGTCAACAGTTTAAGGTAAAATAAGCTGCGTAATAGTAGGTATTTCAATAATAAATGTACAGTGTTTACAAGAAATATATTTTAGAAGCAAGATAGATGCATTTGCATCGAGGCAACCTTTTTAAAATGCCACAACTACTTTTTACATTCAATTCACTCTTGAAACAGGTCACAAGATGGGGTCACTAAGGTCAGGTTAACAAATCACTATGATGCACATCAAATACAACAAAATTAGTTTATATACATATATATAATACATATACATGTATATTATACATATATGTATATTGTAAAACTCATCAAAATCTACCAGACCTGGCACAATCTACTTACCCATCAAAAATATGTACTTGCCCTTGGTAAGTAGGATTCTGCATGGCTGATTATATATTATATATACTCATTCATTAGCATCTGAGACATAAAACTGAGGATTTAAATTTTTTTTTCAGTTAACAAACGCTCCAATAATAAACATGGTGCCCACAAAAGCACAAAGGTAAGGCACAATAGGATTTTTCTGTTGCAAAATAGTGTGCATCATGTTTACTTAACCGTAAGAAAAACGTGCATTATTTGTGCAAGTTCATGCTGCAAATCCGTCCTATCTACAAACTAAAGTGAGTTCAGTAAAATCTGAAGGACTGGTGTGCTTCCAGTCTCACCTCCTACAGTATATTTAGCTGGATAATTAGATAAAATTGATGTAGGAGTGGGGATTAGTAAAGCAAATAATCTTAGATTTGCAACTAAGCTTCTCAGCAACAATTTCATACTTCTAGGCAAGTGTTAGTAAATTTAAAAGCTTGGGATCCTAAGATTTGCTGTCAGCTCTATTTCTAAGTTCACATCAGCCAAAATTGTTGCAAGAAAGTATGTACCTTTAGAAATTTTTAACAGATAACTGGTTCATTAAAACAAGTTGTAATGTATTGGGAAAGTCACTAAATCCCAACAGTATTTTGTCAGAGCCCTGTCAATTGTAATAATAAATACAGCTTTTCACAAAATATTTCTCCAATTATCTGCCAATTGCTTTTTTATTGCTCACAAATTTGAATTCATTACAATTGTTATCAAGACATAAAATCATAGTCAGGTATTTTAATATAAAACTTATAAAAGATATTTAACCTGTATCTAACACTTTAAGGTATTTGCCCTCTTGTCATGGTGCAGCCAAAACCATACAAAACATTTAGGTTTTGAATAAAATAAGAAGCTTATTCACTGCTTCAATGCAGACATCCTCACAGAACACAATCATTTTTGCCACCACCAGCATTTACATTTATATACAAAACCTACTACATCCGCATTCAGTTTGTTTTCCCTCATGCTTAAATACAACCACTAGTGCCAGATTAACTTTCCCAATACCCCAGCTGCAGAAAAAGATTCTTATACAGCAACAAAAAAAATTTTAAAAAAAGTTATTTTGTTTTTAACTTAATCAGCATCAGGAACTGTAGGCTGGTTGTTACAAAATACCCACAAGATTATTTCACGGGAAACTATGGAAATACAGGAAGTCATCTTTTTTCCATGCTTTTGTATTGTCAAAAACACTTCTCGGTGCAAAAATACAGTCACCACATCTGCAAATGTATAATGAATTTGGTATTCCTCATGCAAAACTTAAATGCATTGGTTTACTACAGCCCCCAAAAAAACTTCCTGAAGCAATTCTTTTTCTTTTTTGTCAGCTCAATATTACTGCCTCATCACTAAGTCCCTTTGGAAACAAGATGTCTGGAACGTTCAAAACTTTTATTTAATTCATTAAAGTATTACATACAAAAAGCACTAAAAAAGGAAGACGGCAGCCAAACAGGAAAATTCCTGTTGCAAGTAACAGTCCTGGCAGTTGTAGAAAGTGTTCTCAGGAACTTCCCTGAGAATTAGTTGTGCCTGTCCGAAGACGCAGATGTGACATAGAGTTCATGTGTTTGTTTGATGGCTTTAGTGGAGTGTTACAAGTAAGAGCCTGGGGGAAACGATGATGATACCGATCTAGTCGCAGGTATTTTACCGTTACCAGCTTCCCTATGAAGCAAAGAAAACAGAGAAAGAGAAACCTTCTACTTCAGTATTACTGCATTTCACTTTAGGACATAATGCATACAAACATGTCATTACACTGAAATTAGTTTTCCAGGTGATGACCAATAAAAAAGATCTGCTCTTTGTTACAGCTCAATACTTTAGAGATAAAACATTTCTCCATTTGAAAGAACTCCACCTGCACCCACATTCTGTTATTTCTACCCATTTTATTCCTCAGAAACCCCCATTTCTTACCATCAAACCAAGAGCCATGTAATGCCTTGAAAGCCTTTCCAGCATACTCTGGAGAGAGACACTTGACATATACACAACCCTGCATGAAGAGAGAAAGGTTTGGAGGTTGTTTTTTTTTTTCCTTTGGAAGCCTGACAGACTAAAAAGAGTAAGGCCTGGAGACGCTCCTGGGACGACACTCACCTCACGTGAATTTTTGTCAACAGCAATGTGAACAATTCCATCATTATCACTGCATTTCTCCAAGATTGCTTCTTGAATAGCTAAATGCCAGTGATCGCCAATTTCCCTGTGCAAACAATGAAAGATTTAATTAAGAATGTAATTTTTTAAATGTTCACAATGATCTCATCTTTGCCCACCAAGTTTGGTGTCTCTGGGAGTTGGCATCATTTTCTGTTAAATGCCTTTGGGAGAGACTTAGTACTTTCACTATTGAACATTCAAGTAAGTTGGGTCCTATGGTCCAACTGCAGAAAATTTAACCATAAAAAGCAAGAGAAATAATTGGTATTTGAGGGCATTTGTCCTCCCTTTCCAACAACCTGTCATCACCTACCTCTGTGAAACTTCAAGCAGTTATAAATCTATCTCCCCACAGCTGCTCAGAGGAGATGGCTGTTGTTCCAAGGAAAAACCACTTCTACCACAGTGGAAGAGCAGGGAAAGGCAAGAGCACAAAGATCTCTGTCCCTTTACTCTGTCACTGAAGCAATGTCACATAGACAGCCTCAGCATGCTGAGGGAGCTTTTTAGCTCCCTCAGACACCATCCATCACTAAAATAGTTATTCACTATCACAAAGCATCAAATTGCATTCATCCCATAGGGTAGAACCAGAAATGTTATTAAAATCACATTCCAGTTCTGGGAGCTTTCCACAAAATAAATATTTTATTATAAAGATTAGTCAGTCTTTAGGTACAGCACTAGACAGAAGCATTGTGAAGGTACTGGAAGAACTATCTGGTCCTAATAAAATAAGCCTAAGCAGAGGGAAAACAGTTTCAACAGCCTTAATAGACCTTTAAGCCTGCCTGAATAGCCTTTAAACAAAAAAAATGAAGTTACTCTTTTCATAATACCATCAGGAGCTTTAGCCAATTTAAAATTTTTACATAAGGCCAAAATTCTTGTAATATTTTGTCTACATTCCTCCTCACTCGTGAAAGATCAGCAGGGCATGCAGTGTACATGGGGAAACTAATCGATTAGGGTGTTACTTAAATCTGCTGTAATACTTGAGGGACTCTGGTGGTAACATGGAATATCAGATGTGTTTCTGTTTATTTTTGTCATTTGACCATGACTAGTTAGAGGATCCGATTTTCCAGCTGATGTCCCATACACAGGAAGATCATATATTAACAAGCAAACAAAAGTGAGAAAAGGACACAAGGAGACAATCCAAATTAAGGTCCTTTGGGTAGAGGCCTTTAGTGGAAAACACCTACAGTTCAAAACATTCCAAAAGTCAAGAGAAGATGCACCCTACTTGGGTTAGAAGAAAAAAAAAATTCTTTTTACTTTAAAGCTCAAAATTAAAGCAATTCACAAGTCTCCTTCCCCTTCTTCAACAGTGGAAATAACATTATTTTCTAAACAACAGGATGTTAGGGAAGTAATTCTAAGATGCAAAAGCCATGACTTGTACAGGACCTCTTCAACCCAAACTATTCCAAGATTCTATGAAATCTTGAATGTGGTGTATTCTGTCCCAGACCACATCCAGATTTTCTTGAGAAAAAAACTGTCACTTGCTGAAAGCCAACTACCCTAAGAAGAGGGCCTATTGTTACAAGTATGTAACTGTCTTTAATGCTGTGTATTTCTCCCAAACACTGATGTCAGCACATGACTCCCAAGTACTCATTTCCTCTTCACAAACGAAGCAGAAGCATATTCTCAGCCTACTCTGCTTTTTGCGTTTTACAGACCCAGGGCACAAAATATCACAGTTAGCAACTAACTTGTATTTCCCATAATGAAACAGGCTCCATCCCTGATCCTGCTCATGTGCTTTCTGTTAATTGTGAGTCCTGCAGGAAATTCTTGCTAGCTACCTGTGCTTTGTGAACCATTCTTGTTACAAATTGGTACATGCAGAAGTGTTGAAACAAGCTCATCCAAATGATACCTAGACTGGGGTCTTTTAAAAACAGTCTGTGTCTAACATAGTGAATATCAAGAACATACCCCAAATTTTAAGTCTGCTGCTGTGGTCTGTGGTTTCACAATGTGCAAGCAAGTTTTACTCTGTTAGCACTGATAAATACAAATTGACTGGTATATTCCCCAGATGACAGTAAGGTCGAGAGAAAAGACCTCTATTATGGATGGCTGATTTTATCAGCTATTGGCATATTGCTGAGAAGTCCTTTGTATTTTGTTATTAGTATACAACAGTTTAACTTAAAGAACAGCTGAAATCTGATTTTGCTAAAGAGAGCAAGTTAAAGGGAGATAACATCTCATTTACTAGTTCCACTGACAGCAGATATTATGAGCATTTTGAAAGCAGGAGTACTCCTCTATGCTGTTGGTAACAGTCCTCATCTGAATTAGCTAACATCTTTACAATTAATAAGGTATGGAGCTAAAAAAAATTAAGTGTGGCTAGAAATGGAAATGAAAGAGTATACCCAAATTTTTAATCAGTTGTGTCTATTTTCTGGTGACCTCTCCTACTTCCTATTATTCCCTAATTCTAATCAATAGCTTTTATTTTCCACTGAGCTAAGATTCATCAGTCCCAATTGAAGTATCACCTCTACTCTCTTATGATGGCTAGGATTTTCATTTTTCTCTTGATGGCTAGCATCTTCATTTTTCTCTTACATAATAACAACAAGAAATACATTACTTCAGACAAGTTCGTGGAAGCCCAGTATATCTCTCTGCACTGGACAAACCAGTGCAGAGATTAGAAAGGATTACCTGGCATAACCTGTGTATTAGTCCCCATCTCCTAATGTGATCTAATATGCAGCCAGTGGAGATACTAACACAACAGCAAATGAAACTTAAAGTCTCTGAAAAAAATTATTCTTAACTCTTGGCATATGAAACAAGACTTTTTACTTATTCATTCACAGTACATTGTAAACCTACAGTTAACCCCACACATACTTAAGAATTATATATGAGCACAGAAGCTAGTATTCTGCACTAATTTTTTTAACTCTTCACACTACAAAAAACTCACTTCAAAAATAGGCAGTCACATTGACATTAAAGTTAAATTCAGTCTTTTAAATACAGCCAGTTAAATACAAACTGTGCAAACCCTAGAACAGTCTAAATACTCCAGAATACTTAATACTTCAGAAATTTTGTTGTTAGGCCACATGAGTCTCCCCTTATCAGCCAATATAATTGAACATTTACAAAATTTATGAATGGAGAGAGATCAGTCATTGCTCAGAGTAGTTCCTCTAAATGCAGTACTCTGAGAAATGCTGCCAAGACACAAAGCAAGACAATGATGGACAGAAGACTGACAGCAAGATTATGTCTTCTCATAAAGAGGAAGATGATTTTTTTTTAATAAATCACAGTTTTGTTTCTTTTAAGATATTCGTGTTTACTCACTTCTGCCAAATCCCTCCCAGGGGAAAGAAATGGACCCTTCCAAAAGAATAGAGAAATACAGATGGGTAACTGTACTTACATAACTGGATCAAACATATTGCGGATCTTTAGACATGGCGTCAAGCTGTTTGGTGGTGAATTTCTTCTATCTAAGTGAAATGCTACAAAGAAAAATAATTTTAGTAGTATTTATTGTCAGGCTTAATACCATATAGATAACATGAGTCAAACTTTTAACATTGACATCTTTATGGTTATACTTGAAAGAATATTTTCCTTCATTACATGAAGGGGCTCCAAGGAAATTAAGTTCCCCACATTCTGCTACTGCATTAAAGACAATGTATCATACTTAACTTTTTAGATTAAAAAGTTAACATTTAAAAAGATAATGCACTCTTATGTTCAGACCACAGCACATGGAAAGAATTCAGGATGTTTTTAAAAATGTCATATAGTTGAAAAGAAAGTATTTGCCTTACATCTCCATAAAAAGACAGATATTCTTAACATCTGGAACAAGTTTTTGCAGCTGCAAGTTAACCATTCAGTACTAACTGCCTGATTAATTTTCCACTACTTCCACTTTGGAGGCAAGAAACATCTGACCAAGAAACAGGGAAATGCTTAGATGGATATTGTATTGCATCTGTATTGCAGTAACAGCAAGGTAGTACTATACAAGAATGGAGCTCGTATGACCCTAAATGCTCTACACATGATCAGGAGCTTGCAAAAATCTGAAGTGAAACACACCAAAGGATAACAGAGGTATAAGAAGAAAAATGGAAATTAAAAATAATGGACTCTTTCAATGCTGAGCAATCCCATGAAATACAGTCTGAAGTTCTAAAATAAGTTATTATCTTCTCTAAATTTCAGAAGTTCTATTTGTGGGAGTTCCAACAGGAGACTGCACCATGAGAAAATGAATAAAGAAGCCTTTCAGATTAGTCCCGTGCCTTGAAAAAGGCCAACAAAGCAGACACAGAAATGGACAAGGAACAATGTGGTAGAAGAACTTCCAAGGCTTAAAGACTTGAGATGAGTAGATTCAAGAGTTTAAACATAACATTAAAAACCTCGACAAGATAAAAATGATATTCCAAACATTCCTCTGCAATCCCTATTTTGGACAAGTTTGACAAGATTCAAGATGTTTCCAGCATTGTAAGTCTCAGTTTAGGGAACATGACACTACAGGTCTGTGCTTCTTACTATTGACTTTTTAAAAATATAATCTTGCAAGTAAATACAAAATATGTGAACGCTGGTGCTCTTCTGTACATCACCAAAGCAAAAAATCCTGTCATGCAGTAGAAACTGAATCACATAGAAGACACTGAATATGAAAGGCAAGCACCAACCAAGAGAAAGCTTATCACCTGCAGATATGGCATAGACAAACTTGCTTTTCGTTTCTGAGGAAAAGTAAATAAAAAAACTAGAAATTAGAAAAGGTGGTTTCTGAATCTAATATCATAGCTGACAGGTTCCCCAGGTAACTGAAAGTGTTCTTCTATCTGAAAACACAGAGTCCAAGTCACCAACATCTCTAACAGTTGTCCATTTTGTCTTGGGAACGGATTTCAAAATATGCTGGCGACACCGCATCTATCTCTGCACTGCCTATAGTTTAAGGACAAGTCCTTTTTCAATAGCACATGGTTTTGTAAAGTTTTTTGCCCTTGATTAAAAATTGCATATAGGGTATATTAATAAAAACTTTACAGAAAAGGACTTACCTCATTTATGTTGATTGGCTCCAGCAGATCAAGGGGGGAATGTGAAATGTCACCAGCGTATTGTACACTGGGGCACCACACCATACTAGAGGTGGTGATCTGGGATGGCCTATTCATGGACCTGGACCTGAAAAGGTGTGGGGTTGAGGAAATTATGTGCTGATTGTTAATAGCCAGGATTATTCAGCACATGGTTTTAATCTAAGGATAAAATATGGCAAGTTATTTGCAGAGCTCCCAGGCCAAGAGGACCAATATTTCTGCAAGTTGTTTGTGAACTCAAAAACCCCACATACTGTTTAAGGCAGCAGCTATACCATTAAGCTATGCAAAAGTAACAAATTGGGAAGATATTAAAAAAAACCCCAAGCTTTGCTTTCTCCAGTTACTAATAATCTTGATGTACTTTTGATTAAAGCATCTCGAGTGCTTGCAAGGAATACTTCACCCAGAGCACACTGACAACACAAATCTAACCTGCTACCAACTTAATGTATTATCATACTAGTAGAGCAAGTGTGTCCAGGACAGTGCAGCATATGAAAATAATGATTTCTGCTTTTGTCTCAAAAGCATTTCAAAGCCATGGTAAATTAAAATAAAGGTTTGTAACTTATACTAAACTTTTTATGCATAAGGAGAAAAAAAGGCTACAGAGATCAGTGAGCTACAAAATTAATGCTAGCAGACTAATGAACATTAAACCAGACTAATGAACATTAAACCATGTACCAGAAGTGGGACCAAAAAAAAAAAAACTAGGGAAGACAGACAAGTTAAAAATAATGTTGTATTTAGACAGCAATAGTCTCAAATTTATTACACATCTACAATAATTAATTTTCCCCCTGCTTCTAAAAGAGCACGTTTAAGTGAAAAACTATTCAGGTTAGAGTACTGATTATTTGAAAACTTCCCCCGGTGGTATATATACAAAATATTCTCCTGACAATAAGGGCATAAGCAGACATTCTTGTGGGACAACAGTCTAAGCTGCACCATAATTAGCTGAGTACCTAATTTCTTTTCCCAAATACGTTGCAACAATTGAGTTAAAAGATGAAGGTAAAAAGATGGGTGAAATAGGCAAACAGAAGCACAATTTTGAGCAGTAAATAGCTGAACAAGAAAATTATTAGAAATTAGATAAATTCCCCTTGGGGACTAGTGAGCACCTTCAAGAAAAAGGAAGCCACTTTGTGTTTCAGTCACAATGCACTTTATTACCTCAAACTGAATATAACTATCATTTTCAAATCAAAGAAGAGCAGCAGCTAAAAGCTTGTGCTTTCAACCATGTCTTTTTCATTGTGACTGAAGGAAGAAGTGGGTCTCACAGCTTCAAAATGAAGGTTGAAAAAATAGTATGGCTTTCTGTACTTCTTGAATTACTGTATCATTACTAAAGGGATTCCCCAGTATCACCACCATGGGTTAAAGATCATCCAACAGTTCTTTAGATGTGGATTTGATGCACCAGATAACATTGAAGACTTGCATCTAATACAGACCAAGTTTCTAAAGAACACGTTTATTCATCTTCAGCCACAGCTCACCCATTTATTAAGTGTAATCCTTCTTAACAAAGGCAAGAACAAAAAGATAAAACACTTGGTTGAATGAAGTTATACACGTGATACTTTTCAAACAGGAAAAATACTGAAATAAAAACACTGCTATGAAAGATAGCATGGAATGGGTACAACGTTTTCCAACAAGCATAAAATTACAGTTTTCTTGCAATAGTAAAGAGCAGCTTTTTGTTTTTTTAAACCTGGAGAAAGGATTATATTCTCATGAGTTAGAGACGAGGGGTGTCATTCACATAAGGTAACAGGTTATCTTTCATGCTGCAGGATGAAATATCACCCTAGTTGTGGTACTTTAGAGAACCTCTTTATCTCATCTGCAGAGCTGTTAGCTTAGCTGCATTGAAGATCTGCCTATGTATTTTTCTTTAGAGAGCTCCAGTTATCAAAAGCACAACAGAACAATAGTATCTGTTCTTTCAAAAGTAAACCGAATGCACTTGAAATATTTTTCTCTGTCAATTTAATTAAATTGCACTTTGGTATAATCAAGATTGTTTTTTAATTGACAGTTCTCTTACCAACCGCTTTCAAAACATCATTTTTATCTGTCCATAATCCTACAGCTTACCTACCTGAGTTTTTTTTCCTGACAGATACATTTACTGTATCCAGTATATCAGGCTTTATTCTGATTCAGTAGCAAAATCTTAATCAGTTTTTCAATACACAGGCTGCATCCTGAAGGACTGGACAAAATGCCACAGTGATGCTCAAACTCTAAACACTAAAAGATGGTAGAGCTCACTTATGCTACAGGTCCCATATTTAAAATACAGGTTATCATTTACCAATATCCTAATACATGCTGATAGGCCAAGAGGCTTTCTTCTTCAGTTGCACATAAGTTATTGGTCTCTGCTGCAGAGCACTATCAGAATTGAGACTTGAAATTTATCCCCAAGATTCAACTCAAGAATCCATTCCGATTTTATATGTACTGAGTTTGTTCAGAACCTAGCAATCTTGAAGAGTTTTCAGATTTAAAAATTTCTATATTCAAACATCAAAACTGGATGACTAACTTGATCCCAGTTGATTTTTGCTGTCTTCTTTTAAGTAACATAGAATTCTTAACATTAGGAAATAAACAACTGTGCAAAAAAGCCTGTGCTCTGCCTGCTGACTATCAAGATAGAAAGCCCAAATGGCCTGTCATTCCAGCCACTCCTATTTCCATGCCCTTCTGTTTGAGCCAAAGTACATAGTTTCAGATCTTCAAAGATCCTTGCTAACTACAAATATAACAGGAAAACTAGGAAGACTGCTATTAAAAAGAACTGAAACAGGACAGATCTTAATACATACTACTCAGTATAAAGAACAAAGTCTTAAGTACATACTCTAGGCAATGTGCAGGTAAAAGCCACAACTGAGAAAGTTACTGTGTTCATATTGACAATAAGCTTAAGTAGGTATTAGATGCTCAGATTCAGATGGTACCTAACAGTAGCTACTTTGGAGGCTGTGAAAACTACAATTCTTTTGAAAGTCTTATATGTTTATTTAATGTAGCCAAACAGCATCTGAACTGTAACACACTGAGAAGTCTTCCTGGTGAGGGAAAATCCAGTCCCATTTCTAATGCAGGACAGAATGCTAGGGAGCAATTTATAGTGCAGTCAAGCAGAAAAAAAACTGAGAAAATCAGTAGTATTTGAGAAGGGAGAATCATGTTTCACATCCTTCATTGAACAATAATCTTCACAGAAGATGCAGCTTTATAACATACCTAATCTTCAAAAGCTATATTAGTGTTTGAAAATGGATCAGACTCTATTGCAGAGATTGGAACAGAGGCAGCTGTTGACAAAACCCACCTTTTCTGCACTGTACCCAAAGCACTTGGACATTCCTAACAGACAATGTCCTAGAAAGAAAAGTCCCTGCAAATCTTGTAACCATGTCACTACTCACATCCTACTCACCACAATTTTTAGAAACTGGAACTGTTGTATTACAGTTGTCACAATAGAATACCACCTCACTACCACTGCAAGACAGTGCCTACAGAACCTGAAGTATGTTGTAGGAAGTCACAATACTGTGTTTTTGGTTTTGTTTTTTGTTTTTGTTTTTTTTAAAGCAGCCCCCATTTCCAATGAATGATTTAAAATAAGAAATGTAATGCTAAAATCAGTAGCATAACTTTGATAAGTACATAAAGTCTCAATGTAACATTTTGTATAGACAAGCAAGAAATGTCTCTCAAGCCTATTAAGACCCTATTAATATACTGTCCTGGTCTAGTACCAAAAGGCCCCCCCAAATCAAATGACAGATGGCTCCCCCTCCTCGAAGAGAGGAGAGGAAGGAATGAGGAGATTTGTGAGTTTAGAAGAATTCCAAACTACTTTAATAGATAATGANAAGGGAAGGGCAAGAGCCTCAAGAAATAAATCCCTCAGCTTTTATATTGAACATGGGGCAGATGGGATGGAATACTCCTGTTGGTCAATTTTGGGTCACCTGCCCTGTCCGCTCCTCCTTGCAAGTGGGACTTCTCTACGTCTTTCTGTTTCCAGCCCCCCAGTAGGGTGGATGACAAACTTTCTGACCTTGATCACCATAGTGAATAATGAAAGTAAGAGCTTCTTGCATACCATTCCCTGGTATAATCAGGTCTTATCAGTCTGGGAGCGAACAGTGTCTGAACAATGTGCAGTTAATTTCAGAGTTTAGTCAGACAGAAGAGGCCTAGCTGAAAAGTGAAGTTACAAACTAGAAAATTTACCCTATTTTACCTCAAACCAGGACACATACCAAGTAGCTGCAAATGCCTCAAAATATTTGGCTTTTTAATTTGACAGCAAGAATTGTTTGGTTTTGCTTTGAACTTTCAGAAAAGGAAAATTTAAGACCAGAGGGCAGACAGCATACCTAGAACTTGAGAAAACATGCAAGTGGCCTGGGACAAAACTGGAATGTTTGCAGTACTTTTATTCGGATGACCAAACTTGGTACAGTGTAAAAGTGTTCCAGGCCACAAAGAAGCTCTTTCTGTATGCCCTTGGAAAGGAAAGAATCGTATGTGAAGGAGCTACCTTAAACTGTACCCTCTTTTATAGGAACAATAAAAACATTGTTTCTTACAAATAGAACTGTAGAATGGTAAAAAACAGAAGGAAGCCTAATAGCACATGCTTACTTAAGCTAAGATGAAAATTAACATGTTCCAGAAGAATATAGATGAGAATGCAGTTGCACTCCAGTGGGAATTTTTATTTTGTCTGTGTGGGACTCGGAAGGGCAGAAAATCCGTTTGATTCTTAACCAAGCTTTATCATCTAGTTCAATCCTACAGAAGTAATGTACAATGCAACCTTGAGAATGCTCACTATGAAAATCTGAACTAAAAACTAGCTCCCACTTCCCCCATCCTACTTCACCATCAAAATTAACCAGGATTCTGCAAAGGATTTATTTTAGTCCCACCGAGGAGATAATACAGCATTATGGAAGAACATAAGGCAAGAATCTAAGCAGAATCACAATGTTTGAAAAAAAGGCAGTTAAGATTTCACTTTAAATATTTACCTTCACACTCAGACATTGACAGAAGCCATAATTTTTCACTGCAACTGAGAAATCAGTCTTAGAGTTTCAATTTTTCATTGACAAAAAAAACCCACAAACACCTACTCCAGAAACTGAAAGTTAACATGAAGGTAAGAAAAAAAAAAAAAAAAAGGATAATGAGGAAAAAATTACTAGCACAGAGAGCTACAAACCCACTGGACTGTTGCAACTTGGCTCTATGATAAAGCTGAAAAATGACAGACCACTACAAAATACAACAGCAGCCTCGTCTATTAATGTCAATGCTTTGTTTCACCTGAGAATGTGAAATGCAAACACACAGCTGTAGAAAAACATATTTGATAAATGGAAGTACTACTAGGTGATGCTCAAAATTCATGTGCTGATGATTGAAGTTTTTTTGTCCCAGTCTTCCTTTTGAGATAAACATCTTGCTCCAAACTTTGTCCTTGGGTACCTGATCAATGACTTTGGGTTTCCTACTGCTAGGTTAACAAGCTCCACAATTTACCTGCTGTCAGACACAACTCATCACATTACCCCAAATATAAGGCATGCCAGAACTTGGCCAACTAAAGCATTTCTTATTAATTAATGAAGAAGAACAAGAAATTCATCATGGCTACATGGCCTCTGCTGTAGCTAAGACAGGAAAGGTCTTTTTGCTTGAAAGAGAGGTAGACACTGAATGCACAGAAAGTCGGTCTATTGAATGAGATGGAGGAGAAATAATACTGACGGTTCATACAAATATTTAAAGGCAAGAGAGAAGACAAGTCTTTCATGCTCAAGCAACACAATACCATTGAGAAATTAGATGCAGGAATTGAAACAACTGTATTTGCAAAGTAACAAAATTTCCAGTACCTTGGCCTTGCCACACTTTCGATGGTATTACTAATATTTTGTCACATGCTGCAGAAGGCTGCATCCATTTCCAAACCAAGACCTCAGCACCACCTATTCTTCGAGTCTCTGTGCGAACTCTAGATTCATTTGCTGCAAGAAAGTCAACTGCTCTATTCCAGACTTTTCTCATTTTCCTCCTTAAAAGTTGAAGCAAAATTATAGTTAGCATAATAACAAGCCACACAGTTGACATCCAGTATGTACAAGAAATCCAATGTATTTTGTCAATAAGAATCTCCAAAAAGTTACACTTTGCAACCTACTTAATAGATCAATGTACTATTTTTTCTTACACAGAATTCAGTATTTCCAGTGCAAACATACCTGTCCTGAGATGGTATCAGAGAATCACGGACATGTAAAAGAGGCATGTAGGGCTGCAACTCTTTGTTTTCAGAACATGCCTCACTGTGGCTTCTTAGAACATCTGAGGACATAAAGGAAAAATGGTATCTACATAGATCATACAAGCATTAAGAAAAATAGCAATTCTAGCAATAAACAGCTATTCTGAAGTCCTTCCCAATTTCAATAGTTAAGGTGCTTTTTTCCTCCTAACCATCCTGAAGGCAAATCAAGAATATTATATATACACAGTGCCCTCCAAAAACCCCAAAGAACTTTGCAATAAAGGAAGAAGTTACTTGATCACAACAGTTGAAAGTACCAAAAGACAGCTAGCTTTCAAAATAAAGTGCCTTCCCCCACTCCAACAAAATATGATTTACAAACAAAAACACAAGGAAAATGGTAAAAAAAAAACAACAGGAAAAACAGCTCAAATTTGTCTACCATCTCTCTAGTTACGATGATTGTCATAGACGAAAGTATAC
The DNA here is from genome assembly GCA_013400935.1 of Turnix velox. Taxonomy (NCBI): domain Eukaryota; kingdom Metazoa; phylum Chordata; class Aves; order Charadriiformes; family Turnicidae; genus Turnix; species Turnix velox. The sequence goes on from VZTY01022955.1 coordinate 168,645, forward strand.
AATTTAAATAAAAACGCTGCCCAAATCAGAGCTTAAAAACTAAAACAAACTACTAATAACACTGTGGGTTTAAGAAGGAAGGCAGAATTTCAGAACTCAATTATGCATTCTATTTCAGTAACAATCTCTCCTCAAAGCGACTAATTAAAAAGCTGGGTTTTTTCTGTGAAAAAACATTGAGGATGCAATTTAGATCTAGCACAAATTTTAAGAGTGGATATTTTAGCTAAAGATAGCTGAACAAACAGATAAAGAAAGCAGTATGTCAAACATTTCATTTATATTTGTTTTCAATTGTAAGATTAAAATACCACTGAGTCCAGGGGAATTTATTATAGCCACACTGATGTAATTCACAATTTGCAATCTTGATTACTAAAGCTTTGAATTGATTTAAAAGATTAAAAAAATACGGCAAGAAACACACAAATCAGACACTTGACATGGAACTCTTAACATAACTGCATTAATGCCAGTACTTTGAAAGCTTAAACAGAGCTCATATAGACATTGTATGGGACTTAAGAAGCCATACCTATGATTTTTACCACCATATCATACATCTGTCTTGTTTCTTCTTCCTCTTTTGCCCAGCGGTACTTCATGTAGTGCAAGACTCCCCAAACCACTGCTATACCTGCATTAACATGTATTATATCCTTTAACACTGTTACAATTTTTGTTTAAAGTTTACAGTACATACCCTAGAAATAGGTAGAACTAGCTTTCTGAAGTATTTCAAAGCTAGTGGAATAGACTGTGGGTACAATATTTTCTATTTTACTGACACAGCCATATGAACTCTTAAAAAGCAGTTACATTCAGAAAAACATTTGTTTTAATAGTCTAGTATCCCATGAGTGTTATTTGAGATTTTACTCATTTGTGAAGAAAAATGGCAAAACAATTACATTGGAATAATTCAAAGTAACATCAAGAGTCACATAGACAATTCAGAATGTTAAGATTTAAATATACACAATATTCACAGAGAAGTCACATGCTTTAGATACACCATTTAAAACTAATTAACTTGCACTGCTTCAGTTCAGCTACAGATTTGTCTTTCTTGGAAGAAAGTAGTGCATGCTCTTTTTCTATTATGTAATGACTATTTCCAAAAAAGGACAATCTACTTAAGGACAGCAGCATAAGCTAAAAATAAAAATCTTATTCCTTCTGAGGGTACCATTATATTCAAGATCTTGTAACAACAGGTTGAAGAAAAAGAAACCAAATCACATATGAACAAACTATAGCTTTGTAGTTTGTAACTTGTAACAATGATGGCAAGGAAATAGTCTCAGAGACTGAGACTATTTTAGGCCAAAACAGGTGTTACTTAATGGCAATACACCTAACACTTATACAAAGGGCATTTTTTGTTTGCTTGCTTTAAAGGTGCTTTATGTAAACCTCCATTATAGATAAGATGGTAGAGATGCAGAGCAATTTCCTCAGCATGATGACGAGGCCAGTGGCTGACCTGGATATCAAGTTTCATCTCCATATCCTGATTCAACCTTCTTAACTATTACCAGAAATACAGCATTTGGGACAGTTTGCCTTTGATTCTTTTGGTTTGTCAAAAGGCTGGTGATGAGGTCTCAAGTCTTCTGTTCATGATCAGGAGATTTACTGGGATAAACAACATGCATGAGATGAACTCTGCATCTTCAAAATTTCTAACCAGCCACATGGAGAGAAGTGAAGAATATGCACCCAGCTGTACACCATATAGTTTTCAGTATGGTTAAGAATTAAATAAACTTTAAAGAATTTGAAACTTAACTGGAGAACTATTAAAGACTGATCATGCCCTTCCATTTTTCCTGTGCCTTAAGATAAACACAAGATATAACAAAAAAAAAAAAATTAACTTAACTTACCCAAAAGCAATATGGATAATCTGTTAGTTACAATGACAAACGCACGACGAAAACGACACCTGAAAGACATCTTTGGACTAGTGGATTCCAGATACTTCACATCTGTGACATTAGTGACATCCATCTCATTGGGGTCACTGCTGAGACACCTATTCAGAAACACATGGTATTTATGAAAAAGGATACCTTAATTCCTTATAACAACATGTAAGAAATAGAGACCACTTACTTTATGCCAACATCTTCCCCATTATTCAAGATCCATTCTAACGCTGTGTTAAGAATACTTTCATATTCTGGATCTATAGTCTGTCAAAAGACAAATACTGATGAGTAATTTCATAAGTAACCAGAAAGTTACATCACAAAATTCAGATACTACACAAATTAGCAGCCAAACCTATGTGGCTTTTGTTCTTGATTGTTCAGATTTTGCATACATTTCCATACAGATAGCAAATCTATACATGCTACAAGCAGTTATCCAACTTTCTGGCATTCCTCAAATTAAGGACTGTTTGAGAAATCAAACCACATTCACTGCTCATTACATCAACGTTAACCTGCAGTAAGGAAAAAAATTCAGCCACTAGGCGGTGCTCGTAGAAAATACAGTTCAAGAGTAGATTTTAACTGATATTTTACAAGTAATCCAGTGCTTGTAGCTCAAGAATTGATGTCAATACATAGAAACGTACTTTAGAAAACACTTGGTACCAACTAGCATCAGAGAACATATACTGCTATCTGAGCTAAGCCTGTCTCACTAGTTCACCTTACATGTTGTTTTATAGAAAAGTAAAACTGGAAGTTACTATTGTATTTGAAATTCTACTCTCAAAGATTTTTTTTCTGTCTTTTCTTTGAACCTCACAGACTGTAACCAGCCTAGAATTGAAGTATAAGCACTTAAGAGTTACTGTTTTTTATTATTTTCACCTTGTGAGTAAAAGTTTTAACACTGAATATTGAGATGCTATGAAGGAGTTATATTAATGCTCCCAAAATGAGTAACTCTAGTGTTAAATGAGACTTCATATAAAGTGACAGATTTCTGTATGAAATCTGCACTTCTAATTAAAGCTAAAATACTTGTTATGATAACAAGTGTTATTCTTTCAGCATAGTAGATAGGTAAACCCACCATTTAACTGGCATCAATTTACTTTTTTCCAGTATCTTCCCACAATGCACTGGTTTTAACAGACAATTGCCAAACCATAAAGAGTAAGCTATTAAACTAGCGTCAGCAGCCTCTTCAGCATGCTCTTAACGTTGCCTCTTTTTGTCTACTATGTAAACATTTCCCAAAAATTTCCATACACTTGTATATTAAAAGTCATATCAGCTTAACTTCAGCCCATCCAATCAGAGACATTTTGTACTCCCAGATTTTTAAAAACTTCAAGTAGTTTTCCACTGAAGGGTACACCAACGTGGGCTAAAATAAAACCTACAGCTGTCAAGACAAGGCAAGAGTCATCTTTTATTTGGGGAACGAGACAGGAGAATGACAGCAGAGAGTGGGATTTCATAATATTGCCTACCTATCAAATTAACAAAAAGCTCCTTTTTGACCATTCCTATTTAAAGCATCAATGAATGCAATCTCCATACAGCTCTGGCTGTCAAGCCTGCTGCACAGATCCACATGTCAGCCTCTCCTCCCAAAGAAAGTAAGACGTTTTGACTAAGACTTGTAGTACAGTAATTTCTGGAGAATATTCTAGAGATTTTGATTTCATAAGTTTAAGGTTATGTTGTTCAACTATCTCAAATTCAAATGACACCCTGATGTTTTAACTAAGGAAAAAATAACTTGCATGCCACTGAAGCACTACTATGATACTTTCATTGCAATTATCCCAATTTCTTTCACCTTCCCTCTTAAAACTTTGCTGCATGCCTCCCAAAAAATCTCATGTACCACATAATAAAGACATCAATACCAAACGTTTCTGAAAAACATTAATTACTAAGTCAAATTTCAGACAATGCACTAAATTTGAAATTGGGCATTACAAATCACAACTTACACAAATCTTATATATAATCAATGAAAATACCTCATTTGCTTACTTTCAAATATGCAGCTGCCTCCTGGACGGTAAGATTTCTTTGAATAGAGCTTCCACATTCATGTTCCCCTGGTAAAAATTGAACTTTTGTTTATTTTGACCTACTTACTACAGCGTTATATAGAATAAAAATTGTTAAACATAGGCTTGTGTTTCACAGTTTGCACAAGTAGCAATAACTCAACAATTCTCACAAGTTGCCCTAAACCATATGGAAATATCTGGAAAAATTTATCCTTCAAAATAGTTTAAAATTGTCACAGCTAATAATATGAACAAATCATATGAGTACAACTTCACATACTTCTCAGAAAGTGCATTTTGTTTTTTACAATGAAACTAGAACAAAAGATAGTATGAAGAACTATCAAAAGGATGTTACCATAAAACAGTTGCTGTAACCTAACTAAACAAGTTAGTTCCAGTTGCAACTTATCTATAATGGTTCTTCAGGCACTAAGAAGTTACTACATTCTAGATTGGGTCAAGTTATCACAGCATCCCACCATCTTCCTGAACATACAAAAAAACCCCCGATATGGCCTGTAACTGGTGAGTTTACCACACTTAGTTTTTGTTTTGAGAAGCACACAGAAGTAGTCAGGAAATAATGATATAGACAATCATTTCTCAGAGCCACAGGTCTTCATCTACCTAATTTTCTTTGCTAAACTGAAGGTTTTCACACACACATAAAAATATCCTGTGACTGTCATACCAACACAGTCACACAAATAAAACTGCTATTAAACCTTATTTCTGAAGAACTGTCAGGAAGTGGTAGGTCACTTTTTCCCCCTTCTTTCTCAAAAAACCTCTTAGCGTTTGTAGCTATGGTTTTACTGTCCCAAAAGAACACAATAGGAAGGAATAAATCCAGACTTTTACTGGTTCAGAGTTGCACTGTACATACCTTCCTGAATCTATACCAAGCTGTATCATTCCTAAAGCCGTATAAAGTTAAGAAAATGTAAGACACTCATGCAGACACAAAATACAAGCATTTGCTTATACTCTTACAAAGTATTCACAGCTGGAAAAACTCCACACTTGAAGGTCCCTTATATAGGGAGTGATTCAGAATATTAATTCTCTACATAAATGAGAATATTTGATCCAATCTGGGCATATATTAAGTACACTGGCAAGTCATGAGAAGCATCTTCATGTCTTGTAACATCAAATAGTTACAAAGAAATAAGTGCTTTGTTCACTTAAGCTCTTTTTAGTTGTTCAGTAAGACCTGGGTTCTAATACAGAAAAGGCATGTCAATCATAGTTTGACTGAACAAAACAACTTGTGAGAGGAGATGTGACCCTTCTGCTAAGTAGTAAGTGTTGTTTAATTATCTAGGTAAGCAGCAAAGCCCATACATAAAATAAGAAAGAGTAGAAAGGGTGAAGTAAATGCACAGAAAACAAAAAAAGCACACAAGTGATCATATGAAAAATTAATTCATAACAGTAAAGTTCCAGGACTCATTATGGACTTCTGGACTTACAGGAATTATCTCATATGAGAATTATTACCTCTTACAAGAGGACCAAAGCTCACTTAGACAGAGACCACTGAATTAGTTCCCTAGTTTTGAATTCTAATTTCATTTGCTTTTTTCCAAGAACAACATTTATGCAGTATGCATCTATTGTACTGGCATCACGGCTTTTGGTCTCATCTTGAAAGAAAATCAGCACACAACTTCTGATTTATATTTTCAGACTATATTCCCTTCTAAATAAGTGGAACAGTTAAAAATGCCATAGCTGCCTAGGCTCTGACAATGTCCAAGGCCCATCAGTTCAAATTACCATCATACAATGCTGGGAGAAAAAGAAAAAAACTTCTAACACACCACGCTTTTCTTTTGCCTCCCACTCTTTAAATGAGTACGCAAATCAGAGTTAGAGTTTCAGACCTGTACAAAAAAGCTGATGGAGACGCAGGTTCCCATTCTAACCCATCTATCGTTGAGAGCCACTTAACACCTTTCTTCTGAGAAAGTAATGAATTTGAAAGCCTGAAAGCTAGCAATTCACAAGCCAGTCAACCTCGTGTTTTACAGTAAACAGCAGGATATTCCTACATGCCATTTCAGTCACCGATTTAGCTAATAGTTCTGCAAATGAAGGCTTACTTTGAATAACTTTGGAGCAATCATTAACCACTTGGCTTGGAACCCCACTTTCCATAGTCTGAGCCAAAAATGTTTCCCAACTGTTCCATGTGAGGCCCTAGATCCAGGAATAAAACTGAGGGGAAAAAAAACACTTCACACAGGTCTGCTGCAAGATACATTTGAACTCTTTATAAAGTCTACGCCTCTGTTAAAATGTCTCTTGCAAGAGTACAGAGAGTATGGATCTTTCTACTCAAGCTTTTCTTTGGTCGAGAGACCACTAATTTCAAGTGCAATCAGAGAACCATTCTACTTGTCTTGGTAAGGAGCAAAGTAGTAACACATTTCAGCAAGAATCACAAAATTACCCTTTATAAAGCTCATGTTAATGTACCATTTACAAAGCTAAGTTCTTTTAGAAATACTATCAAAAAGCAACTGAAGTCTTAGCTTTGAAAAAACACTTAAGTCCGTTCTTACAATTGCTTTCCATACAGAAAACAAGTCAGATTTGCTTTTCCATGCAGGCTATAAAATTTAGAACTGACTTTCCTTAGGGCATTTATGCTTAATTTATGAGCTGTAGCAAAAAGAGTTAACAGAAATATTCAGAACGTTAAAATACTTGCTTTACAATGTAAATCATTTTCTTGAAAGTACCAGAACAAAAACCCAGTCGAAAACTAGTACTTTAATGAACATGTGGATTTAGCACAAACGTCTAGCTCATAGCTAGATACAATACAGTCAATCAATACAAAGAACAAACAGTGTATAGAATATTTGCTTAGCAGGTGCCATGCTTACAGGTTATTTGCAGGAGGGGGAGATTAAAGTGGGTAGCTGAAGAAAAGGAGAAGCAGAACAAGTATTGTGAGAGCAGGTAAGAACACCTGATCTCCCAAAAACAAATTCAACAGTTCAGTAACATTGTGGGAAAAAAAAAACCAACTTGTTAAATAGTCTTTAACTCACTAGGTGGAAACAGCACAATGTCAATTACCTGAAAAAATAACGATTAAGGAGAGTGACTGAATAGAGAGTCCATGACAGCAATCAGATATGGTAGCTGACACCTGAAATTAATATGAAGTAATACCTAATGTTTTGCCAGGATTTTCTTACACCAATGGATTTATCGGTAAGCTTTACTACAGATGGAAGTCCCATTCACACCTACATTTCAAGTTGCTGTGCTGTCCATTAGCTCAGAAGGAAGCAGTCTAAATCTGACAGATCATCACTCTGGGAATAATGCCAAGCAAAAGAAAAGTCTAATAAATAAAAATTCTTTATGCACAAGAAAGCAGGATCATACTCATGGGCAGCTGGCTGCTTCCTGTGGATACAGTGGTGAGGTTTATTCATTTTGCAAGCATGACTGAAAATAGACATGATCTATTGAATTCTCTCCATGAAAGACCAAAACATACAATAATTAACATATGCCTGATGGAAGTTCTAATTTAAACAAAGCGCATATTATGGTTTAGGAGTAAGAGTTAGGCATTGAAATACATACTGTCTATAAAAAGTTGCTGCTCTGAAGAAAGACTAAACTATCAGGCAGGAACACAAATTTCAACTCAGAACTGGACAAGTAGATACTGCTTCTGCCTTCTGTTTCTCTTGAGGTAGGCATTACTCACCATGGGTTTGGCAGACTAGTAATTCTAAGAACAGTGATGTATTAAAGGAAATCTATTTTTATATAGGACAATTAAATCATTTTACATCATATCAGAGCACACAATACAGAATAAGCATCTGCAGTTAGAGGATAGTATATTAAGTCAAATTAACACAATTGCCTTCAATAACTCCAGTTATTCAAATAACCTTCCTCCTTCAAATAACTTTCAGTGTTCTACCTTCTAGAATAAGAGCTCCATACCTCACTCTCCAATTGAAGCTGACAAGGCAAGAAACTATCTTAGTAAAAGTGTAAGAAGTCCAATAAAACAAAGCCTAGAAATCAAATTCTGAAATTACCATCTTCATGGTAGTCAAGACATTGAATAAAGCTTAACAAAACAGACTACTGCAAGTTTCCAGCCTGTCTTTTCAATATTAATAGTTATAACATGAACAAATGATTCATAGCCAAGTATGAAATGAGAGAAACTTTTCCAAGTATGCGACAGAGAAACCTAAAAAGCATCATTTTTACTAAAACTATATTCCTTTACTTCACCCTCTTTTGAAATGGTGCAGTGTGTACAAGATCAACACTTAAATCCTGCATCTCCCTAGTAATTTTCTCTGTTCCATGACTTTTAAACAGCTCCCAGACATTGTGTCAGGTCTGCATCAATGAGGTACTCAAAAAAGGAAGGCAGACTTCTTCCTCACATCCATTAAGAAACTAGACAAGTTATCCTTGTTGTCAAAGTACAGATGAATTAACTCATTCTTCAGACCACATAAAAACTATTCTGCTGAGCAACCAGGTGATCTTCCAACACAGCTTCAGTTTGGGGGATCACCCAAGTATAGCAGTATTTTCTGAAAGTACTGAAGAGTCTCCTGGTCAGAAACAGACCAATAGAGATAAAAGCAGTCTTCTTCAAGTATAACAAATTCCTCTCATAAGGCAAACATTTTTAATACATGTACATGAAGACAGGTAAACCCCAGCTAATGAAAATTATTATCTTTCTTTCACAGATGTAGAAATGAGATGCCAAACTTCTTTATCCTGGCAAGAACTTTATTTACTGCATGCCCACCAGAGGGACAATTGACACTGAGGGAACAGCAAGCTGCTATATTCTCAAAAGAGGGAGAGAAGCAGCATAACTCTTTACTTTCACTTTGTACAAGTCAGCGTTCCACTGTACACAGTGAGCCTCACAAGACATTCCTACATACCATGGGTTGGCTACTCTCCATGAGAAAAAAAAGCCAAAACTTTTGGAACCAATGATTTATAGTACAGAAGATTTATAGTACAAGATTATTTACTGTGACCTTTTAGGAATAAACCAGTTTGAAGCAGATAAAAATATATCAAGATGTAATCCTTCTGTGAAAAACCTTCTGTGAAAGATGTTCAGTCAGAATGTAGCAAAATCAAGACTAAAATAACTACTATTTTGAATGTGTTCAGGTTAACCATTATTCTTTCACTATTTTGGGGATTAACAAACAACAAGAAAAAATTCCTGGGTTTTGTACAAACAGCTATTTTAGTCACTGCAGATACTGTAAATGCTTCTTCAGGAAGCTTTTGGGACAGAGAGCAGACTCAAGCCCACATGATCCAAGAGGAAATGGTAAGTGACCTGCTAGAGCACTTAAATACACACAGGTCTATGGGTTTGGATGGGATCCACCCAAGGGCACTGAGGAGCTGGCAGAAGTGATCACCAAGACACTTTCTATCATTTATCAGCAGCCCTGGCTAACTATAGAGATCACAGTTAACTTAAAGGTAGTAAATGAGATGCCCATCTACAAGACAGGATAGAATGAGGATCCAAAGAACTACAAGCCACTTAGACGTCAGTGCCAGTGAAGGTTATTGAGCAGACAAGGTTATTGTGCAACCACACAGTAGGGACAACCAAGTGGTAAGTCCCATTCAGTATGGGTTTATGAAAGGCAGATCCTGCTTGACTAACCTGATGTCTTTTGATGTTCCTTAGTAGATGAAAGAAAGGTTGGCTACAGATGTTGTCTACAGACTTCAGCAAAACCTGTGACACTATTTCTCAAGGCATTCTCCTGGAGAATATGACTGCTCATTGCTTTGATGGGTGTATGCTTTGCTGGGTAAAATATTCACTGGGTGGCCAGGCCCAAAGAGTAATGGTAAATGGAGCTAAGTGCAGTTGGAAGCCAGTCACAAGCTGTGTGCTCCAGAGCTCGGTATTAGGGACAGATCTCTGAATGTCTTTATCAATGATCTGGAAAAGGGGATTGAGTGTATCCTCAGCAAGTCTGCAGGTGACACCAAGCTGGGCAGAAGTATTGATCTGCTTGAGAGGGATCAGGACAGACTGGATCAACACGCTAAGATCAATGGGACAAGATTCAACAAGGCAAAGGGCTGGATCCTGCACTGGGGTCACAACAATCCCATTCAATGCCTACAGGCTTAGGGAAGAGTGGCTGAAGAGCCACCCAACAGTGGTCAAGAAGACCCATGAAGACCAATGGCATCATGGCATGTATCAGAAATAGTGCATCCAGAAGGACTAGGGAAGCTATCATCCCCATGTACTTGGCACTAGTGAGGCCCTACCTTGAAGAATGTGTTCAGTTTTGGGCCTCTCACTACAAGAAAGATATTGAGGTGCTGGAGCACGACCAGAAAAGAGCAAAACTGATTAAGGGTCTTGAGTACAAGTCTTAGGAGAAGCAACTGAGAGAACAAAGGTTGTTTAGCCTTGAGAAAAGGAGACTGAAGGGAAACCTTATTCCCCCATACAATTAACTGAAAGGAGGTTGTAGCAAGGTGGAGGTCAGCTTCTGCCAACTATCAAGTAATAGAACAACAGGAAACAAATTTAAGTTGTACCAGGGAAAGTTTATATTGGATATCAGGAAAAATGTCTACACCAAAAGGGTTCTCAAGCCATTGGGACAGATTGCTCAGAGAAGTTGCTGAGTGCCCATTCAAGTATTAAAAAGACATGTGGATATGGCACTTAGGGACATGGTTTAATGGTGGACTTGGGAGTACCAGATTCAGTTGGACTCAATGATCTTAAATGTCTTTTCCAACCTAAAAAGTTCTGTGATTCTAAGGCTATGCATGCAATGTAAAGGTTTTACAGAGCTGCTCAAACTTCTCACAGATTTCCTATACACCCCTAATATACTAAATTGTCAGATTTGTATGTGACACAGAGCTGTTCACACATTAAAGTTTAAGAAACATCTGCAGAATCTAATAATGGAAAAGCCTTCCTGGTGAACATTGCTGTTACAAAGCAAATAACTGGCACTAAGAACAGAAAGTCTTATAAAACAAAAGCAGAGACACTGCCTCCTAAACGCATTCATGGATTGAATAGGTAAGGATGATAAACAAATGGCTAAATAGCCATGAAATAGATTCTGTGGTAATTCACACTCACCAGATGCCAAAGTTATAAACACAATCTTAACTTTACCATTTCCTGAATGTGATATGTAAACATCTATGCAGTTTAAAGCTCTGTAAATTATGACTCTAGGCAAAAGTACTGTGTTTTTTGCTCTGAGTATTCAATATTTAAAATTAATCCTAACCACCATCTACTGGAGAGTACTATATACAGCACTTTTCAACACAACACAATTAGGATGGCCTACTAAGTTGGACTACTATGTCTAACAAGGCAAGCTTGCCTAACCACTATTGTTCATTACATTAGTAAGCATTTTCTGATTGTTACAAAAATACCATGATTTTCAGACATATTTCCATTGTAGTAGAATTGCCAACCTTAAAGAAACATTCCTCACAAAATATAGTATGTTTAAAGCATCAAATTAAATCAATTAATAAAGCACTACTACTTTATATTAAAAAACATGCAGGACCACAATATTCAACAGCCTATCCCATTAATTAAAAGAACATTGCAACAAAAGGCGCTGCACAGGTGTAAAAGGCAATGTAAGTGAACTAGAAATGAGATTTCTCATTTCCCAGAATGGAACTTTAAATGGTTCAGGGCCCGAGCATACACCAGTTGTGGCAAATCATTATTTAAGCATAGATTTCTTTGTAGCTGTTGCTATAACATTTAGACAATATTTTTGAAGTGTTACCTGCGACTTGTGCCAGTTTATCATGAAGCGCATATAAGCTGTTCATGAGACTTATCTCATCATCCTAGAATTAGAAAAGACACATTAAGATTAAAATAAACAGAGATGCATTTTCTTCTACTTAGCACAAAAATCTTTATATACCAAGAAGGGGGAAAATTCCATGGATTTTACACATACAGGTGGAAAGCTGTAAAATTTCACACATTAACAGTGATGCAACAGATTTTGAATAAAAGCATTCACAGTATTGATTTTCCAGACCTTGACTGAAACTCTGATGACAGTTAAAAGTGACAATTTAAAGGTTATACTATTAGCACTGAGACTACAGCAAAAAGACCTATAAGAACAATGGTAAGTTGGTTGGGTTTTGATGGTTTTTTTCTAATCTACTGTATCAAAAAATAAAATACTTCTTAATAAACATGCAGAGACACTTCATATAAGCCACGAGGCTCATACTGGTACTTCATATTCCTACGTAAAATTCATAGCAAAGTAAGATTTTTGCTGTCCATCTTGAAATAACAGTAACTTCACCAAATACAAAACAAAACCCAAGCAAAACAAAAAAACCACAGAAAGGTGTGAAAAGTATGATCTTATTGATAGCATCTGCATACATCACTAGTATAGAAAGGTCTACTTCCCAAAATCAGCATGAACATGAAATGTTCTGTATATATGTTACATTTTTATCAAGATATATTTCAATGAGATAGCTCAATTTCCAGAATCATTTTATATGAGAATGAATTATTCAAAATGTGAAGCTGAGGAACCTGCAATTACATACAATGACTACTATAGGTCACACTAAAACATGTTTTAATTTGTTAAGTTGGTTCTGACTCCCATAGCAGAATCAAATGCTAAGGTAATACTAGATCCTTTATTCAGAAATATGCAAGGAAAGTAATTCAACAGTTTTAGCATCTGCTGATTTGACATTGAAAAAGATGGAATATATTTTTAATTCCCTAGTGAACCAGCACTGACCGACATAATAAATTGGAGAATTCAAATTTTAGAACTTTTTTTTCCATATGAAAATTCCTACTAAGTAACAGAATACTTTTTTCATTGGTTAAACATTTCACAAGCTACTCCCCGTAGAAGGTATCAACCATCATCACCTCTCCCTATTCTGGTTCTATAAAAATCATCATTGAGATTAAGCTGATATATTAGGTACCTTCCCAGAAAATCAACCAACCTTATAATAAAATTCATTTCCCGGCTGGAAAATGCTGGGCACAGCAAAAGAAGAAAACTGGTCCTCTACCACACACAACTTCAGTAATAGTTACACTGAGACAAACACCTGAAACACTTTTGTGACCAAATTCCTTAAATTAACAGTCAGACCACATAAAAGGTAGGCACACAACAGTATAACCATCACAGCTAATAAAAAAAAACAAACATGGAGTAGGATTACTCTGGAACAATACAGAAGAAACTGGTTCCCAAGCTGTCAAGTCCAGCACATAAGATGCATTCTCTGTGCACTAAATTAATTCTGAAAAAAATGTTCAGAATTCACAGCACAGAATTCCATTTTTTTCAAATATTGTTTTCCTCCTAAGTAACTAACCAAGCGTACCTACCTGAAATACGCAATTATTCACTTCTGGAGACAGGAAAAACAAACAAACAAACAAACAAAAAAACCCACACAAAGAACCTCACAAGTTCAACTTACAATACTTGGCTAGCAAAAGCAGATCACTGAATGTTTACACCTCACGCAGAAAGACTGAAGGCCAGAAAAGAGAACCGCTCAAGCACATGCTGAAGAACTGAGAATAATACAGATACCTTCGATAGAGATGTCTAAAAAATGGTTATCCCAACAGTCCCGTTGACAGAGTGAATACAGGAACAAGTAATAGAATTGAATCAAAGTGAGAAAGACAAACTTTTAAATTCATTTTCTCAAGGAGGTTAACTCTTGTTCCACCATGGCACTAAATAAGATTCTGGGGTTTCAAGTCAATCATGTCATACCAGCTCATATAACAGCAATAAAATAAATCTACAAATTTAGCCTCAAAATTTACAAGAAAATTTTTCCTCACAGCTCTACAACACAAATCATGTAAAATTTTCTCAGCATATAACCAGAATGGCACAGTCAAATCTTTTAATCCTAGTTATGTTGTCCAAGCTACGAAACTAAAAATTAAAGCTGCAAGGAATGCATAAATCTCATGCAAAATATTCTGAAACTGTATCTCTCTGAACAGACCTATACTGTATTTATATAATCATTTGACAGACTAAAAGTCTCTAGTTTAAGTGGTTTTACTTACTGTTATTTTATGTAGTTCTTCACTGAAGGAATTCTTGACTGTCAAAAAAAAGAAAAAAGTTCATTCATTCTAAAGTCTGAAAATACCAAAGGGTACCACAACACTATCTTTATGACAACACTGTAATCTTTAGATGAAAAGAAGTCACAATTACACAGCTATTAACCTTTGACTTAATTCCACATTCGATAATCTGCTATATTAGCATTTATGTTAAAGTAGAATCCTATATCTGCAAATTTCACAGCTATTCGCATGCCAAACTCACCTTAATGACTGAATTGCACTGAAATTGTAATTTGAAGTTTTTAGTTTAGCTTTTAAAAAAACAGAAACACTTGGTTTTTTTACTATGCAATAATTCATACAAAAATAAGTTGTACAACTCATCAGCATCTTTTGACAAGAATAACAGATGACATATTGAGAGCTCAGATGAAAACTCCTTTCAGAACAGAACAGTTTCTACAGCTCCTAAGAATATACGTTATAAACCATAAAGAATATGGGAGAGAAACTGAAGTTGGACAAGTAATCTGTGCTATGCTTCCACTTAAGACTGACCAGCTGGTAGCTAAAAAGATATCAAGGAGGGAAGCAATCACCATTAAAGCATGTTGCCATGCCTTTTCTGGCTTGAACTTCTACAGAAATTAGCAGTTCTCATGCTATGTAGACAGAAAATGAAGCTTTTACCAACTACGGTCTGCCAAGCATAAACACAAAAGCCAGGAAACCTGACACAAAATTGAAAGTCCAAGTTGTAAACAGCATTGCATTGATGTCAAAAGCACAGAAGCCAAATGCTGACTGACTTCATCTTAATTTTGGGAGGCAAGTTGAAGTGAAAACGCGTATCATTTCATTGATCCTACACATATCAATTGGAAGGAGCATATTTCTAAAATTACAACTGAGAGTTGATGTATAAAACAGTGGGGCAATGAAAATGCTTTCTCGATGGTGAAGAAAGGTTGACTCCTGGAAACCTGGCAAACAGCCTTTTGTCCAGGTGCCCAAGCTCAGAAGAAAATCAATCATGCTACCTACCTAACAACAACATGCAATTCAGCTGTCTTTGACACAGCAATTGGAAAATAATAAACTCCCCCCCCAAAAGAACCCACCCCAAAACCAATCAAACATATGAAAGCTTTTCATCAACATATGAATATTTGAATTAGATTAATTAAAACTAACAGGAGCAGCTGATGTTCAAGTATTGAAGTGAACCAAGATCTACACCACCTCATGATTTCATTCTATATGTACAAATTCTGAGACACTGCCTACTAGATGATCATGCTACCAACTTTACAAAGCTTCCAGGCATTTCATTCATTAACTCATCAGAATGTTCCCTGTACACTAAACTTTCTATCTAAATAGCCTAAAATAGGATTAGAGAAACACAGACAAGGCTCTAGATGACTGCCAACCTCCCAGATTGGTTATAACTTATCCAGACAGGATAATTACAGAATTATTGTCTCTTCCCAAGGTCAAATTTATTGAGCATAAACAAAAGCTCAATTATATGATTTTAGATTGGAATGGGCATGGAAAAGAGAGGGCATGAGACACAACAGTGTTTAGATTTCTGTATACCTGACAAATATGTGTTTTATAGCACTGGCGAAAGACACAGAACAAATACAGATGCAATACTACCATGTCTGCAAAGATGCAAACTGAAAGCTGTCAGCTGCAATTCTATATGCTCTAGGACAGTACTACAATTAAGTGAAGGCAATAGTGGTGTTTATACTCAGACTTTCCCATCATCACAGTCCCAGTGTAAAGTCAATCTTACATGTAAACATCTTCATATTTGGTTCAATTAAAACATTTATGAAGGAACACAGTTCAGATGCCAATATTTGCCTCTCCTTCATAAATTGGTTAAAATTACCCAAAAAAGGTAAAAATTTAATCAATCCATGTAATTCATTATTTTAACTTGCACAATAGGATTTCCATTAAATCCTGTGGACATTAGTGATTTTATGGCAAGCTAATATAAGATACATTTTATGTATGATATTAATACAGTTTAGGACACCTGATGCCTTAAGAAGCAAGCATGCTAAATGCAACTGCAGCAATTTACCTACTGCAAGGCAATTAACAGCTGACAATCTATATGCATCTACCAGATCACCAGATCCTCCCACTTGCTCCAACCACAGATATGAAGTTTTCATCTGCTCAATATATTACATCAACATGTTTCCTGACAGTTCTTGAAATAAGCATTAATTTAATAACTAAATACTAACAGAAAAGATTCTTATAGGAGCATCTCATACTTGTAAGGCCCCTTCTCAAATGGTTTGAGACCTCTACTATGCAGCAATTAATAATAGCCCTGAAATTAGTCTATCAATCAAGCTCAATTTTTTTTAAACTTCAAAAGGGCAAATTATCATTCACTTATATGACAAAGCTAAAAACCAGACCATTTTCTAAACCTAAATCTCCTATCATCTCAGGGGGTCTTCTCTCCAGGTTAGCCAACCAGCTGACAATCAGATTCACTACCCTTAGTTAAAAGGAGCAATGCAACAAACTATCTGGACAAGGCAACCTCATCATCCATCTCAACTCCCCAGGCAGCAACAACATGAGAAAGCATGGCAATTTTACCTGGCCACATGTGAATACTACTAGCAAATAAAGAAAAAAAGGCAAGATTATTTTCATTAAATAAAAACCTCAAAAACTTGACATAGGGAACCACACCAATTTCCCCAAAATATTCTAAGAACTAAACATTCTGCTAGAACATTTGATACACTGGGAGAAGAATTTTATTCCTGGCAAGATTATTATTTCACCAGACACAGAAGGAAACAAAATGCATCCTCATGTGAAGCTTGATTTCAGAAGAGGAAATGATATGTTATTTAAATTCTATTTTTAACACGGGATATTATGTAAAGATTAGTTTGTTAGTCATAGTAATCATCTAGGTTGGAAGGGACCTTTCACATCAAGTCCAACCGTCAGCCCAACTCTAACAAGCCTGGTACCTGGCCTTGAACCATTGACACTCAGATCAGGAGCCTGATGCTCTTCCAACTGACTACACAGCCAGGTCATCAAGACAGTGAGATTACCAAAAAGACTGAGAAAGAAGTCAAAGCAGCACACAAATAGGGCTGTAGTTGACTGAAAAGGCTACTAATGAACCTAAAAAGTAACTAGTTTACATATTATTGTTGCAACAATCTGTAAATGATTAGAATTCCTTAGAGTGGCAAAACTGGTCAGTGTCAACAAAAAGTCACCAATACAATGCCAAAGGTCACAGCACAGCTCAAAACCACTCTCCAGTCAAAGCTGTCAACACAAATGCACATACCAAGCCAACTCACAGAGGTGATCAATTTCAGGAATACAAGAGCAGTCGTGTCAACATGGAAGGTTAGTTTTTGCTGGCTTTCATCTTAAAAAGTAACAATAAGATCATTCACCACCCCTACCACCCACCTTCCTCCCAAGTATACTGATAATAATTGCAGACAAACATGATATTTACAGGGATTTAGTCCTCTTCATTAAGACAAGCAAGGAGCACGAAATGGGATTTCTCCTCTTTTTCAAAGTGTGCTTTAACAGGCATGAATTTGCAGCCTAATTGCAGACATTCGCAAATACATCAGTCAGCTTTTATAGAGCCTTAATGGGACAAGTTTCAAAGACTGACATAGCTTCAACAGCAGTCATACCTAGAAAGAAGATATGCACAAATAAAAACACCTTTGCTTATGACACAGGCTAGCATCATATCACAACCATGATACCTTCTGGTCAAATTATGATGTCAAAAAATAGCTAACCCTTTCACCACAGCTGTCTCCTAGATGCTTCTGGCACCTTGCTCTGAACAGCATTACCATTCTTACATTTTCAGTATTTAATACATTTTAACAGACAACATCAAAACTCCAATATGAACAAACGGTCACACCAAGACAAACCAAAGATTCAAACCTGCCACCAGCAGTAACAAGGTGGTTTCGCTCTTTTCAGAGACATCTATTAACTGAACAGGGAAAATCAACACAACAGTGTCAAAAATGAGTGTCACAGCATAAGTACCTTCTTCAAATCTACATTGTTCCCAATTGCCTTTCCAAAATATAGGAAATCTTACCATTGTGTTTCCTTCTTGATCACTACTGAGTACTAAGCTAACATTTTTAACAGAATGAGCATAATGCCATAATTGATTTCTTAATATATTATTTGATTTTGCAACCCCACGAATTTTTAAGTATAACTTAAACAACATAAGCTGCTGCAAAGCTACATCTGAAGAAACAAGAATGATTCCAATTAACCTGGAAGCACTTCATTTTGCAGACTCATAACAAAGCTGCTATACAGACTGCACACTGCAACACACTTTTCCAAGCTAACAACCTCTGCATAAGTAAGAACGTTCTTCCCTGCAAAGATCTCCTCTCCACCCACCATGTCACAAGCAGACTAATCCAAACCCATTTAAAATTTGTCTTGTAAAGGTATGTTCAGTAAGTGGATGGATAATGGTTTACACTAAATATTTCTTCATTTAAAAAAATCCAAAACCATTAGCTGGATGTATTGTTATCAGAGGAAGCAACAATACTATGCAAAAATGGGTCTTTTGCCAGACTTTTTCCTATATGACCTTTGAAAGAAGGTACTGAGTATGCATCAATGATAATTCTTGAACATTTTTGCTTAAAGCTCCTAAACCTTAAAATGCAAGAAAAAATAAACAAGTTATTCCAGAAGTCCATCTTTGAAAGAGCTTAAATAATCCTGCCTTTATTTTCATCTCTGCAATTACTCAATACTCAAAACAAATGAGAAGTTTAGCATGACCTGCACCTCCAAATCCTATTAATTTGGGTAGAAACCACATTGAATCAGTAAACTAAATCTCTCTGCTTTGATACCCAGTCTAGATGTTCCTGCTCCAGTGGGAGGGATTGGACTAAATGATCTCATGTTCCCTTCCAATACCTGATATTTAGGCATCAAGTCATATACCAAGCTGAGCAAATCCTTCATTACAGGTCATACTTGTTTGCTTTGGATAATTTTTTAATATTTTTAAATCAGTACACCATTACGGTTTGAAAATTCCTTCATCATGACAATTATTAATACCAGCACAACCAGTCACAAGGATTAGAGAATTCTAGAAACAGCTGAATCATTCCTTAACATCAAGTTTGAGAGCTTTTTTCATACTTTTTCCGCAATATCATTTGAATTCATTCTGTCTGTGAACTGGTGAATATAAGGGTTGATGATCTAACCAAACTATTTCAAAGAGTTCTTCACTGCTTCTTGAAAACTACTTGCCTATTTAAATACTGATTAGAATAGATGCAAACGCTGAAATAAGCTTGAGAATCATGTCCTTGTGGTCCATATTTAAGTAGAGTCTAGTGTTTTAGGGCAGCTTCTCATCAGAATACTCCGTTTTGCTAAGATAAAAACACTAGTTTCTCTCTATTACTTGTATTAATGATTGAAAAAGAAATCATGAGATTTGTGTTTAAAAGAGTCAAGAAAGTATTTTAATCTGTGTAGTGCCTTCAGATACCCAGAACTACAAAACTGAACTAGTTAGCTTTAAGTCAGTTTTTAAGAATGTCTCCTTTAAGCACAAAGCCTTATAAAATAAATCCAGAACTGAAACATTTGGCCAGACATCAAAAGTGAGTTGAGATGAAGTTTTCACTGTACTATTGCCACATTCACTCCATGAAAAACCCTGCCAGCTAGAATCTGTTGTACTAAATAAAATGTCTATTTCAAACAGAGCTGTTACCTCAGACTAACAACAGCAAAGAGATTGCCTTTCCTTCTTTCCGGTCTCCCATTTCCTAAATATTACCATCAACGATAGCAAGATTCAGGGAAGAAAAAAAAAATTGTCCAAGCTGTACTACAGACGCTGCTTGTTTTAAAAGGAAGAATGTGCACTCTGTCTATGGAGAAAGAGTAAAAGTTCACTTTTTTTTTACTAGAAGACCGTGTGAAAATAACTGTAGGTACCAGATTAAAGAACAAGTAAGTAAGTCCAAACAAGAACCAATGCAGGCACACCAAGAAACAGAATAAACTTCCGAACTATCAGCACAAAAATAATATTCCATGTTAAGTCCCCCTACTCCATAATCAGATGAGAAATTTGGGCAGCAGAGTCAGGTGGTGTTTCACACAGAATCACAGAATGTGATAGGTCACACAGAAATGCGACCAGGTGGGTTCTGAATGTCTCCAGAGAAGGAAACCCCACACATTCTCTGGGCAGCCTATTCCAGTGTTCTGTCATCCTCATAATGAAAAAGTTTTCTCCTATATTTATGTGAAACTTTCTATTTTCCAGCTAGCACCCATTGCCCCGGTCCTTCAAAACCCTCGTTCAAAAGGATTACAAAGGTGTGTGGTCTACAATCAGAACTATAAATTGCCAGTCAAACACACCACACAATACTTCCAGCTGCTACACCCATCCAGGAGCTGGTCTGTCACCACAAATTCTATCTCCTTGAAGCCTACATTAATCTTAATGGAACATACCCAGTACAAAAGCAGACTTCAGAAAAAGCAGACTATGGTGCTGTTACTTACAAAACAATTTTTCCATGATCTGCATGTGTGGCAACCTAATATTATTCTTAAAAAAATAAATATTTCTACTAGTGTAAAAAAATATTTTATAGTAACAGAATTTGTGCACACATCCTTACACTGTATTTCAAAGTATACTGTATTCTGCTGAAGAAACAGCTATGTCTTTTCTATTGCGAAAAAAATGGCTCAGGAGAAACACATTTGCTATGCATTGTAAAAATTAGGTAATGCTACATTCTTTGCACCCACACAGCCTCCATTGTAGACTACAGTTTACATATAGGAAAAAAAAAGAATAAAAAACCCACACTAAGATTGATTTTATATGCTGTTGCATATAAATGGGAAATATATAAGGGAAAATATTAGAACTGAGACACCTAACAGCATCTTACAATGCGTAGAGAATACCTTCACTTGCAAGAGAATTGGAATTGCTTTCTGTAACAGTACTTCTCCCATCTTCTGTGCTCCCTCCCTAATGCTTTAGCTTCTTATACTTCATGCAGTAAAAAAAAAAATTCACAACTTCAAGACATTAACATCAAAAAAATTAAAACACAAGAAAAATATTCTCACAAAGATGCAGGGAAACGTCCATCTTGAAAACACAGCAACACGAGTAGCTCAATGCTGAATGAGGAAGGAATCCACTTTCCACAATCACCAAAGTTCAACATGAAAGCCAACTCATAAAGCAAGTGTTAATAAAACACAAGATTCATGAATCAATTGGAATCTGCAATTAAATTATATCTACCCCACTCTGCCAAGAGGCCTAGTCTGGTTAGAAAATACATTAAAATGAACAGTTAAAATCTCTTCTTCCAGATAGTGTATTACTGAAGTATTAGTAATTTGAGTCTATCATAGTATGAAGAGCTCACAGCATCCAAAGACAACACTGAAATACAGAGTGCTGACAAGAGACCTGTTAAGAGACAATCATGGTAACAGAGACATTAATAAAGTCAACATAAACATCACCTAGGGATTTATAATATTTACAGCCGTGGTTCTGTTGTGCCTCTGCCCTTTTAAGCATGCATTAGTCTACCCCTGCTTACTGCAATAAGAGCAGTAGAACTGTTGAACAGTGATCTGAAAGAAGTGTTAATATAGCAGAAAAATTCCAAAAACAGGTGCACCTAGAGAGGGAAAAATAGCACATACAGCTTCCTTTGTACGTCCTGTATAGAGTGTCTCTTGTCATGACAAAGATGAGCTTTCACTGAAGAAGCAGCAGCCATCTTATCAGAAGTTTCCACATTAGCAAAACACTAGAAAGAAAACAGTACACCACCTATAGCAGAAGTTTGCAGAGCTCAAAACCAGGACAATTTCATCAGCAATTCAAGATGTAGCACTGTTTGACTGTATACAAATAAAAGCAGGCAATACTCAGTAACTTCCATTTTCACTCAGCTACACTAAGACTGCAAATACTTGGCTAATCCTCCATGCTATCACAGCAATTGTGTAACAGTTTAGGATAGCATAAGATGACTCATTCAAACCAAAATTGTTATCTGAAAGAAACCACACAGACACACATTACTATTATCCTCACATATGCACTTTGACTTTGTCTCCTATACTCAGATGAAGAGTCTACTTGAAGTAAGACTTTCAATATTATTATAATTGTTTATTAATTAAACAGATTATGCCTATTAGTTAAAGTGTTATGTCATCAGCTCATGGATTAAGCTGACAAATTTTCTAGTAGTAGCGTCTGCACTTCTGCAGATAGGCGGATTCAGAGAGGGCAAAGAACCTCTCCTAGCAAGTAACTCATCTGTCATACAAAAACAAACAAAAAACAAAGCATGGAAATGGTGACTCTTATTAGGACCTCAAACTGCAGACAAAATCTTCACCCACAACTGGCTATTTGCAGAGAACTCTATAGTACAAGTCACTACATAGCAGTACAAAGTATTGGACTATAAAACTAAGTTTACAAAACAAGACACTAACTCCTCTTCTGTAACGCATTTCTCACACTTCAGGAACATAGGGCTGGACATAGGGCTAGTAGTCTCATGTCACTGTGTGTTAGAAGCTCAGCATGTTTGCATCTTCTTCAGATTCAGAAGTACTTCATTCATGTACAGGTAAGAGAAAGAAAACTTAAAACTACATAGTGCCACAAGTTTCTTCTCCACAATGAAATACCCATCTCTTACTTCTTTTTAGCTAGGCCAAGTCTCCCCAGCACAGCAGAAATTCCCTTGAACAAAATAAAATTTAAAATGCCTTTTCAGCTTTTACACTATACCTCTTGCTTCAGCACCTTCCTTCGATCATACATTAGGTGCAAGACAATACAGAAACAAACCAGGAAGAACCTGATACCATACTCTCAGTTTCAAGACCCCACCAAAGAATATCATAAATAATTTCCTTTTATTTACCAAGTAACATTAAACTGTTTCCAAGGAATCTGAACAAGCAAGTCCACCAAAGTGGCCCCAATAATCCAATTTGACTGTAGGTTTTCAATGTCAAACCTTTCAGGGGTCTGTCACACATGTACTACACAATCTGTCACTCAACAAAATTAACAATTACCCTCTTTGGCTGTCTGAAGCATGACACCCGAAAAAGAACTAAGAGCACAATCAAGTTTAGCTATAGGTCAAATGCCAGAGACAAACCTAAAATTTCATTATGAAAGGTTTACCGTTTCCCAGAAAATATTCTGGGAATTAAAAGCAAACTACCATGCATCCCAACCAAGAGCTGTTTCAGGCAACACCAAAAAAAAAAAAAAAAGAAAAAAAAAGGTCACACTTCTGCATTCTGATATTTGTCTGATATTTGACATCTTTCACAGTAAACCAGAAAATCTTGAATCACAGAATTACAGAGGTGGAAGGGACCTTTGAGGGTCAGCACTAACCCAACTCCCCTGCAATAAGCACAGACATCCTGTACTAGATTAGGTTGCTCAAAGTCTCATCCAGCTGAGGCCTCCACCACCTATCCAGGCAGCCCTTTACAGTGCCTCACAACTCTCTGAGGAACCTCTGACATCTACTCTAAACTTACCCTCCTTTAGTTTAAAGTCATTACCCCTTATCCTATTGCTACATGTCCTGGCAAACAGATCCTCCCCAGTTTTCCCACAGGTCCCCTACAGGTACTGGTAGGCTACTGTGAGGTCTTAGGAAGCCTTCTCTTCTCCAACTCCCCAACAGCCCCAACTCTCTGGGCCTGCTCTTGTAGCAAAGGTACTCCAGCCCCCTGATAATCCTCGTGGTCACCTCTGGACCCTCTCCAACCTGTTCGCATCCCTCTTGTCCTGACGACACCAGAGCTGGTCACAATACTCCAGGTGGAGTCTCAGGAGAACAAAGTTGTGTTCCGTTGACAGTCTGACCAGGACAGACTGATGCTGCATTTACCCATGACACTGAGTCCAAGCAGAAGTTCCTTGCACATTTTCAATACAGTCAAGAGGAGGTAACCTGTATGTATAACCTGTAGTAAGTCTTAAGGCAGTATGAAGACAGTCTTATATGCATATAAAAAAAAATTAATTTCTAACAAGCCATCCTACAACTTCTAAGTAAATAGTCAAGATGGAAAAAACTGGCCTAGGAATTGATCTACAGACCTTCATTTATTAACAGACCTATTTCTTATATACCTAGCAAAGGATCACTAGAATTCAACAGCTCTTGTACATTACTTAGTAAGTTTTAATGGCACTTTAATGCTCCCTACCTTTATTCTTGCTCACATTAAACAGCCTTCTATATCAATCTAGTTTGTCACTGAAAGGTCATTAAAAGCTGCTAAAAGAATTTAGGACTCTAAAAAATGCAGCTTTAATCAAACCAAGATATCAAGATATCTGTGTTGCAAAATGACCCTCAGTTAGTGAAAATTTCACCATTCCCTCTGCAAAAAGGATTCATTTGGGCAAGCACCATAAATATATGCAGGTCTCCCTCCAACAAACTAGGCCCAAAAGGAACATTGATTTTGTTCATTTCACATTTAGAGTGCATTTGCTTGCTCATTACCCCCTCTTCTCTTTCTCCACCAATGACTGCAATGGCACTGCAGAACCAAGAGGAAGTGCCAAATTGCATCCTGGAAAAGAACAGCACAGTAGCAGGGCAGGCAATAGTGATAAGGATATTGGAGAAAAGGAGCCACCAAAGCCCACATACAGCACCTTGGGGACACACTGTTATTCAAAATTAAAAATAGTAACTCTTGAAGAGACATTTCTTACTCATGTCATGCTAAGCTCAATTAATTTAAGTATACTTGACTGAATATTCCATCTCCATTACATATATTTCAACTCTCCCACCTGGGATAAGAAGCTTATTGAATGGTCAAACTTCTACAGAATCCTTAGTTTCTAGGAGAGAATGCTAGCAGTCTCTCATACCAGAGATGTGTGAACCCAAAACCTTGATTTCTCTAGACTGAAAAACGTACAATTATTGAGACAGCATCCAAGCAGTATCTTATCTTACCAGTAATCTGTATAAGGTGGCCATAACTGTACAGAGTCACAGCATCAAGGTGTTGTGCCCATTTTCTGGGGACACCACACATCTGCAAAACCTGTCTGTCACCAGGTTCATTCAAGGAGTTAACATATTTACAATAAAACTCAGCATCAGATGCTATAAAGTGGAGCAAACCTTCTGAGCAGAAGGAACCTATGAGATCAAGCATCAGGCGCAGTGGTTCTTTGACATATCATTGTATCCATCAGTACACTTCCTTCCATCAGTAACACTATGCCTTTTCAAGTTTTTTTTAAAAATATTCCTCAGTTGACAGAAGCCATCAAGCTTCCTTTGATCAGTGGCAGTTGCACCATGCCTTCATTTATTGTAGTCACAGCATGCCACCCTCTCCCATAACTCTAAACCTACCAGCAGCAGGAGCCTAGAACAGAAGAGCAAGGACAAAGATAACAGAGATACCAGTACTAAAGGTTTCACCAAACACAAAGACCTAAATCCCTGAAATTAATTTCTTCTCAATATAACTTGATTTCACAATTCCTTTATCAATCAACTTACTCCTGTCAACCTCCCATAAATCACAACAGGCAACTAATTTTACCACAGAATACAAATATTGACAGGAACTTTAAAGGTACAGTGAATACATGCCTCATGACTACAACGGTCTCTATGCTTCTCCACAACATCAGAGCAGTATTTTCATCAACAAAACATGATGTACTTGCTTAATTTACTTGCCAGTGCTTTTTTCTTAAGTAACCCAACAACTTTCTCTAACTGCCACTGTGACCCATTCATGTATTTATATTATTGCTGAAGCACAGGTGAAGAAGGAATACAGAGATCAGTTTGGTACAACTCTAGCAATCCTCCCCAGCTTAGCTGGGTAAGCAGCCACGCCATAGCTTTGCAACCTACTACTCCCTTGATGAAATACAGATTTCAACTGGAGTTAAATGCCCATGAATTTTTAGAAATGCAATTGGTCCCTAGGAATAGAAAGACTACAAGTCTGATTCTCCTCTTGTACTGGGATACTTCAAGATCAAGAGAGAGCACAAAGCAGGACTTCTACAACACTGCATATTAGGTCCTGAGTATTGTAACTCCTCTTAAAAACATTTCCACTGCATCCATCCTAAGCAGAAAGAAATCTGCACTGTACTTGAACACTATTAGAGCTGGCAGAGGTTTTTAACAGAACTAACAAAAGTTTTCTTTTTGCTCTCCCACTCCTTTCTAGTTTGCAATGCTTTATCAACATGGACAGAATTTTATCAAGTTGCAACCAGATCTGCTTTCAAATCCTAGATCACCTTCCATTTTCTCACATCAGAAATCAAGTTTTCTTTTGAGAAAACAAGCGTATAATATGCAATAGACCACAAGTTTATGATTAGTTTTTGATAGCTAGCAAAAATAGATCCTGCCAGGGCTCTTCTGCATCCCTGATTCCCAGTCAAGTAATTTTAGTCCCAATTTCTCATGACTTACTTCATTAAAAGCACAAGCCTATAACAGTAATGTACAAGAGAGACTAGTCTTTTAAGACACACATCAGGATTTTCCTTTGTATCACCTGAAGGAGAAATGCTTGCTAACCAGAGTTTAAACCAATCTACAAAATGTAACAGAGCTACACCCTAATCTGTCAATAGCTGTTGTTACATTGTCAAATACAAGCTGCAAAGCACAAGCAACATTAACAGCCACACAACACAAACTCTTCAACTTTTGTTTTCTCCATTAACTGTATATTCTTTTACAAAAGTTTATTACCTTATATTCATTTTCTTTCATTGAAATCAACTGTCAAAAAGGCAGACTTCTGAAAAGGTGATCTTAGAAGGCAAACAGACTTATAACAGTCATATGTGAAATACCACAGCACTTTAATAGTAATTTGCAGGTCTGTGAGCGTAACAGTCACCATCTTTTATGCTGTAAGTCTGAATTCTTGACAATAAAATTCCTTGCACAAAAATTTCATACAGATTTTAACACCCGAGAGATTTAAAAGGGAAGAACAAATGAAAAATAATGGAACAGAACAGAACTCTTAGAATTGTGACTTCCGTAACCTTCCACTTGCAATACACTCAGTGACTAAGTGTCCCTGAATTGACCAAACATAAAAAACAAACCAACACAAGTCTCAGTAAATATAGTAAGGATTATCCTCCCAGCAGTTGTTTTGTAACAAGTATTATAAAGAGATCAACATTACTAGCATGAGATGTCACGTTCAAAAGCCTCTTCCAGTAACAACACAAGGTATTAAACAAGACCTACCTGGAAGTTTCAAGATGACACTTTTTTCACTATATCAGTCACTTTCAAGGCAAAGTACTGGAGCAGTAACTTAAACGCAACCGACTTCAGATTAAAACTTTAAATAGCATCTGAACAAGTACCTCATCTTTTGGTAAGCAAAAGAGATCTGAAAGCATCCTTTACTGATCTGACATCAGTATCAAATTCTCATGAAAAACATCTTTAGAACCAGCTCTCAGCAGTAGCCATTTGAGCCCCTCAGGGTGACATTTCAAAACTAAACCAAAGAAGTTAGCATAGATAACCAACTCTTCAGGGTTTGAAGAGCCTTCGGAAGTAAACAAAAGTAAAACATACTATTTTTCTGACAAAATACTCAGCTGGCTTGGAAAGATAGAATTCCATTGTATCTTAAAAGCAGCCGCACGCAAAACACACTTCACATGCATAAGGTGACTAGCACCAGCTATATATATATATATTGTTTCCATATACTACACCACGAGAGAGAATAAGCACAATATTCACTCAAGCGTTAGTCCTAACTTTATGTAGGCTCAGAGTAGTTTTTCTAAAGCATCTTAAATCATTGAAGTTAAAAAGTCTCATTTGTCTCCATTTTAGACAGGTAAATGCATAAAAAGCCTTACCTCAAGTGACTATATGTAGGTTAGATACAGAAGAATTAGCCCAATTCAGATTTGTTTTTGAACATGCAAAAAAAACATTACGAACTTTATAGCTATTTTAAAGGTCTGAGTAAGAAACCATGTGAACATTATGTGCAGTATAAGTGACATACTTTTCAGAAGTTTTCTTCCACTTCTCATTTTTTACTTGGCTAAAATTTAACTCCAGCCTCCCCAGTTAAACACAATGCCTCTTGTTCTCACATTACAGCCTGACAAATGCTGCAAGTGGTGATAAACAGAATCACAGAACAGTTTGGGTTGGAAGGGACCTTAAAGACCATCTAGTCCCAAACCCCTGACATGGGCAGGGACAGGTTGCTCAGGTTGCTCAATGCCTTCTCCAGCCTGGCCTCCAGAGAGGGAGCATCCACAACCTCTCTGGGCAACCTGTTCCAGTATCTCACCACAATGTTACACTTATATTTTGTTTTCAGTGCATTTCATTTTAGGTGATGAAAAACTATGACGACCAACATTAAGCTCATTGTGCACCATTCCCTGTGAAGTTAAAGCAAGTACTCACAAATATGCAAATAACTTCATTGTTTTCTCATAGTAGTGAGAATAATTACAAACACAGAACCATTTACAATTATAGTTTGAAGTTGAAAATACTGAGGTTTTCACAATCAAATCATTCTGACAACATAATCTTACCTACAGCCACCTAAAAGACAGAAAAAAACTGTATCAAATTATCCAGCTGAAAGGTCATTTCTCGAGATACTCTTTTTTTTTAATAAAAATGTATGAATCAGTTCTGCTTCTATAACGAAAACAGACAATACATCCACATATGCATAATAGCCAAGGGACTCACTCAAATTATATTTAAGCTTAGAGAAGCATCTAACAGATGACAAGCCAAGCTTCCTTTCCAGTAGCAATCATTCTTTATTGGTGTGTCTTGTCTGTTCTTGCCCATTCTACGGACCTACTGTATTTTCATTGCATATGGCCACATAAGGAAGAAGAATTTAGAGAGCACGTGCTGAGCACATGGGTAAGGTAATTTCCCGGTCATTTTCACATTACTTAAAAAGAAACTGCATGCTTCTCTTCCTATCAGAGGAGTTAGCCACAAAACCAGCTGGTTTTTTTCTTCCCCCAGTTTCTATTTGACAGATTGCAAAGCCTGGAGGCTGTGAAGGAGGAGAACGGATGAAATGTGGGTGCCACTACCAGAACAATTCTTCAGAAAAGCCATTCCATGAGTTACACCAAAAACGGGATGAACAGGAACAAGACAAGAACTGGCTTTATTGAACTACCTAAAAACACTGGGATCAACCTTTGGCTGGACAGCCTAACCAAAGCAAAAGGGAACAATTTTCCCTGTGTAGCAGTTCCAGCTGGGTTAACTTTTTAAGACCAATACACTGAACAGTGATCCCACATGCTCCATAAGAAAGTTCACGCATTCAAAACAAAGTTCTGTTCCATGATAAAAAGTTGAGAGTGGATTTATTTTCACAGTATTATGACTATCTGCATAGCAGAAGCATTCACCTTTATCAAGGTAAGTTGAGTTTTACCTCAGTCAAGTCAGAAAGTTTACCCCAATAGGCTGATAGATCTAGTGCTCTGTTAAAATGATCAGTTTCAAGATCAGGGGAAAAAAAAAACCCAAAAAACCAAAAAACCTTCCTAATGCATGTTATTAGAATTACACAGATTATCAGTATGTAAGAAAATTGATCTGTTTCTAGCAGTTACAACCAGAAGTTAACCACAGAATATGGAGTAGTCCAAACAGCCAAACTATACTGTATTAATTTTAGCCCTGTTATAGTTCACCATCTCCCCAAAAAACAAGACTGAACAGTAGTTAAGAGCCATGTGGACAGCCATGAAATCACTGCAAAGGCTTTAAGTCCTTAATGCCACTGTCCCTCCTAGATGCTAAATCCTTTCCTCCCCCCCTCCAAAGAGCACAAAACAGAATTAAGAACTAGTCTGCTACCATAATGCAATAAACAGCATTCAAAAGAGTGAAAGAAAAGAGCTCACACTGCTATTCCTGCCCTGTAAGATCTAGCAGATCCCAATCGAACAGTGGGATCATGCCTTACAAGGCACCATATACGTGTTTATAAGACTGTATAAATCCTCTCTCTGTACAAGTATACACACACCCAACACACCTTCCTCAATCATTTCACGAAAACGCAAGTTCACAAGGCCATTCCAATGCTCTCACAACCCTGAAAAAGCATTTTGTGTAATTTATAGGTGTCCAAAATGAGAAATTAAGAGAGCAACTGCATGACTTTTCTTTTTAGAATCCTCAGTGCCCATTTCAAAGCGGCCAAGGTGGTAAATTTACATATGCTTTGTGAATAGAAAATGGTAGTTTCTAAACCCTTTCCAAGAAGCTACTTTCACATATTAAAGCTCCAAAGAAATTCAGGATTTAGGAAAGGAAAAAAAAAAAAAAAGCGCTTTGACATTCAAATTGCAGTACAGTGGTATTTCATGTACAAACATACTCAACTAAATTTAGAACAAAAGCACTTTGTAGAAAACAAAGCACAACAGGTCTAGCACCCACTGCAAAGTTTGCAGTGTGCAGCTTCACCTTTCCAAGCCTCTACACATTAATGACAACAACCCACTCAATTACCAATCAACTACAGTCAAATCTTAGACCTTCAGAAATCTCAGGTATTTAGGTATCTAAATGTGCATGATTGCTTTTGTGAGATTAGCTTAAAGCCTTACCTCGCTGATTCTATATTAACCATCTTTCTGCCACAGCTACACTGAATGAAACATGCTAGAAACAAAAAACATGCTAGAAAACAAAGTACCAACACATTTCAGCAAGTAATGACAGGAATTGAGTTTAGTCTCAAATGTTTTACAAGCCTGTAACGCCAGCTTACAGGGCATACATGTATATAAGGAAAGACAGATCCTCTGCTCTCCATTCTGCATAGAAATATCATACCAAGGCAGAAAGCAGAACTGCTCAGTAAGAGTTACAGAAACCAAAGATCAATTAACAGTTGCAGAAAGAAACTGCTCTTACCCTTCACCTAATACTTACTGTTGTCTCCCACATCCTCAGCAACTCCAGAACCTCGCATCCTCAGGTATGTGAATCCCAGTATCAGAAAGAACAGGCATGCAGCAGTTAAGAGGAACATGGACAAGTAATGTGCACTGAAGCCTCCTGTGGTGGACACCTCCTCTCTTTTGAACTGCTGGAGAAGCTCCTCCTCGGGCTCTGAGAGCTTTTTCTTGTAGGTGTTTTTCAGGTAAGTATGATTTGAACCCGTATGATTGGAGTGGTTGAGTCTAAGGGAGGAGGTTGTTCCACCCGGGGGAAGGCTATTAGTTGCTGAATAGATCCTGGATTCAACATTATAGCTACCAGGAGCACTGCTGAGAACGTGGTTATTGGTCGCTTTCCTAATGGTGCCTGGAGGGTCAGTGATTTCACTGCTGTCCTCGTCCGTAAGCGGCGATGGCAGCAACAACGCTGCCGGGGATTTCTTAGGTAGGCCATGGCGGTATCTGGTGCTAAGAGAACTAGAGTCCAGATTTTCACATCTTCCTCCTCCTCCCCCCGCGGCGGCCGCCGCCTCCTGTTGATTTCTTCCCCTGTCTAGACTCCCGGCAGCAGCCGCCTCCGCCCTGTCATTCGTTACGACTACACCAGCACCACAGCCTCCGCCAGCCCTTTCTTGGCCCGTCTCCATCACGCCAGTGCCGGCTGCAGCGCATTTGCTGGTTATGAATGGAGCAGGAGACTTGCTGAGGCTCCGTCTGGGCCGGCGAACTGCAGACTCCTCCCTGGGTACCTGCTGTTTGGCCCTCGCCCCCGCCGCCGCCTCCTCCTCCTCCTCCTCCGAGTCAGAGTACTTGTCCCTGCCGCCGCCGCCGTAGGAGAGCAGCCGGGTACCGTTCACGGTCCGGTTCTTCCAC
>VZTY01022955.1:201557-250195 GCA_013400935.1 Turnix velox
CCTCCCTCCACGCCAGCGACCAGTAACGGCTCCGGCGCGCGGGGGGGGGGGGGGCGATAATAGAGGGAGGAGCGAGGGGAAGGATTGTCTGGCGCCGGGGCGATAGCGGCGTCTCGAGCTTCGCCTTTCCCCCTCCCCCGCACAGAAAGAGGCGGTGTTCCCGCTCCACCCTGCCTTCCGTGAGGGGCTCGGCGCGACTGAGGCCTGCCGTGGCGCTCCCTTCTCTGCTGCTGGTCCGGGGGCGGGCGCTCTGAGATGACGGCGCCTGTCGGGTCTGCCTCGGCCGAGCAGGGGTTCTGAGGTGGCAGGTAGAGCTCGGTATCGTCGCCCCGTCTTTGGCAGGCGTTCTGAGGTGGCGGGTTAGGCGGCCCGGGTTCTTTCGCCGGTTTATAGTCGAGGTACTGCGGCGAAGAGGGCGCAAGCCGAGGTGGCAGATGTCGCCTCACCACGGCTGAAAAACGCCGTGGAGCCCAGATGGACACCGTGCGGCTTGGACCTTTTCCCCCGAGTGGCTGCCACTCGTGCGCTGGATGAGCTTTTTCTTCTGAAACTCGGCATCAGGGGGACGAAGTGTCACGGCGTGAAATCTCTGTCAAGGCACCCAATGTCGGTGGCTGAGCACCACCCTTATAAAGGTTGCCATTGCCTGGGTGTGTTTTGCTCTTTCCTTTGGGAAAATCCAGTCTTACAAATGCATTACAGTTGAAAGTATCTGTCTGGCTTGATACAAGAATGTGTGCTCTTCAGAATGATCGTGCTGATATACAGAGATGTCATACTGAAATTTCTCAGAGTGTGAAGTGTGTGCTAACCCTTTGGCTACAGAACTTCATGTGGAGGTTTCAAAATCTCCCCAGCTGTACATCCCTAGTCTGTCCACCCAGATGACAAACCCCTGGGCTTACTCAAAAATGTTAGCTTCCATTTTGACCTAGCTGATTATAACACCAGGTTCAGAACCGTTTTAATTTTCCCCCTCACAGTCTGTCAGGGGATACACCCTTTCGACATCAAAAGCATAATTGCCAGCATTGTTATTGAGGACTATTTACAGGGCAGGAGTCAAGGTAGACCACAGAGCTACCAAAGTGGCCTGAAGCCGTGATGATAGTTGAATAGTGATGATTAACTTATGTACCCCACCCTCCATTTTTGACCAGTCACATCTGGGAATGCAGAACCTGCCCTATTGTTCATCTAAGCCTCCATTAGCACAATT
This sequence comes from Turnix velox, assembly GCA_013400935.1. Lineage (NCBI taxonomy): Eukaryota > Metazoa > Chordata > Aves > Charadriiformes > Turnicidae > Turnix > Turnix velox. The sequence goes on from VZTY01022955.1 coordinate 202,777, forward strand.
CTTCTTGAGGCAGGGAAGTGCTGAAAAGCCACATTCTATGCAATGCAACTGTGCAAAGCCTGCTTCTTGTTTCCTTGGCATGGAAGCCATTTCACGTTCAGTTGTGTTGAATGTGCACAGAACTCCAGCAGTAAGGTACACACTGAACTGCTAATGTAAATGCATCTACTCTGACCTATCTTCCAATCTACAGCAGCTAATTGATATCCCAAATGGCATGAGAAATGCTTCTGCTACTCCATTTCTCCTCCTCAGTGAGAAGTAACCTGCACCCTCCACCAGCTGTTTGAAGTATGTATTTGAATATGTCCTCCCCCACACCAGGTCCTTACACTCAAGCACTTGTGACACCAGCCAAACCAAGAGCGATCAGTTCCAGGACAGATACCCTTCTGACAAGATGACTACTTGGGCACTTTCCTTAGCAGAATCACAGAATCACAGAATGACCTGGGTTGGAAGGGACCTCAAGGATCATGTAACTCCAACCCCCCTGCCTAGCAGGGCCACCTAACAAACACATTTACTAGATCAGGTTGCCCAGGGCCCCATCCAACCTGGCCTTGAACACCTCCAAGGATGGGGCATTCACAACCTCCCTCGGCAGCCTGTTCCAGGACCTAACCACTCTCCTAGTAAAGAATTTCCCTCTAACATCCAACCTAAATCTTCCCTCCTTCAACTTGTATCGATTTCCCCTAGGCCTGCTATTGTCAGCCCTTTCAAAGAGTTTACTCCCTTCCTGGGTGTAGGTTCCCTTCAGGTATTGAAAGGCTGCAATGAGGTCACCCTGCAGCCTTCTCCAGGCTGAACAAGCCCAACTCCCTCAGCCTGTCCTCATAGGGGAGGTGCTCCAGCCCCCTGATCATCTTCGTGACCCTCCTCTGGACCCTTTCCAAAATCTCTATGTCTTTGTCCTGCAAGAGATCCTGCAGTCTCCTCTACACAGCTCAGCCCTCTTTTTGTAACAGAGAGGGCATAAGTTAGTTTATAAAACTGTTTACTTAGTAGCAGGAGAGCAGTAAATGCTATAAATGTTTAACAATCAAATTGTCTTCTGTAAAACTGTAGATAGCATGTAGATAGCACGTCAAACTGAAAAACCTGTGTATTCCAAGTCGTGTTTAAAAATTTGGGTGCCAAATTATTTTGAAAAGTTTCCAAAATAGGTCTTCTGGTTCATGCTGAAGTAAGGATACTTAACCTACCAATCCAAAATCTCCACATTTCTTTAATAGTATACGTTAGTGTAAATAATATCAGTACCTCATTAATATCAATATCTGCATGTAGTAATTTTTTACTTCAATACTGAAAGGTAAATGGTGACAGCAAGGAGTAATATTCATCAGGAAAAAATTGTGGTTGTTCTTTGAATAAGACATTTTGATGTGTATTTTCCTTGTCACCCTGAAAAGACTGATGTGTTCCTCCATTGGGTAAAAAGGTGTTCTGGAAGGTAGCAAATTCATCTGTTGACATTGTTTGGTCTAGGATTTGAAGTTGTATCTTAATACTTCTGTTACCATTCTTTAATGATTCTAAATTTGTGTGATATTTATGCATTTGTGCAAATTCTTAGAATTTGTGAAAAATGGTTGCTTTTGTAGGGTTTCCTACTGCAAACTCCTCTAGCAACTATTGCAACTCAGTCTCTGTTCAACTCACTGACACATTTAGGAATCCTAAGTCACATCTAAAAGAAATACGATTCTCTTGTAAATCTTGCAGTATTGTGAGTACTAGTGTCTTTTTATTTACTTTTTTATTTTGGAACCTTAAGGTATTCTCAAATCACATTCATATTCTCTTAGGAATGTGATGTTAATGTGGATGTTAGTGAGGAGTAGGAATATCCTCATCCTTCCATTTTTAATGAAGGTGGAGATTGTCACACAATCACAGGACTCCAGGAACTGGTACAATTACTCTCAAGACAGTATGCATAGGAAGAAATTACTCTTTTCTATAAAAACAAACTGTATTAATCCAATTTTAAACATATTTTCTCTGGTTTATCTGTTTATTTAAGTTAGTACATGATAAACATGAAATTACTTTCTTATAAAACTGAATTACCTTTTCACTAAGAAAACTAATTTTTAAATGCTACACTTGTTTTTGCCATACTAGTTCTGTGTGAAAAGCCTCACTTGCACATCCCTCTCTTACATTCTTATTTCTCCTTACAATTTCCATGTGAGTTTTTGCAATAAACATGAATCTTTGTTAGCATTAGGAGTGGTGTTAACAATACTAATACAGACCATGTGTTTATTTTGTGTTGACTAACAGCCCGTGTGTTTTGCTGGTACATCTTTTGCTGATAGGCTTCCCTTTCCTTGGGGCGTCCTATAAATGTTCAGAAGGCTTATGCATTGCTGCTTGTTTGTAGCTGAAATGTGGTCACCCTCAAGTTACCTAGTGCTCCTAGTGCTGGCCTGTTCACATAGTGAAACAGTGTGGGCACCAGTTGCCAGAAACCCCAGATCCCACACAGAGGCTGTGAGGTTGCAGATTGCAGATTGCCTCAGCATCTCGCAGTCTGTGATGACCTGCTATGACTGCGCAATTCAGTCACTAAACAGGCAATCTTAGTTCACAAGTCTGAGACTCCATAAGGTGACAGGATGCTTCCTCCTGCAATTAGTACTTTGCCTTTCATATAATTTATACCAATCCATGGAATAGCACGTTCTCAGTTGGTTATTTATCTCTCATCAGGTCTAATTACTGACTTGCTTTATTAGCTCTGTCTTCCTGGGCACTGGCCATTTTAATGGGACTGTTTAAGGCATTATTGCTGACTCTGTATGTTGAAAAGAAATCCACAGAACAGAACTCAAAATCCTTAAGAATAGCTTTAAAAACCTGTATTTATTTTAAAATGAGAGTTTATTTACATATGTTGCTAAAATTTGCTTTATGTGCTCAATTCTTTTCTCAGGAACAAGAATGGCTAGATGTATTTAATTCTAAAACCTGAACCAAATCTTCCATCTCCTCAGGTACTGAGCTTAAAGAATGACAGATACTGGAATACAAGAAACTTCCTGACAAAGTATGACAAAACGTAATAAGGAAGAAAAACTAATAGGAAAATAAACAATAGATACAAGGGCTTTAGGAATGAAACAAAGAAATAATAATAGTGGTTTAAAGCTAATGTGTATTATGATTGAGAAGGTTACTCATAGAGAATAGATAAATCTCATGAGCAGGACAGAATCAAAATATTACTCAGCTGTTGATCCCTACAACCTTCTTGTCTTATGTCACAGAGTAATTGTTGCTAAAAAACTGCTTCGTGTTGTAATAAGTAATTTTAAGTGGGTGACAAATCAGTTGTGTAATTCATTCTCTAAAAACTGTCAGTAGATTACATCCAGAGTGTTTTGTTTAAATTTGAAAAGGGAAACATGAAGCTGAGCTTGATGGTCAGGCAGGGTGTTTTTCATGTTGGTTCACTCCACTTCACATACAGAAACTCTGGTTAGGTAAAACAAATATTTGTGACCCAGAATTGGAAGAGTCACTATTCTGACTTCTGACTTCCTATTACTTGCAGGTATTTTGAAGGTCTGAGGAATGATATAAAACAGAGATGCATCCTGAACCATAGCAGAATACAGGGAAGAGATCCTGTCTGTCTGGAATCAACAGAGCCCTGAAAAACCTTGAGTTGCTTGATTTGCTGCATTCCTGTTCCTTTATTCTTTAAGAAAATACCCGTGAGCACCATGCATAGTGCAGACATGTTAAATATCCCTGGTAGCATTTTTTTGTGATGTCCTGAAAAATTTTAATTATGAATGTAGACATAGAATTTTAGCCTGGGACCTTGATATTGTTTGCCTGCAACATGAAGAGCAGCATAGACAGAGCCACAGAGGGTTCACTGTTAGACTTACATCTCTGACTTTGATCCAAGGCTAATGTCTTGAAAACTTACTTTTTCTTTATTCATCTAATAATGTTTGCAAGAAAAAACATCATTCATGGTACAGGAAAAAATGAAGTTACATTTTACATTTTCCTTTAGTGCTAATTGTGTATTGGATTTCTTGTGCCCCAAGGCTCAAATTTCAGTTTATTCAATGAATAAATAGAGTATAAATTCATGCAGTGGATGAAAATAATCAAATATGTTCAGAGTAGGCTCATCATTCTTCTTTCTATCCATGTTATTTGGCTGCTGCAAAGCATTAAATTCAGTGTGTTCCCAAACAATTATTGGTATCTCTGCTTGTTTAGCACTTCAAGACCTTATCTGTTTTAATTGCTTCTCATGCCTGGCACTGTGCAAACACAAAAGATGTACCCTGTCTCTCGAGGACATACTTGCCTCCATGACTTCCTACGTGAACTGTAGGCAAGATACATAAGTAGAAACCAGCAGTCCTTAGAAAATCCCATTCCTCTGGAAAGCTCTTCTACATCTCAGCAACGCAGACTGCCAAAAGCATCCCAGTCTCTCCTGCTGTCAACTTCCTATTGAGTATTGATTTAATCATTTTGTTGCAAGTGCTCAGCTCATGCAAGTAGGCCCAGCATATTTAACTGGTTTCCTTAAGCTATGGAATTTCCACTTTCAATAACCTGACTGACACAGAAAACTTTTCCTACAGAGGAAGGAAGAACTTCCATGAGAACCACTTACAAACAATGGGAACAATGTCCCACTAGCCTTGAGAGCTAACATTTCCTCCTCAAAGTACATGCCATGTTTCTAGAAGTTTGTTGTCACTCATAAAAACTGAGTACATTTACACAGTGTTCACAACAATTACTTTTTGGCCTACACGTGTTATCTATATCTTCATCTAAGGGCTGCTTAGTCCTACCAGAGCTAAAGAAAGTCTCATGTCCCTTTGTATTCAGCATTGGTGAAGTCACACCTCAAATACTGTATTCAGTTTTGAGTTCCTCACTATAAGACACTGAGGTGTTGGAATGTGTCAAAAGAAGGGTAGCCAACCTGATTAAAGATCTTGAATACAAATCTTATGAGGAACTGCTGAGGGAACTGGAATCACTTAGTCTGGAGAAAAGGAGGCTGAAGGAAGGAAGACCTTGATGGTTTCTACAACTACCTAAAAGGAGGTTGTAGCATGGTGAGAGTTGGTTTCTTGCCTCTTCTATCAAGTAACAAGCAATAGGACAAGAGGGAATGGCCTTGAATTATGCCAGGGGAGGTTTAGATTAGACAGCAGAAATGCCTTTGAAAGGCATCTTAGGTGTCTGTCCTCTGCCCAGGAAAAAGTTACTATAGTCCCAGTAAACATTCTTTCCCTAACTACTGTTCTTAAGTTGACCCATATGCAAGCAAAGTGTTCTTCAGAGCCAGGCTTTTTTGACAACACTCGACAGCATCTTGGCTGGAGAATGGAGCTGGGGATGTCAAGAAGCTGTGGTCCTTGCCCCACAGTAATGTTCTTCAGTCAAGAGGGCCTTTTGTTCTTCATTCTGAATGCTTATTAGAGACCAGAGAACTGCTTCTCCTATGTCAGACTTCATATGAAATTTGGATCCTTCACATCCAAGATGTACCACGTAGTGTCCTGTTTCATAGATGCTATTTAATTTCTCAGACCAGAGATACATCTGACAAGCCACTCATGGTTATTGTACCTGAAAAAAAAATGCTTTCACCTTGCTGAACTTGCATTAGAACTGCAGTCCTTTACTGTAAATTACTGGACCAGCTCCAGTATCACTTCTGGGAAACTCACGCCAGCAAAACCCTCATTCTCTCCCTCAATAGCCAGACAGGAGCAATGCCCTCAGCCAGGTCTCCAGCTCACCTCTCCATGCATCTATGACTGGGGTTGAGGTATAATGGCACATTTCCCTTTTCTTGTAGAAAAGAAGCATAAACAGGAAAAAAATCCCATCACAGAAATGAACAAAAGGAGAAGGCATGGTAGAAATAGGAGAAAGAGTATAAAAAAATCCTAGCAAAAGAAATGTGAGAAAGTAGAAGAAACAGCAGAAGATAGAAAAAATACATGACAAATTTAGAGCCAAATAATTAAATGATTGCTTAGTCCTACATGAGGCTTTATAGGACAGTCAGAGATGTTCTTGCAAGGAATGCCAGAGGAAATGTTTGGAACAGCTTTATGTGCACATGGGATGTGACAGAGCAGGGGAAAGTAGGTGTTTTCTTCGGCTATTTATCCTGACTCTAAGGAGCAAGAGATGGAGTGAACTCTCCTCTCACCCACACCATGACTTCATCTGCAGTTGTGCAGCCAGTTGTGCCCCAGACGTCCATGGAAAACAGAAATACCATTTGCAAAGCTGAAGAATTGGAAGCCAGTAGCACAGAGGTTATGTACCCTCTGAGTAACAGATGAGGGGCTCCTCTAAGTTACCACTTCCTATAATCTACAGACAACAGGTTTCCCCCAGCTAAAATTAGTCCTTGTGAAAATGTTCTGGGAAAAAATAAACATGGCAGGAAAAATATATTATGTAATATAGCAGTGGACTGGCACTGAACAAAAAAAAATGGTGCACTGCAAAGAACCTATGAGGAATAATGAACCATCAAAAAATATGGTCTATGTACTAGTGGAGAGTTTTCAGTCAGTTGTGATCTTAAAAACTCCTGAAATTAAACATGCGCTTTAGCATCAGCAGAATAAAGGACCCAAATGACTCACCTAAGGCCATAAAGAAGACTGTTATCAGAGCTGTAAACTGAGTTGATGTCATGAGGGCACCAGGCATGAAAGGAAGAGCCTTATTCTTTGCTCTTGGCTCTGCCACTGACTTGTGATGTGGCAAATAGCTTCCTCTTCAGGTGACTCAGTCTGGAAATAATGACACACCTTTGAAAAAGTAATTTAAAAATAAAGATAGAAAATTATAGAAGAATGGAAAAGGAATTCCATTCCAGTGCTCTCCCCAGCCCAACCTTTGTCCTCTTCTTGCTGGATTTTTTGCCTGTTACCGTGAATGGTATTTTGTTAGAGATAATAAGGCTGCAAATCATATAGCAAAAGCATTTTAATGAAGTAAATGGCATATTACTTCTACTATATGCTATAAACAAACAAAAGATGTTCTAAAAGAAAATTACCTGTATTGCAGAGTTAGTCAGGCAAGAAAATGAGACACCATTTCGTTACTCAATCTGAAGAAAAAAAGGAGTAAGTGACTCTGTAATTTTAAAAGTGGGTATAATATAAGAAGCAACAAGGTGGGCGTTTATTATTAGACTCTCAGAGGTGTGCTGAGAGTTTAGATTATAAAAGGAAGATTATAATTTTAAAGTCAACAATTTTATTTATAGCAGAAGCAAGGAAACATAGTTGACATACAGTGCTATGAGCAGACAAAAAGGAGTACAGGCCTTATTTGGGGGTTGTTACCGAGGGAAAATGAATTAATTTTGCTATATGGTTCAAGAAGTGAAATGGGAAAGAAACACAAAGTCTTCAAATGAGCCTTTTCTAATGTCTTCCTTATCTTCCAAGCATCTAAGTTCAGATGTATTTAAGACCAGTTTTTGTAAATGCTGATCATTCACAAATCAAAATGAGATTAGTTAAAAATAAATTTATAATAGTTATTATGAATTACTTGGATAAAAGTTTTCAGTGTCACACACACAAATCGGACACCTCTGATTTGTTATAACCATATGAAAATCTAAAGCAAATCAGCTGTAGCTCATATTGACCAAGACAGTACTTTAAAATTAATGCTTAAATCTGCATTTTACATATGCAGCTGAAGATACGTAATTTAGAAACTGAATTTTATTTATAAAATATTTTAGGCCTTCTGGCATTGAGGATACTGTTCATTCTCAGTAAGAAAGTAACATCCAGTAGGTCTTAAACATAATTTTAGTTTTGCTCTTACCCTGGCAAGTTTTGAATGCTCCTTCATGGAGCTCAAGGACAACTCTGTGCCCATTTTTAGATACATATGTATCTATTTTAATTACCTGAAATAATATAAATATGTGCGAGAAGCTGAACTGTTACATGAGAACAGTAGTTGCTTCAATTGTTTCTATGTATTTTCCAGGATGCTGTGACATTTATTTTATATCACTGCCTTGTAATTTGTTTTTAGCTTTCTTTTAAAACATATCTTTGTTTTCCATGTCTTTTTTACTGACTTTCTGGAGCATTTCCTATTTAAATTACCATTTACTGAAGCCAATTTTAGGAACTATTACTCTTTACTCCTTGCCCTAGAAAACACTTTACCCTGCACAATTCAGCATTTTTTACATAATTTTACATCATTCATATTGACATTTTATTGGCTGTATGAGTTCCCTCATTCATTCTGTTAACTCTGGAAGTCTGGCCATTTTAAATCTATCTGCAGTTGTCATTAGAATTTTCTGAGGAACTTGTGCCAGATGGAAGTCTCTAAATTTATGTTGTAGATAATTCATACATTTTTAACACTCTCATTGTCCATTCTTTGCTTTCAGAACTTATGTTTTACTTCCAACTTTTCCATAATTTCACGTTATTTTTCTCATTTTGACAGCTGGCAATGCTATTCTGCTGCAACTGACAAAACAATTGGATTTCTGAGGATATATACAAATTCCAGATGCTCCATTGCTCCCTTCACTGAATCTCTTCCTTCTGTGGCTTTCTGTACTGTATTTATTAATCTTAGATACCCACACTAATTCACCTGTTTGGCATTTACCGTGAGTTACTCAGTACTACAGCATCAATACGATTTAAGAACATGATATATGTGAAGGATAACATTAACCTATTAAAAAACTGCTACAAAGCTGCTATTCTCACTCCGGTTTGAGTGTTGCTAGTCTAGTTTGGAACTAAAAAGGCTCTTCTTTGTTCTCTACAGTTTGCCACTTGAGTAAAAATATTCTTAGGTCCTGGCTATTGATCAGACCTCCATGCCTATGAATTAATAAGACGAAGACAAATCCCAGTGTTAAGCTCTTTAAGCAGGGCAGTCCTTTTGTACATCATTCAGGCAACCCCTGTCATTACCTGCCATAGACACAAGTCCAGACATCCTCTGAAATGTCCACCATGTTCAGTAAAAGAGCAACACCAGCCTCCTTTAAAGATTTAGATAACTCTTATTTTCTCAGAATATCCTGTTTTAATTGGATAATTTTCAGGCATGTCATTGGGCAAATATGGAAGAACTTTAATGCAATTAAAAAGGTTTGTAATTATTCTGTTTAATGCCAGGCGTGTCATGTTGTCTTGCTGATTGAATCCTTTCATAGCTTTTGAATTTGCCAACACCCTGTTCTTCTACATCTGTTGCATTTATTCTCTCGGCTTTCTTCTATGCATGTTGAGATTTACAGCCCTTGGCATTCAGTTCCTTCATAGCCAAAGGAAGCTGAAAAACCTCTGCCCTCAGTCCAGATGTTTTGATTCTTGGTACCCACTCCCACATGAAACCCTCCTCTTAGTCTGCCCCATACTGAGGCAGCTGAAACTCAACAAAGACTTTATTCCCTCATGTGCAAGAAATTAGGTTCAGCAGTTAAAAAACAAAAAGTGCAACTTGAATGTCCATGGAACAGAGAAATTAAAACTTCTGTGGTAGAAAATAATTTGTTGGAGAAGGATTATTCCATGATTAGAGAATGTAAGAGGTCCTAATTATAAGTTCTGCTGTTTCCCATCACCTCAGTGTGGTATTTTTTTCCTCTGTCTAGAGTAATTTATAGCTCAATATACATATTTCTAAATTATATTATGTTACACAGCTTGCCTTTATTGGGATGTGTTGTTATACCTTTGCCTATTTCCTAAGAAGAACTGCCACATGTCTTCTGTGAACATGTGGATTTTGAATAGAGCTCTTACAGAGCATTCCTTCCAGGTTTTCTATTTTTATGCTCCTATCTCTCTGGCTCCATGGTAGGAAAAGAAACAGTACTGAGGAATTCCAGAGGTTTTGCTTCTAGGAGAAAAATAACCGTTTCCCTTTTCTGTAAGAATTGGCCAATAGGCTGCATTAAATTTTTTAAAAAATTGTGACAAGAAAGAAAGCACTGACAAATTAACAGCTCACCACAGCATCATACTTCTGAAACCACTTTAAGTCCACACAGGGTCTGGTGGGTACCTCTCTGAACATGAAGTACTTGATGTCCTGTTTTACTTCCAGATGCTGCTGGGATGGCTGTGTGATACGGTGAGATGGGGACCTGGTGTGATGCCTCAGCACAGTCATACCAGGAAGATGAAGGCATCAAATGTACATAATGAGACAAAAATTCTGCCTTTATTTAGCTATGATAGTATCCCATGTGCCTGACATACTGTACTGAAACTGGCTATCAAGGTCCCTGCCCTGCCCACCCTTGCTCTTCTGTTCCCTTGCCAGTTCCAGCATGGAAAAAGGTTTGAACTGGGAGATGAATATGGCCAGCACTCTTCAAAATATTGTGTAGTGTGGGATCCAGACATGCTCTATAATAAACAAAGGTGGCAAGAGAACACAGTTGAATGGCTGTACTTCAAAAATCACACAATTTTTGGATTATTTTGTTTTCCCATGCAGTTTGATGCCAGAGGGAAACATATGGTCCAAAGTGATTTTTTTTTTTTTCCCACTTTAGAATTCACATATTCTTTACCATATGCAAGGCATTATTTCATGCTATGGCATCTATAATCCCACCCATGTCTATTCTTTCTTACTACAGGATAGACAATATACATTTTGTCTTTCTGCTCTTATGGCTCTCTGATGGTCTATTCAGACACTGGACATAGTTTTCCAAGAATACTCCTTCAAGGATTTGATATGCTTTTTAATTATTTCCCTGAGTAATTGTAATGAAATTACATCTTTAGTTTCATCTTTGATTCTGTAAGTGCTTAAAGATATCTTGCTGGATGAGTCACAGACCCCTCGATCACTTATCAAAGAAGTTTGCATGATCCCATAGCTGTAGAATCTGAGGTTTTAATCTCAGATTCACATGCATCAAAGGCCTTGTGGGTAGCCACATTCAGCAACAAATCATACAGTTCTCATACATGTCATTCCTTTTCAGTGAGCAATATTTATCAACTCAGCCCCTTATCTCCTCCAGTAGAGGCCCTCTGAAACTGATGTTACAGGTAAATAACTTTCATTAAAGAGGTTGGTTCAACCTTTGGTAGAATACAAGAATATTTTTGTAAAGGATGAATTTCTGTCAGCTGTTCTTCATGTTCTGTGTAATTTCCAAAGTAGGAACTTAATTGCATCCACTCTTTTCTCCTTCTTCCCTTATATTATTTTACTTTGCTAAGACAGTGAAGCTTTCCTTCTTTCCAAAACCACACTAAATTCAGTGTTGCTTAACATAAAATTATGTCCTCTATAGTGGAAAAAATAAATCCCACTACTTCTTCATAAGTTCTAAGAAATTTTTTCCTGAACAGATGTTAGCAACAGAGACTGTTGAAAAAGAGCTAAAAGAGAACTTACTTATCCAGAAATGGCATAATGAACAATAATGGGAGTTTCAGCGGGTCCCAAATCTAATGCAGACTGAATTACTACAAGTAGCATCTTGTAACTGACTTTGTCTTTCAGAAGATATAATCTTTGACTGAAATTTTCCCTTCAATGGGGAACATCGGGGGGAAAAGGTCCATTTTCCATGTCATTCTCTTATATATAATGATCCAGGCTCCACTCTTGTTGCAGACAGGACATTTAGAGGATCTTTTTTTTTCTGCTCTGTTACTAATTACTTGCAATAAAATATTAAATAACCTTCGAAACCTATACTTATTTGTCAAAATTGGTAGAAATTAACTAGCAAGTAATTGCACAGAAACCAAGCTAAAAACAAAACAAAACAAAAAACCCAGTGCTCTCAGGAAAAATTAGCATTGTGGCCTCAAGCTGGAATCCTACCAACTGCACTTGCCGCTGTATCTCTGAACGGAGTGTTGCAGAGAGAGCAGGTAACCGGAGAAGGGGGGAAAAGAATGGTGAAGAACATGGAGTAGATCTGATATAAAGAGAAAGCAAGGCTGAGGATTGTAGGGAAGAGACATCTCGCTCCAGTCATGGTATTATTCAGAGGACTAAGTTGTAGAGAACAGAAGGATAAGGGATGTTTGGTTTCCTTAGCCTGACAAGCAAGGCAACATTAAAAAAGAAGGCAATTCAAAACCGGATTTCCACTCAGCCCCAGAACAGTCACTTAGGCTCTGGAATTCATTGTGTCAGAGAATAAGCTAAAACCAGTGACCGAAACAGCTTGGCAGCCTCCTGGCAGCCTCCAGCACTTCCCAAAAGTGAGATCTCTTCGCGGCCCGGCCCCTGCTGCGGGCTGGTGTCCTGGCGCTCCACCTAGTGCTGCCCGAGTCCTGTGCCCTAGCATCCCCTGAGAGAGCTTTGTTCCCATAAAAGTGGGGCATACACTTGTCCTTTGTCTCACTCCAGAAACCTGCACTGGTAGAATAAAACAAATAAACAAGATTTTTGCTTTCTTCTGCAAAAGAACCAATGTGGGTGGGCAGACCTTGGACCATTTACCGAGGCTAAATCTGCTATTTCTAGGCATTGTTCCATCCTTTCTCAACAAGGTAAAATACATTGGTGAGGCACTAATGCTCTCCTTATTCATTAAAAAATTCTACAAGAATTTCACAAATGCAGTATTTCACAACTAAATGCTTCAATGCAACTTGGATAAATATTTAATTTTTAAGTCCATTTGTTAATCTCGTGAATAGGAAAAGTACAATTATGTTAAGACTAAATTAATGCAGTTATTTAGTTTAGTATGTTTTGCAGTTGCTTTAAGGACATAGAATTTTCATTATATATTTTTCAATGAAAAATTTGATAATGAGGATTTAAGAAACAATAAAAAACTTACTTGCATGGAAATAATATATAAAAAGGCAATAAACAAAAAAGTTTAAAATTAATATTCACATCCCTCAGTCAAATACAAAATCAAATACAAAACTTACGTTGTGAAGCAAAGTTTAAAGTCATTTCACCAGGCGAAAGAGCTGGGAATTGATGCCTTCAGGCTAATGGCAATGGTCAAGTTTGGGATTAACTGTTAAAATAATTAGTGTACACTGTTTCTTTTTAGAGATAAAATCATTAAATTTTACTAGAATCTATTAAAATAATGAAAAAATCATTAAAATTAATTAAAACAATGGGATTTGCTACCATTTCAAAGAAGTTTGGATTTGCTTTTTTAAAAGCTGAGAAATGGCACATGAGTTTTAAGCCCACCCTTAGCATTTGAAGCATTGCAAATTCAGTGATTCAAAATCTTCTAAAACTTACAGAAGAGTCTGTATGTAATATATGATCATGCATCATGAGGTGGCAGCTAATCATACAGTTGCAAAAAGGAAACATTGCTTGCTTGATAACTAATTTTATCCAAGCTCTTCATCTTCTCTGCTGCACTCTCCATTTTAAAGGCAAAACTATATATTTTTGCATCATGCCTGGGACAACCTACCTGGATGCTGGGATTCTGAAGATGTTAGGCACCCAGAATTGAAGAACATGAATTGGTGACTACCCAGGAAAATGAATGAAGTAGCTTGCCTGTCACCCCATAGGAATGTGACAGAAACAAGGACAAGGACACCTGTCTTTGACTTCTTTAGTGATATGTTCTTTTTTTTACTTTTGCAAGCTCCTGTCTCACACTTTTCAACTTCAGCAATAAATGAAGCAAAGGCTCTAAAATTAATTTTCTTCTTCAGCACCCAACCTGATTCAAAGACAGTTTACTTCCATGATCTCCCATGGAATATTGTAAGAGAAGAAATGGAACAGATAACGAACTGTATCATTATATAAAATAGGAGGCCCCTCCTGCCGACAGTGTGTGAGATGTTACAACCATCAAAGCATTGCTTTAATGTAGTGTTTAATACTACAATATAAGCTATGTTCTAAAATAAAAAATTAGAATGTTACATTCAGAGTAATTGAAGATAGACTCTTTATTTCTCATTTGGAATTTACAAAACTTCAACGCTTTCCAATTCCAGCAAAACTGATTTTTATAGTAAGAGTAGTCCTATGATTTTTTTTTCCTGACATATCTTAATGATGGTGATTTTTCTGCCTAACCAGCAAGAATTTAAGGGGAGCTAATTCCCACTGAATAAACTTTATTTCTGTTGAGATTGGTAGGAATTTCGTGATTCACTTCAGTGAAGTAAACTCTGTGGAGAATGAGTACTTCTGAAAATCCTGCTGCAATTTGGCATCCTTTTCTGTATTGAAATTGTGCAGGTGTTATTTATTATCTGCCAATGTTTGCCACATAGAAAATAAAAATACTATTTTTGTACACCAGAGGAAGCAGCATGTATAACTTTTTATATTAAAATTATCACCTCAGGCAATATTTATGCACATTGCTGATATTATTTATGGCTTTTTTCTCCATCTTCTTATATTAATCATAACTGATGATTAAGGGGTACTGGACACTGACTTTTATATCCCTTCCTAGATATGTCATAATTCAAACCATTCTTCCTTCCAAGTCTATCATCAGGGGGATGCTGTCAGTTGCAATGACTGTCAGAGCAGGCCACGAATCCATCATAGGATGCATTCCTATGAAAGCTGGTGGATCTTGAAGCCACATTAAAGATGCGTATCTGGTTTTGTATGTATTTGCCATTTCATTCAACAACCAACCACAAAAGCTTTGCTTTTGCAAGTATATTCCCATTCGGTCTCCATAGTGTTCTCATCTCAGCTGAGGAAATATGTCCCATAAATCACGAGGAGACACTGAAATAAGAGACCAAGAAAAAATATGACAGGGTTTTACCTAGATTTTTACGCTGAGTGCAAGCAGGAGGTATGAACACAAGCTTTGCAAACCTGTCCACAATGAATCTCATTGTGGTAGAGTACTACAAGTAAGAGAAATCTGGGAGAGCAGATGCTGCTGTACCAGACTCAGCACTAATGCAGGACTCACCACAGCCTTGGCAGATGTCACTGGAGAAGAGTCACAGGGTGTGCAAAAACACAGAGATGTATATGAGCTTGGGTAGTCAGTAGATAGAAATACATACCCATCTAACAAATCCTGTGTCCAGCTCTGGAGCCTTTTGGACAAGGGGGATGTGGACCTGCTGGAGGAGGCCTAGAGAAAGGCCACAAGGATGATGATGGGGCTTCAGCACCTCTGCTACAAGGACAGGTTGAGAGAGTTGGGGCTGTTCAGCATGGAGAAGAGAAGGCTCCAGGGAGAACTAATAATGACCTACCAGTATTTAAAGGGGGACTGAAAGAAAGGTGAGAAGGGGCTGTTTGTCAGAGCATGTAGCAACAGGACAAGGGGAAGTGGTTTTAAACTAGGACAGTGCAGATTTAGATTAGACATTAGGAAGAAGTTCTTCACTATGAGGGTGGTGACGCACTGGAACAGGTTGCCCAGAGAGGTGGTGGAGACCACATCTCTGGAGACATTCAAGGCCAGGCTCTGATGTAGTGAAGGATGTCACTGTTCACTGCATCGGGGTTGGGCTAGGTGGTCTTTGAAGGTCCCTTATTACTCAGCACATTCTATAATTCTGCAATTTCAGTTGCTACTTACTACTTACCTCTGCAGAAAGTAATCTGATCACCATTACAATTTTTTTTATCCTCACAGTTTCATAAATGACATTCCAGGGTTATCACTTGGTTTTTAAATTCCCTTCCTTTGCTAGATCTTAAGAAAGCTGCTTCAAATTATAAATAACATTGTGAATTATTTCATTAGAATATACAAACTTCTTACCTATATTAAGGTACATTTTAGCCTCTTCCTAAAAAGCTTTATGGTTCAGATGCTATTTTTTCCTACTACATCTCTCGCATAAAATTTGCTGTATATTTCTAAGCTAAGAAAATTTTATTGTGCTTAGTTCTTAAAATCAAATTACTTTTCTAAAATAAAATAACGGAATAACTTATAGCTGTTCTCTTACAGCTATATCAGGCCTCCCCATGACATAACGTTATGTGGAGTGGGGCTTGCTTTGAAAATCTATGGAAAGGTAGTCTCCCTCCCTGCTTATCATATTATTCAGGACAGTCCTTGACAGCGCAGTGAATTGTCATCCCCCAGCTATTCTTCCCACCCAAAGGAGGGTGTAGAAGGCTGCTGCGGCCGGCAGAGAGCGCCCTCGCACCGGGAGTCTCCAGGGATTCCCGGACACCCCCTCAGACCGCGGTTTTCCAGGGCGGTCGCCGTCCCTGGGAACATGGATAGGCTGGCAGCCGCTTTCTCAGGGAAGCTGTTTTTCCGGATCGAGCAGGAGAAGTTGAAAGCCTCGGCTGAGAGCTCTCAGCAGGCCGGACATGGACATATGAGAGAGGGTCTAGAGAAGAGCCACAGAAGGCTGGAGCACTTCTGCTACATGGATAGGCTGAGAGATTGGGCTGTTCAGCCTGGAGAAAGCTACAGGGAGACCTCACAATAGCATACCAGTACCTGAAGGGGGCCTGCAGGAGAGCAGGAGAGGGACTACATGTCAGAACGTGTAGTGAAAAGACAAGTGACAACGGTTTTGAAATAGAGCAGGGCAGGTTTAGATTAGACGTTAGGAAGAAGTTCTTCGCCATGAGGGTGGTGAGATACTGAACAGGTTGCCCAGAGAAATAGCGGAGGCCCCATCCCTGGAGACATTNGCGGAGGCCCCATCCCTGGAGACATTCAAGGCCAGGCATGGTATAACAGTGAGCAACTTGATTTAGTGCAGGATGTCCCTGCTCACTGCAGGGGTTTTGGACTGGATGGCCTTTGAGGTGCCTTCCAACTCAGCATATTCTATGATTCTATGAATTCAAGAACAGCCTTCCCCATGATTAACCTGGGAACTGACTAGCTAGCTAGGGGTAAGCACAGGTGGATGCGTATGATAAGTGCCTTTTTTACACAAACATAAGCAGCAATAACTAATAAAAATAGTCCATAATCATCTAATAAGCATCTAGATGTGGGATGTTTCTGTTGGGAGCACATTTGCTGACTCTAGGTTTTGGAGCCTAAGCTTATCTGGGTGGGCAAGTTACCTTGGGTCCACATACACAATGCGCGTATCTCTAGTACACATGCTTGCTGTTCTGGAAGTAGCAACAAAATCTTGAGAAGGCAGGACAGAAATGAGGAAGAGGTGCCTGCCCCTATCTATGTGGGATTAGTAAAGCCATCAAAGGAGAGTGGCAGAAGGCTCCTCAGAAGGAGATGGAGAAAAACTCACAGCACGTCAGCAGGAGCACAGAGTTCTTTCATTTGCTGAAACATAAACTTTTTGCTCAATAAGAATTACAGTTACCCATTTGGGTATGCTCCTTACACATGAAAATTCGAAATAATGAAGCAGCTTGCTATCTTTCCCAGGTGTGTGAGGTGACATTGCAAACTCTACTCCAATAGATCCATCTGAAAAAGCCAGACTAACTTCATGCTGTTTCCAGTCATCTGAAGAACTCGGTTTTAGGCAATTAATTCAGAGGTGACTTTTGCGGTCACACCAACAGGATGGGTTGGACCACAGCAGAATCCAAGGAAACATTCAGCGGCAGAAAGTACTTTCCTTCTACTTCCAAAACATTACAGACAGAAATCTGGTGTTTTTACAAAAACTTTTTCTGTCCTGGTTAGTTTCAGCAGTAACATAAAGATTTTTTTTCCTTACAAAAGAAACCAGCAAACTGAGAAAGTTCTTTCCTTTAATAGGCATGATTCTGTTTAAATAGCTGTTTGAATAGAAAATTCTTTCAGATTTACTAAGTTTCTATATTGAGTCAGTTCCAGTTTCTGTCTAAATAGTAACATTTCAATGTTTGATTCAGTCTTTCCACTGTTCTTGGGACCTTTGGGCAAACCCAAAGTGAAAGGCCTTGTCCCATTGACCATGCAGTTCTCAGGGGGCCAGGAAGAGTTGTCCCTGCTGCACCCTCAGTGGTGACTCGCTCTGCCACCTGGCTGGCCACCGGGTCCCCTTGCATCCATATAAAATTTTGCTGATGGTGAGGCTCTCCAATGAGGCTGTGTGGTGGTCACAGGGCTGCAGACTTTGGGTGGCCACTGGTCGAGGAGCAGGGACACAAGTGAGGCGTCACGGCGACTCCTCTTCTGTGACAGAGGAGCTGCGTGGGTAGCCCTCTGTGACCCACCGCTGGGCTGTGGCTTCCGCGAGGGCGGGTGGCCACCCGAAGCCCGTGGAAGTAGTGGGCTGGCTACAGACCCCACTTTAGGCCCCCCGCGAAGCGCGGGGGAAGGGGCAGGAGCACACCCGAAGGAGTTTGCCACCCCCGAGCTCCTCGCAAGCCCCGTTCAGACCGCCCCGCCCCGCGCCCCCCTCCTCCCTTCTCCGCTGCTACCAAGTCGCCCCGCGGCAGAGGGCGGGAGCGGCCGGAGCAGCGGCGGTGGTGCGGTGCAGCGTGGTGCGGTGCGGGGAGCATGGCCCCATCGAGGCAGCTGTGCGCCACGCTGCTCTGCGGCGCCCTCAGCCTCTGCAGTCTGCGGGCCGCCCCCCGACAGCCCGACACCCTCTACATGTGGATTGACGCCCAGCAAGCCCGGGTCCTCATCGGTAAGCGGGGGGTCGCTCCGCAGTACCGCTACCGCCCCGGCCGGCGGGAGGGAGCCCTGCAGCGGAGCGGAGTCTGGCGAGGCTCACACGCATCCTACCCCCCACCATCCTCCTCCCACCCCTTTGCCTTTCGCAGGCTTCGAGGAGGATATTCTGATCGTGTCCGAGGGGAAGATGGCCCCGTTCACTCACGACTTCAGGAAAGCCCAGCAGAGGATGCCTGCCATCCCCGTCAGCATCCACGCCATGAACTTCACCTGGCAGGCAACGGGACGGGTAGGTGCAGAGATGGCTTGTGGGAGGCAGAGGCACCTCTTTAAATCCAGGCAGGTGGTTTGGGTTTGGAAGAGCTGGGGATATCCTCTTTGTGGGTCGTCTGGTCCTTGTGTCTCTCGCCCTCTGGGCAGCAGGGAACAGCCAGAAGTACGGCAGGATCAGTGGGAAGGTATGTTTGAAGGTGGGTTTGTTGGGTGCGTGGGAGAGGTGGGTGTCTCGGGTACTAGTGGAGCATGAGCAGATTGTCCAGTTCACCAGGACGACATAAGTTGCCTTTAGTTTTAATAAAATTTGACCTGACAGTAGTTGTATGCGCTTTTTTGTGAGCTTACAGACATATACTGCAGGTTATTCAACGATCTCTAATTACTAAATGCGCACACCTGATTTGTGGTAACCAATAATTCTCTTCTTTAGGCTTAATTTTAGCCAGTTGAATTGCCAAACCCCACAAACCTGCAGTGTATTTGATCACTTGTATTCATGTGTCAAAAAGATAAGAATGTGTAACATATTTTCCTGAGGAAACATATGCCTGGTGTGACAGACTGACAGTGTATGTTGGGATTGCACAGAGCCGAAACATGCTAGCATGCGTTATCACAGGCACAGGAAAAAAAAGTACATAAACCAAATAGATAAAATTAATTCATATTTAAAATGCTGAACATTGACTGTGTATGATAAAATGCTTGGTAAAGATGAAACAGTATTTACCTTCAGTCAGTGAAAATTGTTGGTGTTATACTGCTAATTGCAACTTCACAAATGTGGTTATGGTTTTGGTTGTTTTAAAATGCTCTTTGTAACTACAGGAGTAAATTGGCTTTGAAGTGCTGTCTGAGGCCCTTGTAATTTTTGCAGTCCTCACAAAGCCTTCAAGATTTGGAAAAACTACCTCTTTTAGAGAGGGAGACAAAAACTTAATCACAAAAGCTAAGTGACTTGCTTAAGGTCTTTGGTGTTCCAGTCCAGCTTTACAGCAAAAACAACTTTGAACATCAAGGCTTGTCATTTAAATACCCAGAAATAACTAACATGTTTTGGGACTGTGTTTCCTGCTTCATTTGTCTGCCAGCTTCAGTTGCTGTCCTCTTTTTGGAAAGGAGGATGAGATGACAAGCTGAACCCTGCCCTTCTCTTGTCCTTCTTTCATGTGCCATCTTCTCCGTCCTTTGCTGCCCACAAGTAGTTCATTAGGGAAGTATTATTCCCACTGTTCTTCCTCTTCGCAGAATTCCTGTTAGGCAAAACCTAATCAGTAAGTGAAATGTTTTAATGGTTAAAGTAACATCCTTGTGGACTGTGATCCTGGAACAGCAAGTGTTAACTTTCAGATATTTATGGGTCAAAACTGAGAGACCCTTCGTTTGGAGATTTTATAATGCCATCTAGCTGCTCCTTACACGTTCACCTGTGCGAACAGTTGATATAAATAAGCTGGCACTCCAGTCTTATAGATGTAGATATTTAAATAGTTAACACAGGTTTGCAGATGAATAGTAAGGTTTCAACCAGCAGCATAAGCTAAGGAAAGAGTTTCAGTCCTCTGGTGTTTTTGGAGTTTGGGAGAACAATGGACATATTTAACAACTGAGACAAAATGTCTACTTTTAGAGGTCTACTTTTTGGTGGCACAAACAGTCTTGGTTTTTTGTATCCCTTACGGGTGTTTGAGTGCAGCTCTCTGTTATTCACAGTTCTTGTTGTCATCTGTGGAAACAAGGGCACTTGCTGTCCTTGTGTCACTCAGATCTTTTCCTGATGAGAAGGGACAGGAAAAAAACATGAGTATTTATTCTGTAGCGCATGGGGCAATGACATTACTGAAATGCCGTTTTTATAGATCTTAATGGACTAATGGTAGTGTTGAAATTATAGTAGGACAAAAATTATTTGTGGCAAAATAATGTAGTTTCTTCACAGAATTTCTGATATTTTATGCGGGATAGAAATGAGTAAATTTTAACAAGTTTTTTTTAGTGTTATGTTTTGATTTTAAGTATACAGGTTCTTAGAAGTTTCCACTGACAAGTCCAGGAAAGTACTAAATACTTCCTACCTTTAGTTTGGCAGAATACTTCTGCCTGTGAATTTCCCGAGTCAGGGAAAGGGAAGGAGCAGGAGAAGGAGAAGAAAAGGGAAGGGAAGGGAAAAGAGAAGAAAGCTGCATTCAGTGAAAGAAGAAAAGGCATTAAGATATTGTAGGAGACTGCTTTTTGTGAAACAGCTGTTAAGTACCATAGAATTGTCTCCAGTTTGGTAAAACTGAAATAATTTCCTCAGTGAATCTTGTATCTTGTGCTGAGTAGACCTCTTATTATTGCATCCCACTTGAGATCTGAAGACATTTCTCTACGGTTCCAGTAAGTAGCTGGACTCCTTTTTGTAAGACTTTTCTTAAGCAGTTACGGGAGACCCTGTCTGTATCATTGTATGGTTCCTAGCCCTGAATGAGAAAGTGGCTGGGTGGGTGCTTGAAAGCCAGAGTAGGTCTGGGATCTCCACACCTGGAATCTTCAGCAGGGTAGGGCTAAGTCTCTCCTGCCATGTTCACACCTATGGGGGGGGATTGGATATAAATACCCTGCTCCTGGGATAAATGGTGATCCGAGTTGTGGGTGAGTAAATAATCCACCCCAGGCAGTGGCAATACTTCTCAATGCTGCATTGCTGTGTCTTTCCATATTCTACTTACAAAATGTTTGTTCAAAGGAACATTTTAAGGACTAGCTTATATCTGTATTCCAAGTAAACTGAAGTGGTAAAAGTCCATTACTTTCAGATGTTATGTTTCTGATGCCTGTGTGATCTGGGTATGTTTTATTATAAAGTACTTGGGGAAACCCAGGATGTAAAGGTCTGAGGGTTATGGATGCTTACTATTTCTGGTGATGGCAAGAAGAGTCAGAGCTTAAGAGATGGCTAGAGAACAGGATTGTTGTATTTTTATGCACCTTATGTTTTCACCTACAAATTTAAGTGTAAGATTACAGATGTTATGTTCCCTTTAGAGAAAAGAGTAAGTTACAAAGATTGCTCCTTGCTCCGCAAGGTTTAATAAAGGAAAAAATCAGTGGCAATATATAGCACATAATAGTCAGCTCTGTAGCTACTGGAACTCAGTGATGTGCTTGTTCTTATTATTCTGTATGATATATTGCAAAAGAAAAAAATAATTATTTTCGGAGGTCTTTTCCTCTGTCCAAGATTGAGCTGAAAGTGTTCCCAATGAGAGAGGAATTAGACCCTAATAGACTATACTGCAGTGTGTTTCACTGTGTCCACCAGTGGAAGGTAACAAAGATGGGAGTGGTAATATAATCTCAGCAGTATTTAGGAACTTAAGTCAGGTATTTAAGTCCCAAATCCATAAATACAAGAATGTGTGCTTAAATTTCAATGGCACTTCTCATGGCAATAAAATTAAGTTGCCACATGAGTGAGTATTGGTGAGAAATAATCACATCCATTTTTGAAGGCTGACCAGTGCAGAGGAAGGAAGCACATTCCCAGTGATAGTGTGGCAGCTGGGTTGACTTTGTACATAGGACATGAAAAAAGCAACCAAAAAACAAGTTGGAATTTTTGTTCTTCAGCAGTCTCTGGTTTGATCCATAAAACCAATCAGTCTTCTTGGGATGCAGCAGGGATCCTTCATTGTGGCAGTAGATGTGTATGTGTGCACGAGGGATTAGGTCTTTGGTCTGTGAGCACTTCTGGTCACAGGAGCCCAAGTATCAGGAGATAAGGAGGCATCCAGAGTGTAGTCCTTGGGGCTCTTAAAAGAGGCAATTTGACCCATGCCTACTGGAAAGACTGGGTTACTTCTTATCAAAGATTTATTGGTAATGCCCACTTCTTAAGAAGAGAGGGTATGTGTCATCAGTGCATTATCTAGCATCGTTTCTATACTGTAAAGTGGAACCTTGGTATATAATTATAGACTCTGGAGGCTAGTTCTCAGTAATGTGACCATGAGCCCTAAAGATCTCAGTTCCTCTCTGGAATTACTGCATATCGCTGAGAAGTAGTCAGACTGTGAAGATAAAATGGAAAGTCCAGCTATGCCAGGAAGAGTTTTGTTTCCTTGCCTAGAAGAAAGCTAAGAGACTAACAGTTTTAAGGCATTATGGATTCAATAGGGTGCTCCATCCAAACATCAGTATATCCTTGATAAACTGAAAGAAGCCAAAAGCCAGTGTATTTCAAAATGCATAATTCTTCAATGGAAACTTTTGTCCCAAGAAACTGCTGAAACTTTTGTAAGCATCTTCTTCATACATGGTGATTACAGTGACACTTTTCAGCTTAAAAAATACCTAATATGCTCAGTTCTGGGTTTTTTTCCCATTAAAAATATGGCTGTTCAGGAAGTTTGGTCAAGGTGATCTCATAAACTCACTCTCTTGGGGTTTGCAGTAGTACCTTCACTGTAGTTTCATGTCACCAAACAGAGGAAATACTTTGTTTTCTGACCTCTGTACCAAAATTTCCATGTGGAATGTTAAGATGTTTACACACTCTGAGCATGATTTTTTAGATGGGGAGCTCTCATATTGAGAACACAGCTCCAAACCTTTAATATTTAGATTCTGCTCAGCTGTGGTATTTTGCATCTCAGTGTTGTAGATTGTGCCACCAGGGATCAAAGTAATGTTGTAGAGATCCCACTTTCCTAGTAAAGCAGGCATGTGCCAGCCATCTGTTGTATCTGCTGATAGAAAACAGCAGTAAAGTTTCTCAAAGTTTTGCCAAGAAGAAAAGGGGGAGGATTTATTGCTCAGCAGAGATGAGTTACAAGGCACCTTGTAGTGTAAGCTACATCTGGTTTCCATAGTAATTTACATGGTATATGTGTAAACTACACAATTACTCTTTTTACACAGCAATGTAAAGCTGCATTAAATAAAGTGTTCTTCAAAATTTTCATTGTCTAGCCTTTCTATAAATATGTTAATATTTAAAAAAAAAAAAAGCCTAAGTAATAAAGTATTTCTACTGCTTTTGCAGTAGTAGCAGCATTGTACAATACAACTGTTGAAACGAGCTGGGACTAACAGAGCTCTTCAAGCTTCAAGACTGTATTTTGTGCAAATGCACAGATTTCTCTCCCCATGTTACTAACAGTTTTTCTGAAATACAAAATCCAGGCTGTGTTGTTTTCTTCCCCTTTGTGAAAGTGAAAATGTTTTCTGTCAGCATCACCTCTTTCTTTACAGGCAGTTTCCCAAGTATGTTCTTAATGGTCTGAAGTTAATGCCATTACAAGTAATGCTGTGGGGTTTATGGAATGTGCTGTGACTTGGAGCTTTCAAAACAGTGATCTGTAGTAGGTACTTGCATCATGTAGAATATACCTTATGCTCACTTCGTAGAAGAAAGAGCTAAATAGGGAAAACTACACATGTCCTAAAACTTCTGTGAGGCCTGTTCACATCCTTTCATGTCCTGGACTCACTTCAGTTGGTGAATTCACTTCCCTGAACCCATTCCAATATGTCCACGTCTCTCCTGCACTGTGAAACCCAGGACTGGACCCTGCACTCCAGCTGTGTCTTAGCAGGGGTGACAGAGCAGAATGATCATCCCCCTCAGCAAGCTGGCAGGGGTCTGCCTAATGCAGCCCAGGATGCTGTTGATCTTCTTTGCCACAGGGGCACATTACTGGCTCACAGTCAACTTGGTGTCTACCAGGACCCCCAGGTACTTTCATACTGAGTTGTTTTGCAGTGGTGTGGCCCCCAGAATATACTGGTGCATGGGATTGTTCCTCCACTGGTGCAGGACTTTGCGCGTCCCCTTGTTCAACTTCACGAGGATCTTTCTGGATGGTGACATGACTTTCTGGTGTATCAGCCACTCCTTTCAGTCTTGAGTCATCTGCAGACTTCATGAGGGTGCACTCTGTTACAATGTACAGGTCATTAATAATGGTGTTGAACAGTATGAAACCTGGTATCAACCCATGAGGTACACCACTAGTGACTGGCCTCCTGCTAGGCTTCATGCAGCTGCTATGCCTGGCAGTGCAGCAGTTCACCTTGTTTATGTAGATTCCACCTCCACACTTCTTTTGTGGGATGTTATGGGAGACAGTGCCAAAAGCCTTACTACAGTGAAGGTAAACAAAATCCACTGTTCTCCTCTCATCCCCCAGGCCAGCCATTAACACAAAATGTGGCAGGCAGCAACAGAAAACTGAGACTGGCTTATACAATCACAGCAAAGCAGCAGACCAAAATCTACCACAGGAAAAGCGAAAACCCCAAAGCAAAGACAGTGATACTGTTGTACAGTCATTGAGTAGACTTGATCCAGCTATGATATCTGAAATCCACCACAGTGTGTGGTTTCATCCTCTATTCTGCTGCACAAAAATGCTGAGGAGTTACCTGACAGGTATGTCTGACTTGGAGAAGAGGCTTATGCAAAATAGAAATGTCTTAATAAAGGCTTAGAAAGATGGAGTGGATTTTTTTCAGGAAAACCCCTGGGTTTTTTACACCTAGAATGAAAGTTTTCTTTGTTTTGCATCCAACTGGTAGAATCCAGTTGCTTCAGCACTTGCTGCTATCTCTGCCAAATACTTTAATAAATAACTTGGAGACCAAACACCACTTTCAGAGCTGGTCCCACAAATCCTCTGAGCCTGGATAAACAGCTCACTAAACATAACCAATCCTAAAGGAAATAAATATGCCTGACATCAAACCTGGCAATCTCCCAGCCTCAGGTTTTGGCACATCACCAGGGAAAACAAACTCCCCAAACAGCAGCCCAATAATGAGAAGATCTGTTACCAGCTCTGAGAACTGAAGCACAGAAACCAATAGCAAGAGCAACAGAGATGGCCTTCACTGGCATGGTTGGACAGTGGAGGAGAAGAGGGCAGGTTCTTCCACCCACTTGAGCATCAGAGAACCAGGGCAGAGCTTTTAGTACTGCAATCATGAATGTAATTTTTTTTGAGGAGAGACCACAACTTGTAGATGAGCAGAAGATGATGGGTTCTTCCTGCAGTGTTTTCTACTTGCTCTCAACTTGCAGATGTATGAATATTGATATAGTCGATGGGAATCTGAGACTGAAAACCACACAGGCAAACGATCAAGTCCACTGAACACCTTCAGTAAGGAGTGTAAGTAGCAACTTCAGCGTGTTCCTTTTAAACTCCAGCAGACACTGCTTTCATTTTTCCACATTTGGGGCTTAGCCAGTTCTCCTTCTTGCAGAGGTTTGGGGAAATAAATTGAACTGTTGTAACAGAGTCCATTTAAATGACCATGTTGAAAGAAATTTATTTTTTCTTTGGGAAGCCACAGATAGATCAAATAGTTTCAAGCAGCTACATGCCTGGAGTATTCCAGGCAGGGACCTTCAGGGAGAAGGGGCAGAGCACACCGGCTTCTGCCAGAGAGGGAAGAGAGGCAAAATGCAGTTACCCAGGTCTGTAATTACAAGCAATAAATGAAATTAAAACCCATATTAAGAGCTGGGATGTAATTTGCTAGCAGAGCACATTGTCCATTATCTTGTTTGATGTTTTGGAGGTTTTTTCTCTGGTTTTTTTTTTTATCTCTTTCCGTTTTGCACAGAAACATCTATTCAGACTGTGTAGGCATGATGAGATTTCTGTATTGACAAAGGAGCACCTCTGAAAGCATCTAACCCAACATGTTGCTCCTCTCCAGTCAAAGCTGTGACATGTTGGTACAGGGCGGAGAAGCTTGTACTGTCCCTTACAGACAGAAATTAGAAGGCTTCATCACATCAAGAAAATCTGGGGTTCACATTTTTGCTTGATGTGACTGTAGGTTTCCTTTGATCAGTCAAAGTCTGTGCCTATCCTGCCTACTACTGGAGTTCTCATTTGTTTTCTATCAGAGTGACATTAATGTACCCTTTAATTATCCTGCCAAACATTCGCAGCCAAGTAGACTTCATAATTTATAGTTGGTGCCATGATGCCACTGTTACTATGGTTTGTTTAGACAGCATTAAGTGGAAATCTAACAGTAGAATTATAAGATTAAAAACATTCCTGAGGATGTAACTCATGTAAATAAGACCTTTATTCATCCAAAAGTAAGGGTTTTTATCCTGTAAAATGCAAACAAGCAGTATAAGTGCATTCAACTAAATTAATGGAGAAATATTGAAAAAGATGAGGAGTCTGAAAGTTTGCTGTCAAAAGGAATGGTTACCTGGTGCAGAACTCACAGCCTCTGCAAGTACTCTTGAAATCTGTTTTTTCAGTTCTCCTCAAACAACTTCAACAGAAAAAGGAAAATTCATCGGTAAGTTAATGTTTCTTGTCCCTGTCTGCAAAGATTGAAATAACTGCAGTAGGACCTTTCTCCACTTGTCAGTTTAAGGCAGGTGATAGAATATACCCAGTATTTTCAAGATTTCTTTTCCCCCGGCTAGAGATTTCATTGAAAGTGCGAAGCAGGAAGACAGTTTTGTGAGATACAGAAAGAAATAGATGGCCATTGCCCTTCTGTGAAAATGGTACTATGGGATCTTTCCTTCTCTGATTCCTTTATAACCACTTCCATTCAAAAAATAAGAGGATACCCAAATTAGCCCTCTTTGCTCTGAGGAGAGTGTTGTGCCAGTCTCTTCTTTGGGCTGCGTCTGGTTATTCCACTCATGATAGGGGAAGGCAGAAGAAGCTACCAATCCACAGGGGCTTCCCTAAGCATAGTGAAACATAGAAAGGAAGGCTTTTGAGCCTTTGAGCAGAATTTCTTGGAGTGATATTCAATTGTGAGAGTCTGCAGCACTGTCTCAAACATTACTATTATGTTTCGACAGCAAATCTAGTTTTACTACTCTAGCCACATTCACAGAGCAGTTTACTTTAAATGCATGAGCATCTTTTCTGGCGGTAACCAAGTGAAGTGAAGCTTGCTTTTTATCTTTGATTATAGACTTGCAGATAAGCCAGATTTAGTAATAATATATTGCAGTTATTTCCCATGAGAAGTTTAAATTATATTTCTGCCAAGTGCAAGATGACCTACTGAGCACAGAAAATATTTGAAGACATTTCTTTGGAAAATCAAAAAGCCTTGGGTTAAAATTTGCACAGTCTACCTGTTGAAAAAACTGTTAACATACCTTTCAGCATGTCATGGAAAATGAACCTTCTAACTGAGGTGTTTTGTTCACTTGTTGTTCTTCAGGAATGTGTTAATAGCCAACAGACAAATAATATTTTCTCTGAAAACATATTTCTATTACTTAAGAAGTGTGCATTTGAAAACATTTGTCCAGGCTTGATGAGGCTCTGAGCAACCTGATCTAGTGCAGGATGTCCCCGGTCATTGCAGGATGGTTGGACTAGATGACTTTTGAAGGTCCTTTCCAACTCTGTGATTTGCATATGACCAGCATGGCTTGAAAATTTTTTCCATACATATTTCCTCAGAAAAGATTTCTAATGAATCCTGTGGTCAGCAAGTTGTGGCATTTCAGTTTCTGCCATCCCTAATTCATATTCATCTCAGTTTATTAAATACAATTGAAAGGTTACAACAACAAACTATTGCATTAAGGTAGTTTGCCTTCATGTCCAAGCATATTTTCCATCGACCTCTGAATGTTTTGCATTGCACAGTTTGCAACTGTGTGGTTTACTGTGTTATCTGCATACTAATTTGTCTGGTTGACTAAATGATGAAAACTTCAAAGATCACTCAGGTTTCCCTGAGGAAACCTGCAGGGCCACAGCATCAATTCTTTGGTTGTATGAGGTTTACATTTACAGAAGAAGCTGAGTAATTCTGTATCTCATGGGTGAGAATTGCTATGGGTCCATATTTATGATGATGAGATTTTAATGTCTTGTAAAAACTGAGGCAAGTTAAGTTTGTACATACAGCATTATTCACTGGTGTTTCTTGATTTTTGGTTGTTTATCTGTATACTGTGAGACTTCTTAAAGCTTTATTTTGTTAATATAAGTGGGTTTTGTATAACATTTCTTATTTTTCTTTTAAAAAGACTGAAAGAAAGGACTAGGAAAAAGTCACACTTTGTTTCTTCAGTTTAAAAGTTTGAAAATAGTTTTCATTTCGCAGAAACCATTGTATAGAGAGCAGTGTGTCTTTTCACTCTAGAGGAGCAGAGATGGGATCTCTGGGGAGAGTGTGGGGGAGTACATCTCCTAAGCAGAGCAGATTGCAGCAGGTTGTGTGGTGTTTTAGTCAGTTGTGCTTGCTGCCGTGCTGTGCTTGCGTTGTCCTTCTCTGGTACATCTTAGGAGATCCGCAGGAGGGAGCCCATATGCCGTGTGCATCACTGTAGCAGCAAAGGCTCTTGACTGAGTGTCAGGCTGATTTGATTCAGGACGTATTTCTATTACTTTAAAAGTGTGCATTTGAAAGCATTTGTAGATATTTGTTCAGGTTTGATGAGGCTCTGAGTAACCTGATCTAGTGCAGGATGTCCCTGCTCATTGCAGGGTGGTTGGACTAGATGACTTTTGAAGGTCCTTTCCAACTGTGATTTGCATATGACCAGCATGGCTTGAAAATTTTTTCCAGGCTGGTTTGCCTGAGCACCTCATGGGGAAAAGGAGCTGAGCATGGTCCTCACCTTGCACCTGAACAGCATCATCCTTAGCTGACCAGTGTTTTCCCTCAATGGCAAACCATATATGTCGCCGACACAATTACAAAAATCACCTGGTTCAGCATCCTTGTCCAGTGCTTTCTGTAAGACATTTTCCTAAGCATTTTCGTAAGACATGGCAAGATAGCCACTTGAAAACAGCTGTGTGACCTCTCCGCAGTTCAGCTGCGCAGGACACCAAAGTGGCATGCCACAGTCAGAAGGGCAGCACTTGGCACAGGACTCACTTTCCTGAAAGATGTGTCATATTCCATTTAAAGCATACAGCTCCCTTGTCACAGTTCATAAACATGTTTGTAATCTGGTGTTGCTCCAAATAAACCTGTTTACACAAACTGCCTCAAGCTTAAAAACAGGGCAAACCTGAGTCAACTTGAATTATAACCGGGGTATAACCTTCGTGAATAGTAGCAAGATGCTTCTGAGGCAACATGTTTGGATTTTTTGTTTTTCTTGGAGACAGAAAACCTTGTATCTACATGATGGCTCTGGCAGTGCCATTGGGAATGTTTGTCCTTGTCTGGGTTCAGGTTCTGTTGGTTTCAGCAGTACAGTGGAGAAACCATCCTCTCACTGATAATTTATCAGCTAAGCTGCTTCCCCAGATGCCTGCCATTGCCTTGCTTCCAGTGCAGTTCCACAACAGCTTCAGCCAGGCCAGCAGCTGACATTGTCGCATCTTCTTTCTCATCCCTGGACACACATTTCCATTCTCTTTTCTGTGCCAGTGCTGATGTGACCTCTCAGGGAGCTGATTTGGCTGCAGAGTAGTCCTGCAAAAAGAAGTGATTAATTTTTAACTTGATCTGCTGTCTTGGTTGGCTCATCACACAACCATGTCTGAAGGAAGAAAAATGGCAACTTCTGCTGCCTTGAGCTGCCCTGGAGCAGTCCCAGTACCTAAACGAATCAAAACAGAGAAACAACTCCCATACTGCGGCAGAAACTCAAGCAGAGCCAAACAAACTAGACTCAGCTGACTGTTACTGCAGCAAGTCCTGCTCCACATGACAGGGAGGGATTGACCCAGAGGCTGCTGAGCCAAGCACTGTGTTTCTTTGCCCAGTAGTGATGCACAGGGCAGACCTGACAGCTCAGCAAGGTTTGCAGTGCAGGACATCATCTAATGTGCCTTTCTGCCTGGAAGTATCGTGGAGCACATTCAGCCCACAGCTTCTGACTTCATTTAGTCCATAAGTGCTGGTTTGGGAGATTGGAGAACCTCCATCAGCCTTTGACTCTAGAAGTTAGGGTTTGGTAGCACATCTGGGGTGTGCTGAGTGACATGAAAGTCTAATCTGCCTTGATCTGCAAGAACAGACCAGATTAACCATAGGTATGCATCAAGGAATAAATTGCATCTCTGACCTTAGCACAACTCTTTAATGCCAAATGAGGCATTTATTTCAAATCTGAGAATGGACTGCTCCTGTGCCTTGTTTTTTCATAAGGGGTAAATTTGGGCTTTGGGAGGTCCACACATTTATGTCTGAAGCTGAACTGTTCCACTGGCATTTTCTCTAATAAAAAAGAGGTTAAGGTCTCTGCAAAACATTCTTCTGGGGAACTTTCAGGTGCTGACCTATCCTGTTAGGATTTATACTGACAGATGATAGGTCACACTATCCAGAATAAAAAAACAAAACAGAAGGATGTAGCTTTCCCAAAATAGACTTTGTACCTTTCTGAACAGGATTCATTCTGTCCAATTTCTCATCAGAAACTGGAGATGTTTCACTATGGAGATAAGTACATCTTGCTTTGAGAAAATCGATGTATAGTTATGGAGAACATAAGTATATGGAGGCGTGTGTTGCAGATGGAAATATTATAGTAATGTGTGTCCACACATTGAGATTTTGTCTCAGAAGACAAACTAGTGTGATTTCAAGTGCAGCAAACAACACACAAATTCCTCTTCAGATACACTGATCAAACATTCTCTTCAAATACCAAATCAATACTTCATTCATGATCATATCTATAACTTGCTTTGGCAACCTGTAAAACAAGAATAAAATCACACAAATTACATTTTTGAAAGTTTTTCTAACAGCAAGTCAGGAGAAAGGTTTTTTTCCAAAGGCTTTTCACCATAACTTTTAAATGCTCATTTGCTTGGATCGCAAAGCTAACAACCATTATCTATTGAGCAGTAAACAAAAAACTCTCACTCTGAGATGCTGCAAACTTTCTGTTGCTTAGGTATATGAAAGTGGAAACATCTCCCCTTGAGACGTCAGAGTGACTCCAGTCTGACAGAAGCTGCTGTGAGTTTCATAACTTTTGAGAAAGTGAATTGCTTACATTTTGGGGAGAGATATTTATTATAGGGAGTTCCAGTTAAAGCCAAGAGTGAAACACATGAACTCGATAAAGGCCCAACTACGTGACCTTTGCTGTTTGCCTTGCTTTTATCTTGCATAAGTTATTGATTATACTTTCATGAGATCATAATCAGAAGGTTGTTCTTTGGTAATGGTGTGCTAGAGGAGCTTTATCCTTAACTTCAAAGCTGCCCTGTGAGGCTTAAGAACAAAGAGTTGGAAGTTTGAAGCATGGCCAAAATGCATCTGTGTGCATTATCCATGTTTATCATCATGCAAGAGGTAGATTAGCTTATTCTTCAGCTGTAAACTTTCTCTTGTCACATCAGATGAGCCACTAACTCCAAGGTTTACATCTATACTTTTAAAAGCATTCTTTTTAATTAAATGTAGTATCTGCTTAGATCTCCAGCATACTGATCTAAATGCTTGCTAGTGCAGTTATTTCCCTAATTGTAAAGGTTTTGTTGGAATTATTTGACATTCTCTGAAAAGAATTTTCAGGCAAATTTATTAATTACAAATAAGTTTATCCAGATCCTGAAACTGCAGACACTCTGTAATCTGTATAAAGATACAATCCCAGAAGCAGCTGGACAAAGTTTTCACTTATTTTTCAAGCTGTGAGGGGAAGCAAATAACCTCTCAGCTTATTCTCAGTGTAGATAAAACCATAAAGATGTGTTGCAGGTGCTGGTAGTAGACCCATACAGTATTGTTTTGTTAGAAACTCACCTTGTGAGACAGTCTTTTAGGGTTGTTTTTTTTTCTCTAAGGGGTGGTAACAATTTCCCCCTTTTTTATTTGCCTTAGGAAAATGGCATTTTGAATATCTCTGACCATGAAGTCTCCACAGGAGAGAGCACTGATCTTTAGTTTAGTGACAAAATTTCACTTAATCTTTCATTAAATATTTTAAGATAATGGTATTTCTCTTTCTGGCATATTGCTCACTTCCCTCCCCTTCCCTATGGCAGAATTATCTAGTTTTCATCCATTAGATGTAGGAGAAAACAATTAAAAGGAAACTTGTGCAACACATACTCATTCCAGCCTGGTTCATGCTGAGAAATACCATTTTTTTGCTAGAGATTTTCACGACATATATTTGTCAAAATGCTAATGATTTTGTCTCTTTTTAGCTTAATTTTCTCAAAAGTAATTCTTGTGAAGCAGTAATAAAATACGTTACAGGAAAAAACATATTGATAAACAAGAAAATGTCTTAAAAGGAGAAGGTATTCACTCTTGCTTTCTCTTTCATTTTGGAATAGAGCAAGTTAGACGAGGAGTGAGAAATTCCAAGACTTTCATCAATAAGGGGCTGTCAATTTGTTGTGACTGCTCTTTAAGAAATCCTACATGCCTTTGTATCAGTGTACCTGGAAATTGCTTGGGCTCTATTTGCTGCTTTCCAAGGCTTTAGCCTTGTGGAAAGGCCCCACTGCCCCCATTTCAGGAACCTACTGCATCAAAAGATTTACTGTGATCTAAACCAAAATTGTATTCTCATTAGCAGACTAATGATGGACAGGAATGTGCAATAAGCATTTATTTGGCCCTCTATTTCAGGTCTCCTGCTTTTTCTGCATGCGAGGATGAGTTTCAAAATTAATGCTCTGCTGTTGTACTTGGATTCTTCTTTTTCACTGGTGTTCCTCTAAAGCCCCACTCTTTATGCCAAGCCCTTCAGCTTCCAGTTCTGAATTGGCTTCAGATGACCTCTTCAAAAGCTATAGAGCTTCCAGAGCTCAAGGCTTGATGAGAGAAAACATCAGCTCAAAATTAACATGAAGCCACCCTGCTTCCCATGTCTCCCAAAGAGCAGACAACTGCCAGAAACGCATTTGCAAAATGTAATCTAACTAAATCTAATACTTTGTGGCTGTGACATCCTTCTTGACAGTGATTTCTTCATATTACTTATCTTCACAGAAGTTCTTTTCTCACCTATTGGAGGAGAGGCCAGTGTATTCTGCAAAGGTTTCTAGCCGTCTGTCCTGTGCAAATCTGTCTTGAAAGCCTGCAGTGTCACCTTCAAAATCTGAGGCTCCTTTAGGTAGTAATGAAGAAATTTGTTTTCCAGCTTTCTGAGTTATTCTGTTGGAGAATCTGTTCTGCCATCCACACGTGCCACCAGTTAGTCATCTTCTATTGACAAAATCAGAGAGCTTTTGTAGCATTGTTCTTCTAAAACCATTAAAACCACACATGGTTGTTGAAAGTTGCATGCAGGGATTCATTCCATTGTTAAAACTGTCTTCCTCCCCATGCATGGATTTTGCTCAGTTTTCTTAAGGTGAAGAAAGCAGGCAGAAAACAGTTTCTGCAGAGTTGTGATCATTTCTCCATGGCATTCTGTCATTCACACTGTCACATAATAAATTTTTCTTTGAAACTGTCCATTTTGCTGAATTCTAATTTGTGTCCTCCTTTTTAGAAAATCCAAAGTATCTCCAAAATTTGCAAAACTCAAAAATACCTACTTTTCTTTTTGTGTTACTCCTGCTACTTCAGTTCATTCCCATACCCTTATATGCCAGTACTAGAAGATCTGTATAAATTCTTTTTCTCAGAATGCATTTCTGTATTACTGTATGTTGTTCAGCCTCCCACCATGGGACTGCTTCATGGTATTGATGGCAAATCTCTTTGAGTCTCACACCAATCCACAGGTAAGGCAAAGCTGCCTTGCTTTGTAGAAAAATAGGAAATTATTTATTATCTGTTCATCTAAGGAGGCATTGACATGATGTTCATTACAACATTGTCTACTCTGCACTGTAGTAACAAAAAGTGCTGCTGACAAATGTGCTTATCCCCTGGCCAGATTCCTTTAATAGCCTCCTCATACATGCCTCTCCTCTTTCTTGAAACTCGTCTCATTTTGCTTCATGCTTCATCTTAGAACATTAGACGAACCAATTTCTCTGACCTAATGCAGTTAATATCTTGGAGAAGCAATGGCCCATGCTGTAAACACCTAACAAACACATACATTGCCTCCCTTTGTGATTTTATTTGTAGCATATGCAGCTGTGAGCATCTGCTATGGGTAACACATGCTAGAATCTTCAGGTGTGTGCACAGCCAGAAATATCCATGGATCTGGGATAAAAAGGAACTATTTGATGAGTTTCTTTATTTAAAGGTAGAAAATTAGCATTAGGGTATATTTGTCATGTAACTGATAGCAGAATGGAACATTTGTTACAGATCTCTTTAAAATAATGAGAAGAAAATAGAGTTAATTCCTTACATTAACTTGCAAATTCTTTTTTTCTTTGCTAGAAAAGCTGCAGATTTCATTAGTTATTGAGCTGTGTCATACAACAGTTTAAACTACTCTTCTTCACTTCAGGTATTAACATTATTTTTAATCAGACACTTTTCATGTAAAATGAAGAAAACATAAAGCACATTCCTGTGAATGCTTTGATTAAATATGAAACAAAACCAGGGTAGGCACAATGTGGCATCTGAGTGATAAGAAAACTTAACACAGTAAATCTTCTACTGAGGAGTGTGGTTGTGTAGGAATTTTAAGTGTGTATCATTTAAAACCAAACAGACGGCAGATGTTTGTTAAAATACTTGTTACAGGGCTTCATTATTTTTATAACCTTTTAAATTCCTGCAATTCATAGAAAACAGCCATTCAAAGTCCATAAAGTTAATCCTGACCAGGGAATTATTTGTCTAAAACGAAATTTCCTCCCTTTGCTGAGGACCTTGCCCACATGGGGAACTGTTAAAGGGCAGCTGCATGGAGCTACCTGCTGCCTGAAGGCACTGAGTCCTCAGACTGTGCGCACAAGTCTGCAAATGCCTTTGCTTCCCGGCTTCTGAGGGTCTCAAATGAAGTTTTAATGTAAAAGTGAAGCAGATTCTTCTTTAGGTGCTTTCTGAAGTCATGCCAAAGCTGAAGAGTCTTATGTACATGCAGGTGTGCAAAAGTCAAAGATCAGCAATTTATTTCAACCCCTATTTCCTCCATCACCTCTGATAATGCAGTTCCTCTAAGATTTATCATCTGTACCAAATTTTGTGCCTCAGATACCACACTATGCATAGGCTGGCTTAAAAAAAAAGCCACAAGAATGTTTTTATAATGGAGAAGGAATTATAGATTCCTTTCTAAAGGTCTTCCCCTTTATCTCTCAGCAATATTCAAGGAAATTTTGTTCTCCCTATTGGGTCATTCACAATGACCACTTAGAGCACAAATTATAGTAGCATGGTAGTCTCTAGACAATGTTTTAATTGCACAAACCTATCTCCTCAATTAACCATCATGACTAAATTTCATGCTAGGCTGGAGCATGGTTTGCTGAGTGCATGTTGTTTGCCTTTCAGTCATGATGATTAATGCAAGTTAATTGGCAATCAACTCAAATTACAGCAGGACAGCACTGGAGACTGGATGTAGGGGCTGTGTCAAGACAGATTTTTTCTAAATAGGTAGGATTTATGGCAGACAAATCCTGTTACAGATCCACAGGTTTGAGGAGTTTTCTCTGCTCCACTGTGCAGTGTCCCTAGACTGATTTTTGTATCTAATCTTCATATCAAAATTTAATCAACTCAGTACAGCACTGATGGTTTGCAATCACACTCTGCAGCACTTGGCTTCATAACTTTGAAGTCATGCTAACTGGATCTATGTGAGGTGTTTCAGATCTTAAATACTACCCTTTTGAGAGTTTCCATTTTTGTTAAATCAGCAGATGTACAGAAATTAGGAGAGCGGGTATCTCCCTAGTGCAACCCATGGCTTTCCTCGTGAGCTGCCTTTTGCTTGTGCCTAGCATGTAGTTTAGTCATGATGGTTAATTGAAGAGATAGGTCTGATCAATTAAAATATTGTCTAGCAACCACCATGCTTCTATAATTTGTGCCCCAAGTGGTCATTGTGAGTGACCCAGTAGGGAGAACAAAATTTCCTTGGATATTGTTGAGACATAAAGGGGAAGACATTTAGAAAGGAATCTGTAATTTCTTTTCCATTATAAAAACATCTCTTCCCACTTTTTAAAGATGTGAGCAGAATATATTCCTACCTCCGGCACTAATTGCAGCTATGCCTCTGCTCCAGTTAGAGGGATTCCTTCCTAGAAAGGCTGTGAGGGTTGTGGCTTATGCAGCAATCACTCCCCTTTCCCACATTGTGCCTTCTTGTTGTCTTTGTTCTTAAGGCATCGTTTTGGCTTTAGAAAACGGGATTCCAGTTCCTTTCCTACATATCAGGGCTCCAGCTCATAAGCTGACCTGCTACAACAGGCTGGCTGGAATGGAAATATAGGAATGAAGCTATTTGGTCTAGTTACCAGTTGTTTACTAGAATAGTAAGAACATGTTGTTCTAATATCTCAACCCATTATGACCTGGTTTAGATATAAGCAAACATCAAAGCTAACCAATGAGAAACAGACAATAGAGCATTGATTCACTCACTGTACTATTCTATGCATGTGTGGAAACATATAGTTATTTTTCTGAACCAGAGTTTTATTTGAAAACAAAAATGTTCACAGTCAGACTTTATGGCTTGTTTTCATATTTTGGCATGCTATATTGTATTGGAAAAAAGATTTTTTAAATTAAAAGCAGGCTTTTGAACATTGCCCTAGACTTCAATTTTCATCTCCTTTACTGCTTCTCTCCACATCCCCTCTCCCTCCCATATATACCCCATCTGTTTAAACCACCCTTAAAAACTTTCATTGCTTCCTTCCCTGTTGTCCAATGCCTACTGTCAGAAGTTTGTCCATGCAGAATGTAGCCCCTGCATGCTGTTTGCAGTCTCTTTGTTGTCCCCACAAGTGGACATGCTGCCAGAGCTGATCAGGAATTTCATATCAACCTTTCTACACACTTCATTAGTGCTTTGCTGGTGTTACCAGGAGCTAAAGTGAGACGGGCTCTCACATGCATCACAGAAGAGCTGAGACTGATCTGTGACCAAACAGTCTGATTTCAAGATGATCTAGTCTATGTCTCTGCTCAAGCACAGTCACCAAGAGGTGCTTGCCTAGAACTGTGGGCTTTGGGGTTTGAATAGCTTCATAGATGGAAGCTCCAGTCTTCACAGCCTCTCTGTGCCACCTCTGCAGTACAGTGGAGGTGCTCAGTCACTTAATCCAGAAAAAGGTATTTATTTAGGTTTAGATGGAATTTTCTGTATTGTCCCATTGCCTCCTGTCCTGTCATTGGTCACTGCTGAGCAGAGCCTGGCTTCATCTTCTTTATGAGCCCTATCAGCTATTGATACAACACATTAATAAGACAACCTCTCAGCCTTCTGTAGGCTGAATGGTCCCATCTCTCTCGGCCTCTCCCTGTATGTCTGACACACTAATCTCTTGGTCATCATTGTGGCCCTTCACTGGTTTCACTCCAGTAAGTTTTCCTTATGCTAGGGAGCCAGGATATTGCAGGAGAGAAGGGACAGTCTTCTGGCTAAGAACAATGATTGCCACCTTGTAGACATAAATTTGCTGTTATTTATCAGCCCAAAGCTTTCATTTAATTTTATCTTTACTATATCTTTGTCTCACTATTTTTTTAAAAAAACACACATAACAATACTGTCTACTGCCAGTGGGTGAGGAAACATTTAGCATGCCCATACTTATGAGAAGCCAGACTTTAGGGGAAAGGTTAATTTCCACTTGCTTCACACACCTGCAGCTGTGCCACTGGCAGTAGTGGAAGTCTCCCATGACTAACTAAGATGCAGACATCTCAGGGGTACATGGTGTGTACAGGTGCTCAGCAGACACATAGTGTCACTTTACATCAAACATGAAAAAATATTGAACAGATGGTTTAACAGAGAGGCCAGAGTCCCATGGAAGAAAATGCTAAAGCCTACAGTCTGTGCCACAATGCACGTGCCTATCAGGAGTACAATGAAGGTAGTAGATACTAGCTTCTTAATCATGCCAACATGTTTTTGGGGACCACCGAAGCAAATAATTTGTGTTCCAGTTAATGAGTGTCATGAAGCCCTGTCTGTCGGGGAGCTCTCAGCTCCACCCTTGAAACAATCTAACTAGCTGAAATTGACTAAGACAGTGTCAGAGCTGTAAGCAAGTAATGTGTCCTAGCACGGCACTCTAGTAACGTGGCTATTCACTGCCCAGCACTGTTTTCCCCATAACAACGTGCCACACTCTGCAGATAAACCAAGAATGAGCTCAGATATTGTCATGACACCGCTGGTGTTGTGCATGTGAGTATGTCCTTTAAGCTGTATTTTGTGGTGCAAGCAGGTCATCCAGGCTCACAACATCAGTTCCAGGAGAATTCTTCCCCGAAAACAGCTTTAACAATTAGCTTACTGTTCATACAATTCTTTGTGATCCACCAGATAAAAGATGTAGGCTGTAAAAAATGTCTTCACTGTACAATGTTTGTTCACTGTAAGCGTGGCATTTTTAATGCTGTGTCATGATTAATATATGGTCACTTGCAATCTCTGAAATAAGAAGAAATTATCTGCAAGATAATGTGAAGATCTGTGAAGATGCGCCCAGAGAAATAATAGAAACAAATACAAATCTAGTGAATGGCATAATGAAAAGTGTTACATTTTTCTGCTGTAGGTTATATGCTAAATTCCTTGCTTCTGTGACTGTAAAATATATATCAATTTTTCATTTGTTTTGTCATAGGCTGAGTACTTCTATGAGTTCCTGTCCTTGCGCTCTTTGGATAAAAGCATAATGGCTGATCCAACTATAAATATCCCTCTGCTTGGAACAGTTCCTCACAAAGCATCAGGTTTGTGCTGCTCGTATTATAAATTGTGCTCCTGTAAAAAAGTAATCCACAGCCAGTAAAGCCTAAATATTTTATTATAAATTGCAGTTCTGAAGTTTATTGCTAAAGAAATGCTTGCCATGGTGCTTGACCCTGAACAGTTTGTGAGTGCCTGACTACAGCAGCTGATTTGTCTGAGCCAAATCATATGTAGCTTTTATGTGTAGATAAATCAGCAGAAACTTGTGCAAAATTGTTGCTTAAAGTTCATGTGCATGAATATTATTCCTTAAGTTGTGCAACTTTTGGAAAACAAAATCTTGAAGGAATGCCTATCAAATTACTCTGTTTCTCAGAGGTTGCGAGCTGTGAACATTTCAGTTGGGATCAGCTGTTGTCAATCAGCTCAAAGACACGAGTCCTAGTTCAAGATATCATCATTTATTGCTTTACCCTTAGTTGTGCATTTTTAGTCCTTTGCTGGACCTGATTGCTCCATAGCAGAGGCTAACCCCATGCCAGTGTGTCCCAGAATCACCGTGGTGCAGTGAGTCAGGTGGAGTAAAAAAGCTTTCCACGAGAGGTTATCAAATCCACTTTACCAGAAGAACAGTCTACATGATGAAGCCTGAAGAGGAGAAGGATCTGGGAAGACCTTACAGTGGCCTACCAGCATCTGAAGGAGGCCTACAGGAGAAATGAGGAGGGAATGTTTGTCAGAGCATGTAGTGATAAGACAAGCAGTAATGACTCTAAATTAGAGCAGGGCAGCTTTAGATTAGACATTAGGAAGAAGTTCTTCACCATGAGGGTTGTGAGGCACTGGAACAGGGTGCCCAGAGATGTAGCGGAGGCTTCATCACTAGGGACATTCAGGGCCAGGCTTGATGAGACTCTGAGCAACCTCATCTAGTGCAGGATGCTCACTGCAGCAGGGTTGGACTAGATTGCTTTTGAAGGTCCCTTCCAACTTAGTGCATTGTATGCTACTATGATCTGTTCTAAGGCTATTATATGGTAGTCTCTTGCAGAAGGGCAGAAGTGTATATCTGGACAACAATATTGACTTAGTGATTGCGGTTTCATGGTCAGCCTTAGCCAGCCTAAGACCATGTGGGAAAAAATGAGAAAGAAATGAGATAAGAAACAGGAGGGTGGGACCACAAGTGGAGCACTGTTAAACATTCATAACTCTTCTCTTTTTCAGTGTATAAATTCAGAAAGTATCTATTTTATATCCTCCATTCTTGGCTTGTATTAGAATGGCATTAAAATAATGCTACAGCATAGCTTTTTCTGTGGCACCTGGAATTTAACATTAATGACTGGTGTCTCTATTCAGTGTGGATTGGATGACTGGCATCAAGAATGAATTTGGGTGATGAGTGCTATAATATCTTTACTGTGATTGGTTTCAACCCTGATAAAGTGGCAAGTAAAGACATTTAAGTTCTTGCTAAGCATTATTTCAGTCTCCAGATAGATCAGGTGAGATACGATGTGGGAAGCTCTGCACTCACTGTCCTTTAATTTTGAACTATCTGGAGAGGATAGACCAAAATGACCCCCTCTGGCTGTGTTTGGGAAAACATAATCCACAAGCACAGCTAAGCTGGAGATGAGATCTCATCATTCCAACAGAAGGTCTGTTACTCATCATGATGGGAAGTCTGATTAAATCCAAAAAGGACTTGCCCTCTTTGCCACACTGGTCTCTCCGTCCCATACCATTCCATGGTATTTTCTTATGTGGATCATGTGCAGTTCTCCACTGTGGTTTAGTCTAAATAGGTTATATTTATGTCCTCGTTTGCATTATAGTGAGTCCACTGTTTAACAGTGGTTGATAATGAGTACAATATACAGTATTTGAAGCATGTAGGCTATTTAACAGTGAGCCACTGGCATGATGGTGGGTTTTTTTACATTGCTTGCGGATCAGAATTAACTAAGCAGCCTTAAGTGAATGCTTGCTACTTTGTAATTATAATTTACACAAACCAAGTTATAAAATCCAATTCTGACAAATCTAGTTGCCTGGATCTATTGCATCAGCAAACAATTTTTTACACATATGCATGTCAGAAGAAATTCAGTCACAAATTGATATTTAGTAATAAGAAAATGGCAGCAAGTTATTTCTTGAAAAACTGCTTTAGCCCAAAAGATTACACTTAAGACAATTAAGGAGGAATAAAAGAGGAAAGACAGCTATATTAAACATGAGAATGGGAAAAAAGACTGAAGAATAACAGGTATCTTATTCTACGGTAATTAAACCCAGTGATCTTAACAAAATCAGTGGACTTTTAAAAATTCTTTAAGGTTTTTTATGTTTAATGCTTTACCACTAATAAGCATAAGGATGGCTTTAGTGCTGTAGGGTCTGCCTGGCCTATATTTTGCATTATGGTCAGTGGTTGATATAAGAAGACATGTGGAAGAATGAAAGGAAGGTAAGCATGAGTGATACTTCTGTTTACCCTCTCAGCTCTGACTACCTTCAGCTTGGAGGATTTCTTGAGTCAAAGGAGATTTATCTATTTTATAACCCTCTTTCCAGTACTTCTCCAGGCTCTCCTAGAGTATATATTTTCTTCTGCTACATCTAATCACTTTGGTGAGGAGTTTACTGTTTCCCATTGTATGAAGATCCCCTCTTGTTCTTTTAAGTCTGGCTGTGACAGCTTCATCTGTTGGGCACTTGTCCTTGTACCAGTCCTTGTACTGGTAGAGACAGCAGGCTGTACTCTTGGTCCTGTCCATGCCAGACATGATTTTACAGGTGTCTATCATGTCCTCCCTCATTTTCCTTTTTGTCAGGCTGAGGACTCACAGTTTACTCAGTTGCTCCCCATTGGATGCAGCCTTATTGTCCTTCTCTCAACTTCCTCTAATCCAGTATATCCTGAATGCAATGAGGTATCAATTTATTAAATCAAATTTAAGCTAGATTTAAACCACTTGGATTCCTTAGACTAATTTGAAAATACCATCTGCAAATTCCAGGACTGTAAACTGACTCAGGGCTCATACCACAGGTGCTGTTGTAACTAGACACATGGTAAGATATTAAGGAGGCTGGGGAAGGTGCATTTCAGTGAGAGTGTAAAGACTTAAGACCACTCATCTTGTCCAAAAGATGTTTGAAAGAAGTGTGGGTACCCATCCAATAAGAAGGGTCTGGCTGCTTGTCTCACAGAGTAAAACCTACAAAGATCTGGTGATTCAAAGTGAGGTCAGAAAGTTAGATGAAATCCGGTCTTGGTAGTGTCAGTGATTAATACCACACTGAGGAAAGGAACCACTCTTCACC
This sequence comes from Turnix velox, assembly GCA_013400935.1. NCBI lineage: Eukaryota > Metazoa > Chordata > Aves > Charadriiformes > Turnicidae > Turnix > Turnix velox. Next base: position 245,676 of record VZTY01022955.1, read on the forward strand.
CGTCTCTACTGGAAACAATTCAATGAACCTCATTTTCCTAAGCAGAAGGAACAGGCATTAAAAAAGAGATTAGACTTGCATCCTCCACATCCCAGGATACCATTCTGATTGCCAGCTACAGTTCAATTAGATATAAATCACTTGGTTTCCTTAGACTCCTAATTTGAAAATTAGTTAAGTTTGCCTCACTCCACCTGGAGTCCTCTGCTTTGCAGCCCTAGATGCAAGCATTTCAGAGGATGCAGAAGTATAAATGAGAGCAAGAGAGGCAGTTGTATGGATGATGGCTAGTATTGTAAAGCCCTGTGCTGCAAATACCCAGCAATGGGCAATTGTAAACTCCATCCTGAATCTGGGGAGCAGAGTCCAGACCTGAGGTTTACCCTGGCAGAGCTCTGCTTGGTACTTATGGAGCCTACAGAGCTCACAGTCATAGTTGTGGATGGAAGGGACTTTGCTCTGTGCTTTGTAGCATTGTTGCTGCATGCTTATCACTGTTCAAACAGCTATAAGAAAATGGATTTGGGAAGAGTTTAGGGACAGATTCAGCTCTGAACCACCATAGAGTTCATTGAATATCTGCTGTATCTTCTTCCCCGTAGCAAAGTCTCTTCCTCCTCATAGTGTAGTTGATTCCTCATCTACAACATACATTGAAATACAAGCACCAGCTCCCTTCTCTTGTGCTGGAAGAAGTTACAACAGTTTAAGAAATTCACCGTATCTAAGCTTTATTTAAATCCACTCTCAGAGTTTCTTTTCTACCACATGGTTATGTGGTTTTTCTAACAATCTTTTAAAAGGTTGGTGTAAAAGTGCTTTGACAATGAAACTGCTTTATAGTGAAAGGTGCATGAGACCATTCAGTCTGTAGGACTTACCAGAAGAAGAATGTGTTTCAGCAATAAATTATTTTGTATTATACCAAGGAAACAAATAACCACAATGTCCCAATTATGACCTGCATAATATTTTATAACAAGCAATCTAAGCCAAACCAAATGTATGCTATTAGCTGAATATTTGGTTCTTAAATCACAGGGCAGCTTCAGAAGAAGTAAATAATTTCTATTCACTGGATCTAACTTGTAAAGCAACTAGAAAGAGCCAATTTTAAGGAAAAGATATAAAATTGTTTCATCTGAAGATTATTTAAGATAACTTGCGACAGTCACAAAAGAGCATTCCATAGCTCTGAGGTATTGGACTTGCTTCCTTGGTGCAATACTCCTGATTCACTGGCCTTAATAATTTACTTGAACTCTTTGAAGTTCAAAAGTGTTTGAGTATTTTCCCTGGAAAAACAATCTCCAGATTTACTACCCTGAACACATTCTGTCAGAGTGATGTGTCTCCGTCTTCTTTTTAATTACTTATATGTGTGGTCTTATTTATCAAGTGTACTACTAAGCCAGCACTTTATAAAGTGAGTTTTCACTAAACCATTATCTCATTTAAGTATTAATTGCATTATCCAAACCAGAAAATTGTACCTAAAGTAACTTTTTTGTTCCAAAATGATTAAGATTTTTTTGCAGAAGTCATATGAGAGCCTGCAAAATTTACCCTGAGGACTGACCGACTCAGCTTCAAAAATAAATATAGACTTGCAGCTTTCTTTGCTGTATCCTTAGATAACTGCATAGGTGTAATCTCATCTACAATCAAAACTATGTTGGTGTTAAGATCACTGTCTGTGCTGCAGGCTGTTGGGGTTGTGTCAGGCTCATCTCCTGTGCTGCTGTATTTCCAGTTCTGGAGCTGCCTGTGAATAAGATGATCTGTGTATCTATATCTTCGTTAAAGGTTTTCATCAATGACATTACTCTAAAGCTTAAATATTAATATTAGATACATTTATTTAGTATTTCATTGTATGCTTTTATGTGTAGATAGATATATTCCCATGTAAATATTGATGTTATTGTTACTATTCTGCTTTAAGTTGTTCAGGTTGGATTTCCGTGCCTTGGAAAACAAGATGGGGTTGCTGCATTTGAGGTGAATGTGATCATAATGAATTCAGAAGGCAGTGTTATTCTCCAGACCCCTCAGAATGCCATCTTCTTTAAAACCTGTCAGCAAGGTAATGTTAAAGAGAGGATATGCTGTTGTAATGTTAGACCTTGTCACCTAATTTGCCAGTGTTTTGTTCAGGATAGTGACTAGAGAAGGTGGAAATAAAGCAGTTGCACATTGTATAGGAATGGTGGTGAATGCCAGGCTGTTCTGCCTTTGTCTGTGGATTTTCTGTATATTTACCATATGTTTACTAACCTTTTACTTACTGTTATCTCCATCTCCCTTAGCAGACTGAGTTGGAGGCATTTCTCCTCATGCTCATTGCATCAAGGAAATAAATGGAAATATATTAGGAACGTAAAAGAAATGTAGTAGAAATGTAATAGAAATGTATGGGGAGCACCTATTATTAAATGATTCCAGAAATGGCACATAATTCAGAGAACTGAACTTCTGGGATCTGCAGTGGGGACTTTAACTAATGCTCTTTGATGCCTTAGTTCGACAGTTGCTTAAATCTCAACTTGCATATCCAAACCAAATGCAGAAATCCTAAACCGGAACATCTGTGAGTCCCAATTTTACATTCTCTGGTAACCTTATGGTGTTGGATAGAATTAAGGTGATGGTCCTCAATACTTGTGTCACCGAGCAACTCACAAGATCTGCTAGCAAAGAAGGGCAGCATGAAGTTACTGCATTGTTTACTTGGAAAGAAGGGAATCTGTTTAATCAGCTGTTATGGAATTTCTGGATTAATTTGATACACTACATACAGCTATAATTTTCACTTTGAACCGAGGCTGTGGGTATTGAAAAATCAGCAGCTCAGGTAAGGCAGTTATCCCATGTTATGTGCAATAGTATCCAATCAACCCATGACTGGGCTGATGTACAAGGAGAAAGATTTTTATTCTTATTCCGTTAAATCTTTCTTCCCAGCTCCTCACTTTCTTCTCTGCACTCTTTTCTCTCAGCTACAGTGTGGCAGTGGGGTTTCAGAGAGCAAGCAGCAGGAACTATTTATTCTTTGAAGCCTCACAACACCTAAATAGCAAAACTGGTTTTCTGCTTTGAAGCCTGGCTGCTGCCAATAAGCCCAGGGAACATGAAGGAGGGGGAGAAGTAGGCAGAGGAATAGGAAGGAATATGGGGGTTTAATGGAAGTAAAATCAATCAGATCTCTTGTATGAAGTCAGGTGTCTGATGTAAATACAACACAAGTGTTACCTTTTTATTTTCAATTCATTTCGAAGGTACTGGACTTAAGAAATTTTGGGAAATAGCATTGGGGTAATCTAATAGAGAAAGCAGAGTTACAGGTCTGTAATGAGAAAAAATGTGGACTGAACAGAGAGAGCTCCACATTCAATTCAGTAATAGCACTAATTTCTGTGCAGCTAGTCATTGTTGCTATTTTGATACCAGGTGTAATATATAAATTTAAGCAGTATTGCATCATAATGGCCTCTCAGGAAAGCTGGGCATCATTATTATCCAGGTCCTTTAATCCCAGAGCCAGCTGAGAGATTTCCCAAACTCCACAGGTAGGCAGAGGAGGAGTTTTCTCACCTTGTCTCTTCTAGCGTGTACTGGTGTAACCCAAGCTCCTGCCCTCTGTCCGGTAAAGTGGACACTGCAGTATTTTGGGACAGATGCTAGGAAGGATGAGAATGTGCTTACTTGTTTGTGATAGAGTATTCTGGTCTGAGTGTTCTACCTCTGGAACACACTGTTCATGGTAAGGAGCTCCAGTTCCTCCTGCATGGACCCTGGTTACTGTTTCCAATCATTCTTGGCCATTCAGAAAGTCCTCCACCAGAGCAAATTAGGGAGTGAGGAAGCAACTTTGTGGAAGAGTTTTCTTGTGGCTAGGAGGTGGCCACATAAAAAAAAATGTTTTCCTTTTTTTCTGTTTGAAAAGGTATGTATTTAAGCATATACATTTTCTCTAATGAATAGCAGTTCTGCATTTGGGTGCAAAGAGAGAGACACTTCCAGAAAGAGTCCTAGAGTACAGTAAGACCAGAAAGACTTTACCACTGTTACTAGTGTTGCAAACAGCCTTACTTTCAAAGCAACATATATTGCTTCATGTACCTGTGGCCTGGATGAGAAAAGCATAGAAAATTGCATCTTTTCTTCTCTCTCCTTCCTGTTTGTTTGTCACTTGTAGACAATACACCTGAACCAAGTACCTGTTTTCTTTCCTTTTGTTTAGTCTAGGAGTTACCTTTCATATCCCACTGAACAGACTGCAGAAGAATTCTGCTCATAATTAGAGCAGCCGTGATTTCCTGGGGCTTTAATCAGCAGTTAGATAAATTTTTAAAGCCAAATGTTTACTTGTATATGAGTCTAAGTAGCAGAAATGTCACTTGACTCAAAAGTTAGAAGAAGCAAGAATCATTCAATTCTTTTAAGCCCAAGATTATTTTTTCCTCTGTATTAATAGGAGTTATAGTTTAAAGAATCTCTGTGGGGAGGAAAAATGTCTC
>VZTY01022956.1:13224-27186 GCA_013400935.1 Turnix velox
GTGTCCCTGCCTATGGCAGGGCGTTTGGAACTCAATGATCCTTAAGGTCCCTTCCAACCCAAACTATTCTATGATTCTATAATGAACCCACCAGCAAAGAAGTTCCCCAGAGGGTCCCCTCTGCCCACATGCCTTTGCAGCTATTTCCACATCTCATGAACACACAGGATCCCATGCATTGGAAGAGCATCTCTACCCTAAATAAGCTCAAATTCCTCAGTTCAAGAGCTGCTACATTCAACTGTAGCTGAAGTAAACAATACATAAAAGCCAGTCCTCAAAATAGGACTCTTACCCACAAAAAAAATAAAGTTGAAAGGATGAGTTGATCATCTTTTAATGATCTCTAAATGAACACGGACAGTATCACACCACAGGCATGTTTCTTGGTTTTAATTGAATCAAAACTGCTGTGCACTTGAGTTTCACTAATGGGGACAGCAAATCATGGGGCTATCCAATTTTTGCTAGCAGCAATAGTTTTCAGTTTTGAATTACAGCTAAAAGTTGTAAACATCACTTCACACAGAAGCAAAATGAATCATTTCTACTCCTCAACACAGATAACCACCATTTATTTCTCTGTCAAAAGCAACTATCTGCAGCTTATCTATGATTAGAGGGTAAAAAAAAAAAAGGTAGCCATTTTTATCTGGCTGTAGATCCTTTTTAGAAAGCAGTAAGTCATCTGGAACACTGATCCTGAACTTAAATCCATCCTGTATGTTCAGTGTCTACTTGTTTATGCATATTCTTTAGCAGTGCAAATCTCATTTCACTGAAAAGACTGTGCTTCCCATTCAAGGAGCACTCAGATATCAGAATGGATCATGTGGAAACTCTAGGGCAGAAGCATGAGGAAAAGGTTTGTCTAAAATCATGTGTAGAAGTCTCCCAGGAAAGTCATGCAAGCTGGGAAAAACAGGGAAAAAGTTTTTAAAACAAATTTTATGGTTACTTGCAATATTAGAAGTGGAAAATTATAATGGAGTTTTAGGGGGTTTTGGTTTATTTCTTTTCATTTCAGCTGCACTGTCATTTGGAATAATGAATGGAACCTGAATTTATTCTTAAACACCTCACTTAAAATTCAGCTCTTTAAGAAAATATGGCCACAAAATATTTGTCCTGCCCCTATTGACTGCATACAAGTGGAAAAACCTAAAAAAAATGCAGAAAGACCTTCAATTGTGTAATCCAGCAAGGCTTAGAGGAATGTTCTGGAAGGTTTAAAACCAAATAAAAAGACTGAATATAGAATTGTAGAATGGTTTGGGTTGGAAGGGACCTTAAAGATCATCCAACGTCCCCCAGCCATAGGCAGGGACACCACCCACTAGACCAGGTTGCTCAAAGCCTGGCCTTGAACACCTCCAGGGTTTGAGGGGGCATCCACAACCTCTCTGGGCAACCTGTTCCTATATAGATGAATTAAGCTTTGAATCTCAGCTTGAATTGCTTGTGCAGGCTCCAACTAAAGGTACTCATGAAATCATATCCTTCAGTGAACTTACACGATTCCTAGAGAGCAGAAAGGCTGCCAATCCACATGAATGAATCATTCCCAAACCCACAACATAAACCTATTAGCTAGCCAAAGGTTTGTCAGGGTGCTGAGAGCAGAAGAGGAGAACAAAACACTGGTTGTATGGCACAGCATAAATGTCTTACAGGGGGAAAAGAAAAAAGAAATACACCAGGCATCAAAAAGAGCACAAACATCTTTACCTGGAGAGTGAAAAGAGTGAGGGTTAAATACTCTACATGGTCCAGGTTTAAAGCAAGGACAGAAGCTGCTCTTTAAAGAGTGCAGGGGTTTGATTTCTCTCCTCAAGAGCCAAAAGGCTCTGAAACATCCATGAGAATGCATTTTACTGAGCTAAAGAGAAACAAGAGAAGCCATAAAACAAAGGCTGAATGGTAGCCTTAGAACAAAAAGAGCAGCATGAAAAGGCTGCCAAGGTAGCTACTGGGCAGCAGTCCTGTCTGCTGGGGAAATTAAGCATATTCACAATTCCTCTACTCAAATACTTAAGGAAAAACCAAGTCCTGTTTATCAGGTACAGCAGCCAGAGAGAAACAGCAGGGCCACTGATCAATTTTAAGGAAAGGAAATACATAAAGGGAAAAATAAAGAAAGAGAAGTTGATAAAGAAGCTGGAGAGGATTTCACACATCCCTACCTTCTAACAGAGAGAGATGCTCCTGAATCTCCCAAGCACAGAGCCTTTGGAATTACAAATAATTCCTACTTGTGCAAACTGGAATTCAGTCACTTCAACTGGAATCAATTTATGATTCATTGACAACTCTGGCAAACTCTGGCCACATCCCTCCCAGCACAGGTCTCCCTCCTACATGCTCTTGGCAACTAGGAACCTACCCAAAATGATGCAGCTATTTCCAAAACAAGTCCCAATAGAGAAACTATTAAAGAGATAGAAAACTACTTTTGATCTTAATGGTTCAATCAGAGCAAGAAGTTAACCCAGAACTATAGCCATTCATGCTATTTTATATAAATGTAGCAAAGAAGGAAATACATCACAAGATGTTAATGAATCAATTGCTCCAAACTCATCCAGGGCACAGAAATAATTGGAAAATGGATATAAAAACCAGACAAAAGTACAACACCACACAACTCAAGAGAGAAGTTGAAAAGAATGTGGTATTTGGAAATATACAATAAAAAAATTAATGGAAAATAGTTTTGATGAGTAATAATAGGAAGAGGGATCTACAGTTGGCACTATTCAGTAAATTCATCGGGACTTGGGCACCAAAGAAAAGCATTGTAACCTCCTATTTTAAGACCAGAGCCAGCCTTTCCCAGCTCCCACTGAATAACCTGAAATAAGGTTCATGAGATGTTTATTGGGACTAGAAATGTTCATTCAGCCACAGCAACATCAATGAAAAAACTCCCAATTCAACCTGTGTGTGGATCAGAAAGCCTAAATTATTTATAATACAGCAAACCCAAGAGTTCAACTGAGATGGGGCAGAACGACCATGAAAAGACACATATTCTAAAGGTACCAACAGATAAAGAATTAACAGTGCTCCCATTGACATTACTAGAGAAAAAAGGTCATGATGACCTGTCTGAACTTTGTCAACATTTGTTAAAAAGAATGAGATAGGACAGTACAGAGCAACCCACACAGAACATCCTCCTCTGACCAGAAGATAAACGTAGGTCATTCAATCTCTCTCCAACACCCACATTCATAGAGTCATAGAATGGTTTGGGTTGGAAGGGACCTTAAAGATCATCGAGTTCCAAAACCCCCCTGCCATTGGCAGGGAGACCTCCCACAAGACCAGGCTGCTCAATGCCTCATCCAGCCTTAAACACTTCCAGGGAGGGGGCATCCACAACCTCTCTGGGCAACCTGTCCCAGTGTCTCACACCCTCACAATAAAGAACTTCTTTGTTATATCCAGCCTAAATCTACCCTCTTCAGCCCCTATCTGTAAACCTTTATTAAGAGCCCAATCCACTGATCATGTGGTGTCTAATTCTGAAAGCACCACCAGCTCTGTAAAAGATTCACCATTGCCAGTGCATCTGTCTTGGAAATAAAAAAAAAATAAATTAAAAATTCAGATTAAATTCCTGTACACTCCTCCTGCACAAAGGGCCTTTCTTCAGCCAGCAACTCCTCACTTCACTGTGTAACTGTTACACCACACATTTACTCCAGAAAGGAGTTAAATTCTTGAGCATCATGTAACAAAGTGTTATAATTGTGACTGACATAACAAGCAGAATGAGGAAGCAAAGTTAAAACAGCCTGAAACACCTCAAAGAAGTGGTGTTTTAAAAGACAATCTCAAAAACCCTATTTATTCAGACCAAAGCAAAAACATATTTGTTCACCTTCTATAGAAGCAATGGATGTAAATTGGAAGGGGGTAGATTTAGACTTGACATAAGAAAGAAATTCTTTACAGTGAGGGTAGTGAGAGACTGGAAGAGGTTGCCCAGAGAGGCTGTGGATGCCCCCTCAATCCCTGGAGGTGTTTAAGGCCAGGCTGGACAAGGCACTGAGCAGCCTGATGAAGTGGGAGGTGACCCTATGGCAGGGAAGCTGGAACTCGATGCTCTTTAAGGTCCCTTCCAACCCAAACTATTCTATGATTCTGTAGAAAAATTCTGGTGGACAAAACAGATTATTCTTAAATTTCTGAGAAAGGTGTGAGAACTTACTCGTAACAGATCTGTTGACGATGGCCTTTCCTGAGGTATTTTCTGTAAGCAGTAATCAACAAATCCCCTAAAGGAGTCTGACCTGTAAAATCAAAAGAAAACAAAAGGTTTAAATAAAAGAGAAGATTAAGATCTGAAATATATGCAGGCTCATTAGTGCAAAGCAAAAGAAAAACCTTGACTGGTTTGGTTTGAAATTCTAGGGCAGGAGAAGTTAACTGGACCTGACCAAGTTGAGTCCACTGTGATCCCACTGTTGAAACACAGAAGGGACCTTAAAGATCATCTAGCTCCAACCCCCCTGCCATGGGCAGGGACACCTCCCACTACACCAGNGAGAAGCTACTCTGAGGTCTCCCCTGAGCCTTCTCTTCTCCAGGCTGAAGAACCCCAACTCCTTCAGCCTGGCCTCATAAGCAAGATGGCTCCAGCCCTCTCATCATCTTCATGGCCTCCTCTGGACCTGCTCCAACAGCTTAATGTCCTTCTTATGTTGATGGCAAATCAACCAAGAACTATGCATACCAACCACTTCTTACAATTTTACTTCAAATTCTTAAAAAGAGATGTCAATGAACCTATAGGCAAGTCCAAAAAAGCACTAGAAGGCAGGTGATTAAACTGCTCTCTAGAAGCTTCCCACCATTTGTAACACCAACTTAGCAGAATGCTTGGATAGTTCAACAAACTTTTAGGTTATGCACAAGCTTGTATCACAAGTGGAAAGAAGAACATTGATCTTCTTGGTCCCATTGAGTTGGAAAGCAATAATAAAGACCCCTTGCTTACTCCCTGTGCTCTCAAAGTCACCCAGAGCATAAACAAATTGCTTCCTATTTAGGATAGCAATTCCTACAGTGCAGTCTCAAGCTGCCTCTCCTCTGCAGTGCAAATTCTACCCACGACACCACAGGTATCAGAGTGCAGATGTGTGACAAAGTCCTTTCAATCCTCAAAATAGGTGACAAAAATAAGGAAATGGAGTGTTTCTAACAAAATGGTGAGCAATAAAACCATTACACTGCTAGGAATTTTAATTGCATAACTGGAAAATTCTCACATCTCTCCATGAACTATTGTTTCAAGCCACCTGTGGACCCCAACAAGCATCACTCAGTAGCTACAGTTCACCCCTGGGGACAGACACTTTGCTCCCCACAGAATAACAAAGTGTTCTTGCAGCAAAGCTCAGCTTAGGGAAGAAGCCTGTAGCATGGAGAGTGTTTACAGGCCAGAGAGATGCGAGGACTTTTTTTTGAAGTCACTCACTGGAAATAAATCTAATTACCTCTGTGGTCTGCAATCCTCTCCCCTTCCCTTTCTTCACATTTCAGCTGCACTACAATGCCAACAATTCTTCTGTCAGGGCTCTCTTACAGCTGGGAGCTTTATTGCAGCCAAGCTACAGCTGGCTTAATGCATCCTAGAGTATTTTAATTCCTCCAGCATCTCCAGCCCCATAATTAACACCTCCACACATTTAGAAGGTCAAAATTGAGGCTGCCTACACAGGAGCATTATTGGAGAAGGCAGTCACATCACTACATCACAACAAATGCTTTTCTTGTCAGGCTTATAACCATGTCACAGAGCATTAAAAAATCCCAACCAAATTTAAACAAAGCCTGGTAATAGCTCTCTTACCATTCATTGGACTGCAATGTAGGGGAATCGTTCTGGGCTATGTGATATAAGGCACTCATTGCATTCATGTTGAAAAGTGGAGGCTTCCTTTCAGCTAGAAAGAGAAGAGAAAGGTGTGATAAGGCACTCTGGAAAGAAAAGGAGAAAGATATGGAAGTATGAGCAAGGTATCACTGGTAAACCAAGAGCTCATTCCTCTCCTCAGTACATTGAAGCTAAATATTTTTAATATTCTAGGTTAGATCAGGAGAGCCACTCAGGGAAAAGTTATTATTCACCTGAAGAATACAAAAGAGAACAGGATGCAAACTGCAAGGTAAATTTTACAGTAAATTTTACCTGATCTGCAAAATTTCATACCTATCCTGCTATGGTAAAATCAGCAGAAGCTGACTAAAACAGAGCTTATCCATGTAGCATGTCAGGGCTAGGAAATGTATGTATTAATCTCTGCAGATCTTTGAGGTGCTGATGTAGCATCTGCATGAAGGGAAAAGAGCAGCTGCCTGTGTTGTGTCACTGGCTGTCACCTGCAAGAGGGTGTCATTAACTCCTCCTCACTTTAATTCTTCTTCCTAGTCTTTGCACCAAGAGGACCTACCAGCCCCTTACCTTTCAGGAGGCCAAAAGATCACACAAACTGTGAAAGCCCCACCATCCAAGAGTGAGAATGCCAATCAGCCACATAATGCCAAGCTTTTTAACTTCAGGTCAGAGCAAACACTTGTCCTTCCCATGAGGCATGCAGGATACCATTACATTTCTTTCCTTCAAGCACTATTCACTCTTGGATACACAAGAAATTAAGATATCAGCATTCAAAGAAAGGAGATTTTCTCCTGTTGCTCCCAGGTCTCACCATCAGAGACAGAATCATGCAAAGGCAGAGCTCAAGCATTTTTTAGAGCTTATTTTTTCTCAAAAGGTTTAATATTAAAGAAATCAGACTCATTTACTATGTAAAATGGCTTTAAGGTTCTTGACTGAACAACTCCAAAGAAATTCTACTATAAAGACTATGTGAGTAAGTTCTTGATGCCTTGCTGTCAAATCTAGTCCACATCAAGAGCAGATTTGTAAATAATCTACTCAGCACATGCAATGTCAATATTCAAACTGCTCTGTGGATCTGCTGTCACACCTACAGCTGCTTCAGGCTGTGTGGTTGCCTATCATTTGCCCCTTGCAGAGCCTTCTTCTCATGTTATGAACCCCTCTGTATTGGTTTGCAACACAAACTTTCAGCACAGATTGAAGATTCTTTTCTCTCAGAGAATGGGGAAGTAAGAATTGCAAATTAAATGCAGGTCCCTTCTGACACAATTCTTAGGACACCACTTCCCTTGAACATTGCAACAACTTTCTCAAAATCTAGCCTGAAAAAGAGACTAGAAAACATACTTTCTTCTCATGAATGACTCAAATCCTCTAGTTACTGAGTCTACATCAGATTAAAATTAAAGCAGAGCAGCATTAGTAGTTTGCTCTTGATTTGCCAGAGAGGAAATTATTGAACTCACTGGCTCCCTAAGTCATGCTTTCTAACGAAAAAACCCAAATAGATGAGGAATACAAGTCTTCCCTTCTTTCAGGACTCCCTAATAATCCACAGATGATTAATTATTCTTCTCAACTGCCAAGTATTTACTCACCTAATTCAATACATGTGATCCCAAGAGACCAGACATCCACCTTTCCATCATACTGTCCCTCATCCATAGCAAGGATCACCTCTGGTGCCATCCTACCAAGACAGTGCAAAAAACCCATGTGGGTTAGGGAACAAAAACCACGACCCTTTGCACAAGGCTTGAAATGAGATGGTTTCATAATTTTCAGCAGCACAATGAACCAGAACTTAAAAAAGCCAGCATGGAGCTGAGGAAAATCATACTGAAATGAAGCAATGCTTGTCTGCACTAGCAACTCTTCCAAAAGGCAGTTTAAGAAAGGAAACCTGGTCATCTTGCTGGTAGCACAACATGCTGGCACATGGGAGACCCACACTGGTCTAAAGGGGCACTGTACCTGCAGGGAGAGTCCTAAAGGCATCACTTGCACTCTCACCAGAGATGGGGTGGTTTCCCTTGGCTCACCAGGAGAATTTTCTAGCAGATAAATGCAGCTACAAAAGGAACAGGGAAATCTGTAACAGTGGGGAAATAGGGTTGTCCACAATAAAGGGGTGAGTGGGAGGAGAAAAAAAAAAGATGCAGCAGGTCCAGTCTGCAAATAAAAAAAAAAAACCTCAGCCTCTTAACTTTTGCTCTTCAAGGATGAAGCAGGCTTCCTGCCAAATGGCCTCATTCAGACATTGGGCAATAGGTGACCTCCCATTGATGCCCAGGGCTCCTGCCACAAAATAAGTGGAGCAGAAAGCTATGCTGGTCCACTCCATTAGGAATGCCAAGCAACTCAAATGACCCTTAAGGAAGCTTCTTCAAAATAGAATTTGAGTGGTTGTGTGACTTCCAAGTCTGCATGGCCAGATCAGCAGGATTCCCTTGCTCCATGTGGTTGTCTCAGTTCCAAGGACCTACACAGCAAGCAGTAATTTCTAGGCCAATGGCATGAAAACAGTCAAAATAAACAGGTGGCATCATTTCAAAGTGCTGCACAGCCTACCTCTCTACTCAAAGAACATTTCCTGAAGAGCTGGATGCAGGGATTTTAAAAGAAATTGCTTGGTTAATAAAGATTTTTATGCCAGATATTACTGACAGATGGTGTAAGGCTAGAAGTGGAAGAGAACAATCTTGTTTTAAAGGATTGGAGCATGCAAAGTCTACTCACCAGTAAGGCGTCCCCACAAAAGAATTGGCAGGGGAGACTATAGATGCAGACCCAAAGTCAGCTAATTTCACTTGACCTGGTTCTGTTAGAAGAATATTTCCAGCTTTAATATCCCTTTTAAAAGAACAAAAGAAAAAAGAATGCTTCTGGTTATAACAGTATAACTTGCAAAAAAAAAAATTAAATCCTCAAACACACAGAAATCTAACTTTTTCTTCAATTACTCAGTCATAAAAAATGTTGGAATATTTATAAATCTACTACTTGGTCGAGCTAGAAAAATCACACATGGCTTTTTCAGGAATGGAAATCTGGCTGCATTCAGAAAGGGCAGGGAGTGATGAGAGAGGAGCAGCAGTTTCAAGGCTGAGGCCTCAAATTTGAGATCGAGGAGAGGATCTAAAAATCAAGCTGTGACACCTAAAACTATGTCACACGTGTTATTTTCATCTTTCAAATGCTCTAGGTTGCCTTATCCTCCCTACATCTCTGATAATTCATACATTTAGGAGATTAATGATAATGAAGCTACTTCAATACCAAAAGGCACAAGGCACATTCAACACCTTTGGCTCCAAACTTTTCTCAGGTCCATCAGCAGGTGAGTTAATTTCAAATTAACTACCCAGGAAATGCTGAGAAAGCTGAATTCTATTTGCATACCTTCCAGGACACTTGGCAATGACCCTGCTCAAAGTCAGGGAAGAACTCCTCTAAGCAACACTTTTTCACCCAGGATTTCTGCAGACTGGCCTGTTAATGCTTGAAGTAGTATTTTCTTTCACCCATCTGATATAAAAGAAGGATTGCTTTAAGAAATCCAAGTCTACTTGCACATTGTCAGCTGAAAATCAGCATCTGGTGAAAGCTCCTTAAACCCCTGACACAGCACTTCCAAGGAAAAAGGGGAAAATTGGACATGAGGTGTGCCACAGGTGCCTTTACATGAGCAAAGCTGTGTGGTTTTTGCAAAAGCAGACCCTAAACATAAATGGGGTAGGTGTAAGAGACCCCTCTCAGCCCAGCTGTACACACCTTAGAGTCTGGAGTGTCTCTTTGCCACCTCTTCAAAAAATAATGCCTTTTATACAAAAAAATATATCAAGAAACTATCAACTTTCCTTATCAGCTCTTCAATTATGAAGTCCTTAAATGCCAAAGCCACTTATCAGTTGCATTAGACCTCCAAAACAAACAAGATACTGTGTGTTGACAAACACACTCATACCCTGACTCTGAAAACCAAGCTAATTAGATAAATGGGAATGGAAACAAAGCCATCCTTTATTTTGCTGCAGAGGAAGAAGGATATCCACTGAATTACCACACAACAGTTGAAGCATGATGATCTGTGCATCAAATACAAATGCAGCGTGACTGCAGACCTAGAGAACAGGCAAACTGAAACATCCTTTGGACTCAGCATGACACAAATGCTGGAGAGATGCCTTTGTGTACATGAGGCAGCAGACAGGATGGGGACCTCTAGAGTAAAGATAGAGATAGACATTTACTTCCACTACTTCAGAACTGGAGTCAGAATCTCTATTCCCCCAATCCCAGAACAGAGTTAGTATTATTGATTCTTGCTTTTGCACACAAGTGCTGCTCAGAAACACAATAATAGAATGGTTTAGGCTGGAAGGGACCTTAAAGGGCATCTAATTCCTATCCCCCTGCCATGATCAGGAACACATCCCACTAGATCAGGTTGTTCAGTGCCTTGTCCAGCCTGACCTTAAAAAACATGTCCTGATGTGTCTTCAAGTTTTGGGACTATGCATCTGTCACTTGTGTTAGAAGGCAAGCACTAAAGCTGTCTCATATGTGCAAGAATGCACACCTCAGAAGTATAGAAAGAGCCAGCAAAGACTGTTCCCTTTGCTGTTGTCTCCACTGCAACCTCTGCTGTACAACAATCAGAAGAGGACTCAGTGGCCACACAAACTTAGTTCCAGCAGAACTATTAGAATCATGGAATAGAATCATAGGATAGTTTGGGTTGGAAGGGACCTTAAAGATCATGGAGTTCCAACCCTCCTGCCATAGGCAGGGACACCTCCCACTACATCAGGCTGCTCAGTGCCTTGTCCAGCCTGGCCTTAAACACCTCCAGGGATTGAGGGGGCATCCACAGCCTGTCTGGGCAACCTCTTCCAGTGTCTTATCACCATCACTGTGAAGAATTTCTTTCTTATATCTAGCCTGAATCTCCCCTTTTCCAATTTACATCCATTATTCCTAGTCCTTCCATCACGTGTCCTCTTCACAAGTCCTACCCCTGCCTTTCTGTAGCCCCCTTCAGGTAGTAAGAAGCCACTTTGAGATTCCCCCTGAGCCTTACACTTTTCCAAGCTGAACAATATGTTCGCTTTATGCCTGCAATTAAGCAGAAAATTATTATTCCATCCTTTGCCATGTCCGAGCACGTGACATAGGAACTAACTGGTAACAGAGATGCTCGGGGAGCTCAGGAGGCGAGATGAGAAACTTGCTTTGTCCTGCATCTCCACAAGGTGTCCCTCCATTCTAGGTCACGCTCGTTTTGCCTTCCTTGCTGTTGGGACAGGGAAATCACAGCTGCCCCAGCTGCCAGCTTTGATCCCTTCTCATTGCACTCTGCTTCACTTTCCTCCTGCCCTAGCAGAGGTGAGCACGAGTACATCAGCACAGCACTCCTCATTGCTGAGCAATGAGGCTCTGAAAAGGCAAACTACTGAAAAACATGACACTGTGAAAGACAGATCTAGGAGTTGCATCCACGAGCAACCCGTTGGAAAATCTTCCTCTGCCTGAGTGCTCTGATTTCTCCTAAGGTAGTTTTACTTAACACTTTTATCAACTGATTTCTGCAAAGCACAGATTTATTCACATGAAAAAAAATTCTCACACTGTCTAGTTTTAAAAATAGCCTACCCCTATCACAGAATCATAAACCAGTTTGGGGTGGAAGGGACCTTAAAGATTATCTAGTTCTCACCTCCCTGCACCTCCCACTACATCAGGGTGCTCAGTGCCTTGTCCAGCCTGGCCTTAAACACCTCTGGGAGAGGGAGCATCTACAGCTTTATTTGGCAAATTTAGGGTGATAATTTTCCTGTCAGTGTTTACTTCCAATGTCCAAGTGTATTTGTTGTTACTGGGATCTCCAGAGAAAAAACTGCTAAGAGGAAGGAAATATCAGCACAGAAGACCACCACCTGAAAATTTCTATAGCCAAAAAGCTGCACTCCTTAACAGACAACAGGCTTTCATTTATACTCTCTTCCTTGGCATTAGGATCACTGACATATCATAGAATGATTTGGGTTGGAAGGGACCTTAAAGATCATCGAGTTCCAACCCCCCTGCCATAGGCAGGGACACCTCCCACTAGACCAGGCCGCCCAGTGCCCTGTCCAGCCTAGTCTTGAACACCTCCAGAGATGGGGCATCCACAACCTCCCTGGGCAACCTGTTCCAGTATTTCACCCCCCTCACTGTAAAGGATTTCTTTCTTATGTCTAGTCTAAATCTATCCCCCTCTAATTTATATCCATTGTTTCTAGTCCTCCCAGCCGATATTATGTTAAAAAGTCCTTCCCCTGCCTTTCTGTAGGACCCCCTCAGGTACTGCTAAGTTACTCTGAGGTCCCCTCTGAGCCTTCTCTTCTCCAGGCTGAACAACCCCAATTCCTTCAGCCTGTCCTCACAGGGCAGTTGCTCCAGCCCTTTGATCATCTTCGTGGCCCTTCTCTGGACCCTCTCCAATAGCTCAATGTCCTTCCTGTGTTGAGGGCTCCAGAACTGGACGCAATATTCCAGGTGGGGTCTCACCAGTGCCGAGTAGAGGGGTAAAATCCCCTCTCTTGACCTGCTGGTCACACTCCTCTTGATGCAACCCAGGATTTGGTTGGCCTTCTTGGCTGCAAGTGCACACTGTTGGCTCATGTTGAGTTTGTCATCAACTGACACATAAGCATATCCATTGAAAAAAAATTTGGTAGAATAATCTTTACCAAAAATGAAACTCAGCAAAGCAATTTGCAGACTCCAGAGAGAGTGGAAGATGAATGGTCACCATCCATCACCATTGTGAGCTTGAGCCTTACCTATGTATCTTACAGTGAGAGTGCAGGTAGGCCAGCCCCTGCAAGGCACCGTGGGTGATGGCAGCAATCTCCACTTCCTGAAGTGGCTTCTTGTGAACTATGGAAAAAAAAAAAATCAAGAAAAAAAATCCAAACCAAAAATATAAATAAGAAAACTCAGCTTTTCTTAGGAGACCATTTTTAAAAGAGAAGGAATTCCACCAGCCTTCATAGTACTTGTTTTAGACATGTTCATTTTGCAACATAGAAATGTACATTTCAGCTACACATAGCAGGGACCTCCTGGGAAAGTCTCAGCTTCCCCTTGGGTACCACAAACAGAATGAAGCAGTGGAGAGAGACTACCTCTACCATCTGCAGAACACCATTCTGTGAGAAAACAGCCTCCCCCACTGTACTCAGAAGGGGCAGCAGCAAAAAGAAAATCAAAAATTACATCCAACTCACCTTCTAGCAAATCTGAGGCTGATCCTAAACAGTACTCCATAACCAACTGCAAGGAAAAAAACCATGGTTTTAAATAATAGGGCAGACACTACCCCAACTAACAGCCACTACTGAAAGGTCTGAGAAACAGCAGAAGCAAGAAAACCCTCTAAGTTGCAAGAAATGCAACAAGCCATAAACAAAAAAGGCTCTTAACATTCCAGCAATGTCAAGACATCTTTCATTGCTGAAAAAGAACATACAGGGACTTGGAACTTTGCAGGAAGATGCTGCAGAGGATGTTCCGTAATATCTGTTTAATCTACAGGAATGCAGAGGCCTGCCTTGGAGAAGAAGGGATTTGTTCCAATGCCCTAAATAGTAATTTCCTTTAAAATTACCTGGAAGTTGCTTCAGATAAAAAGGATTGTAGACAGCATGGGATGAATACTGCTGCATGTAATACACTGCTTGTAGTGAATATCTGGCTGCTGTACCCTACACATGCTGCTGCTGAAGCCCTCTGAGTGCCCCATCATTCACTCACCCATGCTGTATGCTCTTTCAGGTAACAGCCCTTATACTCTATGGTGTTGGGGTGCTTCAGCTGTTGTAGAAACTTGACTTCTTTGATGATATCTTGCCATTTCTAATTAAAAAATGAAAAAAAAAAAAAAAAGAAAAGTTTTAAATACTGCTTAATCCCCTACTCACTGCCATATATACCACTCTAGTACTGGCTGAGCAGCAATGTGAAGACAATAAGAGTTCACAGAATCATAGAACAATTTG
>VZTY01022957.1:0-10891 GCA_013400935.1 Turnix velox
ACTCAGGCTGGCTGCGGCGGCCCTCACGCCGCGGAACCGCGCCCGGTGGCCGCGCCTGCGTGGCGGGCAGAGCCCCGGGTGGGTGCGAAGAGCGGGGAAGGCCGCCTGCCCCCGAGCGGGGTGTCCCCGTGGCGCTGACACGCAGACACGGGCAGAGCGCGGAAGGGAAAATGCTGAAACAGCATCATTGGTCTGGGAGAGGAAAGGGGGTTGCAGGCGTTCCCCTTCCCTCTCCCTCCTCCCCCGTTAAGAGGCTTTCCTTTGCGAATAAAAGACAAAATAGATCCATCTCCCCGCCCTGGGCACCTGGCTCAGGGCCGCTTGCCCAGAGGGATGGCGACTTGCCCGTCCTGCCCCACCATCGCTTGGCGCTGCCCCGCAAGGACAAAATGACGGATCATAGAATCATAGAATGGTTTGGTTTGGAAGGAACCTTATAGATCATCTCATTCCAACCCCCCTGCCACGGGAAGAGACACTCTAATCCATAGTATCACTAATGTCAGCATGTGTTCATGTCCAAAATGTGATGAAACCAGGACTACAGGGATTATCTGTATGTTCTCCTACACATTTTCTTACAGCACTGGGGTCCACCAAGAAAACAGTCACTGAAAACACAAAATACTAGTGAGTTCTGAGGGTCTGCATCTGGACCTTGGAGTCATAACTTACTACTGGCATTTTAAATCTGACAGCAACTCACTGAGAACTTGGCCAAGTGGCTCCCCCTTCCCTCCTCTCCCCCTTTTCCCATACAGGGGAGAAAGTAAGACACAAAAAGGTTAAATAGGAACAAAAAAGGCCATGCTCTTTCCCCTCCCCCCCAAATCCTCCTTCAGTTAACCACCGAGATCAGAGCTGAGCAAATCCTGCACTTTCCATAGCTGTTACGCTTCCATTCTTGGCATAAAACATTCTTATTAAAGAATTCAAGTAAGAGATCCGGGCTATGAATTCTCACATCCCTTTTGCAGCAAGGTCAGAAACATTGTTAAATGTGGGCTAGGAACAGACTTGGGGGGCTCAAAGTGCAGGATGGGGACGGCTCTAACTTCGTGTGTCTTGGGAGGCTGGGAAGTGATTTCCATGTGACAGTGTCCTCCTGTCCTTCCTGACAGCATAAATATTGTTTCGGGCTTGTTTGTACATGTGGTTGTTTGGGAGGACTTATTTCATGACTAATTTCCAGAGTTAAGGTTGAGCCGTTCCTGTTTAGTTTTTAACACCCTGAATTCTAATGAAAGAGGAAAATAGGGCACACCTATTCTGGAAGAGGGATGTTTACAGAGTTGTTGTTGAATAACCTGTATGTAGATGAGCCAAGAATCAACAAACACCTAACCCAGCTTCCTATTTCCCTCCAGGGTGATGTACAAGCTGCTGGCTTAGCAGATCCCATTGCTTTAGAAAGCCACGAAGGGAATAAGGTGGCACTTAGAATCATAGAATAGTTTGGGTTGGAAGGGACCTTAAAGATCATCGAGTTGCAACCCCCTGCCATAGGCAGGGACACCTCGCACTACATCAGGCTGCTCAGTGCCTTGTCCAGCCTGGTCTTGAACACCTCCAGAGAGGGCGCATCCACAACCTCTCTGGGCAACCTCTTCCAGTGTCTCACCACCCTCACCCTAAAAAATTTCTTTCTTATATCAAGCCTGAATCTACCCCCCTTCCAATTTACATTCATTATTTCTAGTCCTCCCATCCGATACCATATTAAAAAGTCCTTCCCCTGCCTTTCTGTGGGACCCCCTCAGTTACTCTGTGGTCCTCCCTGACCCTTTTCTTCTCCAGGCTGAACAACCCCAACTCCTTCAGCCTGTCTTCTTAGGGCAGTTGCTCCAGCCCTTTGACATTCTTTCTGGCCTCCTCTGGACCTGCTCCAACAGCTCAATGTCCTTCTTATGTTGAGGACTCCAGAACTGGACACAATACTCATATTCCCTGCTTTGATTTGCCTGACATTTTTATGGGACATTTTGTTGTCTGTCCTTGTGGCATTTTCACTGAACGTTGCCTGCGACTGATATTCAGCACAACAGCATGAGTTCTCAGCTTGTTCCTTGAGGACTAGAAATAATGGATGTCAATTGGAAGGGGGTAGATTCATGCTAGATAGAAGAAAGAAATTCTTTACAGTGAGGGTGGTGAAACACTAGAAAAGGTTGTGGATGCCCCCTCTCTGGAGGTGTTCAGGACCAAGCTGGACAAGACACTGAGCAGCCTGATGTAGTGGGAGGTGTCCCTGCCTATGGCAGGGGGTTGGAACTCAATGATCTTTAAGGTCCCTTCCAACCCAAACTACTCTATGATTCTGACAATTGTGGCAAGCTCCATGTGGTGTGATCCCCCCCTTTGTCCCACCAGCACCAAGCAAGCTGGGTGACAGAGCTGCAAACACAGACTCCTGTCAGGATGAAGATGAATGAAAGAGAACTGGTGCCCAAACAAGGTTATTTCATATATACCCAAACAAATCCTGAAGCCCATGACAAGCAAGCAGCAGGATCCCCATATGTCAGGCACACTTCACAAAGCACCAAGTGCAAAGAAGAATCTGGACAGAAAAACCTCTCCATCTCCATCCCCTGCTGCTTGGCCACAGAGGGAGAAGCAGCAAGTGAGGAATGCAGCATGGCCAGGAAATTCAGGTATTGCCCACACCTTGTGGGCCACGACTTGGTGAGACGTGGAGGACCAGTTTGGATCTGTTCTTCTGTGTCTGCAGGCTGTTTGCATGAGTCATCTGGATTCTTCTTGATAGGCTGCAGTAACAGAGGCTCTGGGTCTCTCCAGCTTGCCCTTGGTCCCTCATTAGTCACAGGACAAGACTTCAGCTCTGTTTTTTTTTAACAAGAAAGTAGGATTATGCTATGCCACAACTCCAGCATACCCGCATTAATTCTGAAAGCTAACTAGGACCTTTTTCTTAACACTTTTACTTCTAAATTCTCAATTATGCCATCCAAGCTAGGAAAAGTTCTTTCATTTTATCTTCTGCAGGGTTGTGATTATGCATCTGTTGATCTGAGGATTCCCATCTCAGCTCATTTTTTATACTTTTCAGATAAGGTTTCATAAGGTGAGTACCGCTGCCAAATACCACGTATCACTCCACTTCTGCAAGTTATCTCACAGCCAAGATTCAGATTCCAGGTATAAGACCTCGTGATACTCTGTCATGATGTGGTGCAATCTTAACCCCATGACTTGTTTCTGGAGCATTTGCAAAAATCCTTATCCATGTTGTGTGGGAGGGAAAGGAAGAGAGAAGTCACTGAACACCTTCTTTGATCTCTTGCAATGATAACAGACTGTATTCTGCTCTGTTTAGTGGTAAGGGTTGTACAAAACTATTCCTTATTACTTCAGTCTTTCCTTTTCCACCATCTACACAGATGGTCCTTCAGGTTTTTTCTCACAAAGACCTCCTTTCCCATGTCATGGTATCTGAGCTGTATTAGATTCCTTCTTCTCACTTAACAGCAGGAGGAGAACATGAAGATCACATCTTTGAATGGAAAGAACAAAGTCTCTAGATTCTGGGAGATTTTCAACACGCTTGACCCCTTGCATCACCAATCCCTAATAGCATGGTTACTCATTTCAGTCCCTACTAAGAACAGAAGCTCAGCATGATATCTTGGAATCTCTGATCTTCTCAAGAGCTATTACTTCAGATCACAGAATTTGGAGACAAGGTCTGCAAGAGCTGGGAGAGAGAATTTTTTCAAGTCTAAAATAAGTCAGTCCCCACCTCTTTGCCTCAGATGAGCCATCCTTTTTCATTTTAACTCAGACAGGACAATTCTTTTAAGTGCACAGCAGCTCCAGAAAGTAGCAGCATCCAGTTGCAGTGGAAGAAAGAATAGATGCCCATACTTTGTCATGGGTGCCATGAAAAATTAGTAATCAGGTTACCTGGAATTTTATTTCATCAGCAAGACAATAATTATCTTCTAGAAAAACAACCATATGTTTGCACCCTGAATCGATCCATTGAGATACTGTTTTAAAGTATTGATGGTAAGTGATAGCATTTCAAACTTTAACCATTATTATTAGAGGAAAAACTATTTTAACTGCAGGGATTCTGACCTTCCCACATTAGCTTTTAGCCCTTGGAAGTCCTGGCTTCACATATAATAAATAAGTTTGACAGTATCTTGGAAGTAAAGGAGAGTTAGAGAATGCTCTTGAGTATTAAGATGGCTGGAAAATATGTGCAACTAGCCTGGATATTGGAGCTGCCTTAACTGATTCTTTTCCTGATTTTTCTTTTAAGAGAGGTTTTGGAATTGTTTCAGTTTGCTTTTCTTCAATCTAAAAATTAATAGAGATTCTTAACATTTGAGTATCTACATTTATTGCCTGGTTTCTACCAGGCAATTATCTACAAGATTAAAACAACTATGTACCTGTCTTTATTGACAATGTGACTTCAGGAGATGCTGCTTAGTGGAAGAAATATTCTTTTACAGCCCATGTTCACAGCACTGTCTACAACTGCCTAAAACTTCCAGAAAAACTTACTCCAAATATATCTGATAGCAAGTGCTGTATGCTAGCCTTGGAAAGCCAATATAGATGATCAATATTCCATATGCCACTTGGTTCTATCATATCCAAGAGAGGAAGTCTACCTCAGCATAGAGAGTATATCAATTTAGATCACCATGAAAGGGCACTGGCTGAGGATTTCCTTGACAAAAGGTTTTCTCACACACTTATTTTGCCTCAGTTTAATAGAATGAGCTGGGTAAAGGGCCTGGATTTTGTGACATCCAAATGCTTTCTGGCTATGCTTGCAAAGGGATGGAAAGGTCAGATGGCAAAATACAGCCACATAAATCCATCACCAAATATATTCCCACGTGTGGGCTTCATGCATCCACTTAACCTGTTGCATTGTCAGCCTCTCTGGAGCTTTACTTGTTTTCCCCCTGCTGTTTGGCTCCACTGATTATACAGGTTCTGGATTTGGTTCTGAAGCTTTTAGCAGAATTGATGCACACTGTTAATGGTACTGTGCCTGGTTTAGAAAGCAAGATAATAATAAAAAGCAAAATAGATCATTTTCCAAAGAGACATGGAATGGATAATAATGGTGCCCAGCCTCCCCGACTCCCACTGACTTCAGCTGGATCTACAAATGTGTCTCATTTCTGAGCAAGGGGTGGGGGTCACTTCACCAAGCTACAAAACTAACCTTGGGCACCTGAGGTTAGTTTCCAGCTTTCCAGCTGAAAATGGTGAGCCACAACTCTTTAGTGAGATCTTTTCTTTCCTGTAACTGATGCTGCTCATAGCCCAGAAAGCCAACTGTGTCCTGGACTGCACCAAAAGCAGTGTGGCCAGCAGGGCAAGGGAAGGGATTCTGCAGCTCTGCTCTACTCTTGTAAGACTCCACCTGAACTATTGTGTCCAACTCTGGAGTACCCAACAAAGAAAAACATGAGGAGGCCACAAAGATGGTTAGAGGGCTCTTCCATCAGCTCAGGCTTAGGTGGTCAGAGTTGTTCACCCCAAGGTGGTAGATCTCCCCAGCTCTGGGGAAATCTACCAGCTTTACAGTATCTGAAGTGGCCCACAAAAAAGATGGGAGGGACTTTGTACAGAGGAATATAGTGACAGGGTGAGGGACATTAGTTTTAAACTGAAATAGAGTAGATTCAGATTATTTGTCAGGAAGACATTTTTTTCCTCTGAGGGTGGTAAGACACTGGGGCCAGGTTGCCCTATCAGGGGGCTGGAATGTTCAATACCAAAATGAGTTATGTTGGAATAAAATGCAAGCAATGGCATTAGAGTGCTAGAGAGGAAACACAAGTTCATTCCAAATTCCAAGATGCTGCTGAATCAACAGAGAAAATGGTAACAAATGGTGCCATGAGCAATTATATAGAATCTTACTGATGCTTGAAAATGCAACAGTAAAAGATCATAAATGAAAGAAAATAACTCCAAACCCTGGAAATAGTTGTACCTCTTCCCCAGCTCCTGCCAAAACTGGGCTGCTCACAACAGGCTTCAATATAGAAGCAGCAAAACTATGTTCATCTGAGGCTGCAAATGAGTATTTGCCTTCAGATTAAGCCTCTGGTGCAAAACTGATCTGTAAATCATTCCTGCAGCATGCAGACTCCAGAGAAATCATGCAAAGGACTTCCACCTCTGCTCCCTTTCCACTACTGCTGAGAAGTGATGCAAGGTTCCTACACTGCAGTTTCACATTTCGTAAGAAGCACTTGCTTCCACCAGACTAGCCTAGTAAATCCAAAGGTGAAGACTAAGTTAGAACCAAGTTTGGTGTCAGCAGCACAAGAAGAATGTGGACCAGTTGTAGAGGGTCCATGAGGATTATCAGGGGGCTGGAGCACATCTCCTATGAGGACAGGCTGAGACATGTGGGACTGTTTAGCCTGGAGAAGAGAAGGTCTGAGGAAACTTCATACTGGCTTACCAGTACCTGAAGGAAGCCTACAGGAAAGCTGGGGAGGGAGTGTTTGCTAGGGCATGGAGTGATAGGGCAATGGTTTTAAACTGGAGTAGAGCAGTTAGACATTATGAAGAAGTTCTTCACCATGAAGTTAGCCCAGAAAGAAGGGGATGGGAGCCCAGAAAGAAGGGGAGGGAAGCCCAGAAAGAAAGAAGGGGATGGAAGCCCAGAAAGAAAGGGATGGAAGCCCAGAAAGAAGGAAAGGGATGGAAGCCCAGAAAGAAAGGGATGGAAGCCTTCAAGGCCAGATCTGATGAGGCTCTGAGCAACTTGATCTACTGCAAGATGTCCCAGCTCATTGCAGGGGGTTGGACTAAATGAGGGTCCCTTCCAACTCAACACATTCTATGAAGTTTGGAGACAAGTACTGAAGCAGCATAATAATAAATCAGTACACCAGAGGCACTTACCAATGTGAAGAGCACAGTCAGAAAAATCAGGGAACTATTAGTTTGAAAACCTAAGAGTCCTCTGTTATGTGGTAAGTCAGGGCTGGAACAAAGTGAGATATAGGAACATAACAGCAAAGAGACATGAACCAGAGCTCAAGACTAAGCAAACAAGAATGAGAAGCAAGAGAGTCAGAAGCAAAACTGCAGCCAAATGGCACTGCAGACTGCCAAGAGCAACTGGTGGAGTTGCCTGACACATCTGCTATTAGAGGACATTAGCCAAGCCTTAGCTCCTGGCACAGCTGGGCCACAGTCCCGGTTGCCCTATTGCAACCAGCTGCAAGGCCAGTAGCCCAGGCAGAGCCCAATCCCATGGAGAAATGCACATGGGTTTAAAACTCAATCTGCAGGAGTAGTTTGTCCCTATAAATCTACTGTTGCAGAGAAGAGATTGAACTCAGCTCTTCTATCCAGTAGAGCACTGCAAAGATTTGCCTAAACGCGTTGAGAATTATAGCTTTAATTAAGCACTGCAAGCTTGGTGGAGGAGAAATAGATCCCTCTGAAGGCAGGCAACGGTGCCTGAAGTGGAAAGACATCCCCTCATCTCCCCCTACTGGTGTGCACATCCCCACGCCTCTGCAGAGACACGAGGAGAACCTTCCTCTCCTGCTTTGCCTATGCCAGTACTTGGTGAAACTGCAAGAAAGGACCCTTGGGAGCAGCTTCCAGCATCAAGCTGTTCTCTTAAGATGCTGGCGACAGCTTAACAGTCCCACTATCAAAGAATTAGTCATCTTCCTCCCAGAAAGTTCATCCTGCAGGCTCTGCTTCTTAGTTAGACACTGCTTTTAATGGGAGACTATAGGCCTTATAGATGTTATCCCTGGGAATATTAAAAATCTTCCAGAAAATAGAAATTAAGAAGGAAACAGAAGGAAAGCTCACTCTTTTTTTTTTGCAACAAGTCCTTGAGGTAGCAGGCATCACAACAGACCCATGCCTCGTAGAAAGAAACATTATTTGAAGGAAATGGGACACAAAATAACAAGTTCCACACTCATTTTGTAGGTTAACTATCTACTATAGAGCTAATTTAACTCTGGGATGATATTAAATCTATTAGTGGCAATAACAGCTGGAAGTAAGATATGATACTCAGTATGCTTCATGCCCACGTTGCTCTTCTGCCTCCTTTTTCAGGAGGTTTAGACAAGAGACACAAGAATAAACAGGAAAGTTTCTGATTGTTTTTGCAAGAGAAGTGCCTTATTTGTTCTCATAAAGGTGCCACGATTTATTATTTATTTTTACTGCCAGAAAACAACATAGATTAAATTCCTGCTACTTTAAAGGCAACATGCATGGAGCTCATCCTGGGGTAAATGATTTATTCAAATGCCACCAGTGCCAACTGTGGCTTCAGAGGCAACAAACAGACCATAACTGGTGTTTTAGGGGTGAGATAATGAATCAAAATAAGCTTATACCCAGGGAACAAATACTGAAAACTTTAATTGCCAAAAACTTTCAGCATGTAAAGCGTCTTGTGATGTATTATCTAAAGAAACACAGTGAATATGAAAAGGAACAATAGATTAGAATGTTTTTTCCATACTAACCCTCCTGTGCTATGTCTTTTCCTAGGAACTCTGGGGAAAAAAAAAGAAAAAAAAAAAAAGGATGGAACAAACTGATCTCTGTAAAATTCCCAAATATTTACAAAGCAAAAAGCTGAAACTAGATTACCATGTGGTTTAAGGAGTTCTAATGAATACAATTACTTTATTGAATTAAATGTAACTAACTTACTCAAGTTGGCTTAGTGGAAGCATTACAAAATGTAAAAGTCTTCAATTAACTTCAAGTCAGACTGGCCATAATTTCTACATTGTGAATCCAGATTCTCACTTACCCCCCAAGGCTTTAAATGCTGTAAGATGCAAAGCTACTTTATGATGGTTATAAGTTACACTTCCATTCACTGAAAATGCATTTTGTACTCCCAGGGTGATGAAGAGCAGCTCAAATATAAGGCAGAACCAGCTTTCTAATTGAATTTGGGGATGCAAATTCAGGGCTGCCACCTTCAGCAGCTGCTGCAAAGGGACTCTTGCACTGCAGCAGTACCCTTCTAGTCCCACAAGGTTTTGCTGCAGGGCAGCTCACAAGATTAGGCATTAATATCCTTTAAAAAAACCCTAACTCACTCCTTCTCCCCCATGTGCCTATGTCATTTAAAAACATCAAGCCTCAGGCATGCCACAAAACATCTTTTCAATCATATTTTAATCAAATTGCTTTCCAGCTTCTCGAGTTTGATGCAAGAAGCACGTGAGCCATGTTAATCTTTCCTCCTCCTCCTACCTCAGCCCTCAAAAGGAAGTTCCAGCACTCTGTGCTTACTCAAAGAATGGCATTCAGCACAGCAACAGACACATAAATCTTCTGAATTGCTAAAAAAGTACTACCCAGAGGCTGGCAGGGCTCTGGGTGATGACAATCAAGTGCACAGGACTGGAGAAAGCAATTGAAAAGCACTCAGATAATGTAATTTTCCTTCTAAAAGATCCTTATTGGTGCAGGGAACATCCACTCCATAAATAGATGTGCTCTACCGGATGGGATGATTTCATCATCATGACTTTAATGGTTTGTAAAAATAATTTCAACTGTAATCAAGGAACAGAGGGTAACATTATTCAAAACTATGAAGATGTTGCTTATTGAGTGTAAGTAAATATTTTTTCCAGCCACTCTTGCTGTCTTGGCATTGCCAATAAGCCCAGCACTTGTGTGAGTTGCTTTATATGACACTGCTTTCTGCCTAAGAAGGAAATAATTCCTCTAACTCTCCTGGAGTTCATAGCTATCCCAAGAGTAATGACTTCTTGCTGCTTGCCTTCCAAAGGATGTTGTCAGCTCCTCAGTAGTTCATTTCGGGTGAAAATAAGGGCTGTGCCAAGGCAAGGCCAAGATCATAGACCAAATAAGTCCCATCAAAATTTTCAGATAAGGCTTAAGTGATATTTAAGTACTACAGAACGGGTTGTTCAGCCTGGAGAAGAGAAGACTCAGAGGGGACCTCAGAGTAACTTCTCAGTACCTGAGGGGGTCCTACAGAAAGGCAGGGGAAGGACTTTTTAATATGATATCGGATGGGAGGACTAGAAACAATGGATGTAAATTGTAGGGGGGTAGATTTAGACTTGACATAAGAAAGAAATTCTTTCCAGTGAGGGTGGTGAAACACTGGAAGAGGTTGCCCAGAGAGGCTGTGGATGCCCCCTCTCTGGAGGTGTTCAAGACCAGGCAGGACAAGGCACTGAGCAGCCTGATGTCGTGGGAGGTGTCCCTGCCTATGGCAGTGGGGTTGGAACTCGATGATCTTTGAGGTCCCTTCCAACCCCAATATGATTCTATGAATTCATCTCATATCTGCAAAAAATGGGCTTCAAAATTAACAAGGGCTTATCCTGATCTCAGAGCAGCATTGGTGAGTCTTCCAGAACTGAGTACACCCCAGGAGACATATAGCCTGCCAGGTTCTCAGGAGTTTTCCACACAAATACACCAGTTGTCCAAGGGCTGATCACAGTGGAGGATTTGGACGCTGTTGCAATACATTGGTCCCTGAAGACTTGAAGGCTGGGAGCAGTCCTGACACAGTGACTGATGCTGAATGTGGGAGTCACAGAGAGTACTAGCACTGTGTGACTCTGCCATATTCCTCTCAGCTGGGAAACAGCTACATGATGCAGTCATGTCATCCCATCTATTTTAGTAATGAAGCCTATATCAAAGATAAAGGGGTGAAATAGAAGGAAGTGATTGCTGTTCTGCAATACAAATGGCATTTGATGGTATCTGCCCAATATATTTATATGTCCAATATAAAATACAATTAAATGTGGAGTACCGCTACACCAAATTCTCCACCATTCAACTAGAATCACAGAATCATAGAATAGTTTGGGTTGGAAGGGACCTTAAAGAT
>VZTY01022957.1:11182-24642 GCA_013400935.1 Turnix velox
GGCAAAATCCCCTCTCTGGACCTGCTGGTCACACTCCTCTTGATGCAACCCAGGATTTGGTTGGCCTTCTTGGCTGCGAGTGCACACTGCTGGCTCATGTTGAGTTTGTCATCAACTGACACCCCCAAGTCTTTCTCTTCAGAGCTGCACTCAAGCCACTCTCCACCCAGCCTGTGTCTGTGCTTGGGATTGCTTCCACCCAGGTGCAGGACCTTGCACTTGGCCTTGTTGAACTTGCTGAGGTTGGCTTGGGCCCACCTCTCCAGCCTGTCAAGGTCCCTCTGGATGCCATCCCTTCCTTCAGGTGAATCAACTGCACCACACAGCTTGGTGTCATCTGCAAACTTGCTGAGGGTGCACTCGATCCCACTAACATCCTTTCCTTTTGCCTCTGTCTTACCCAGACTTGCCTTGAGCTGACACCTTTTATTCTTGTTCCAATTTCTTTTGGGCATTGGGTCAGCTGGAAAAAATAAGGTCTCGTTCCTAGTGAAAAGAAACAAGACAAATGTAATATTTTCAGCATCATATAATTAGAGTGCAAAGCAAGGACAGAGATAAAATATGGATGCATGTAAAATATGGGAACCAGACCTTCTGCCTTACTAATGCAATTATTCATACGCATGGCAACACAAATATGCTGTGGAAGGGAATCTGTGTCAGTGATAATGTTTGCTCACATATTCACTTGCATATTCATGGGGCTCAGATGGAGAATATGCATTGGGAAATGTCTGGTTCACCTCCTTCTATTTCTGTGTCCTCAAAATTTCCTCTTGGTTTCCCCCCCCCCCTCCTTTTCTCTCATTTTTTACTCTGAAATTTAACTCTCCCTCCCCCATTTCAAAAGTACCTGCAGGAATCTTTCAGAGAAGTTCTGTAACAGCAGGTTTTCTCTTAATGAAAACACAAAGATGTAGATTAATGATGTAGATTGCGCTTTGTAGTACCATACACATTCCATTTCTCCTAGAAGCACCTTTGAACTACCCAATTAAAGCTATGGGTCCTTCTCTCTCTCCCTCCAACCTCCCATCCCATCTTCTCTTTTCCCTCATCTTCTTAGATCTGTTGGAGCCTGTGGTGGGCAGCAATAGGGAGGGATGGATAAATCCCTGCTGTGACATTTTGCAGTGATTCTTTTCCAAGAAAGAGTCATTTCATAGTGTTCCCAGAACATATTCTCATAGTATCCAGAAACAACTTTCCAAAGTATTCTGCAGATTCTTAATCTTAAGCTCCATTACTGCAAGTAGTCTCCAATTTCTCCCCAGAGTGTGTCCTTTGAATGACTTCAGACTTTATCTTGCTGCTGCCTTTTAAATATTTACCTGAATACATTTGGGTAAAATCTGTGTCACTCACAAGCAGAAGTGAGCTATGGAAATCTATTGTTTTCTTTTTTTTTTTTTTTAATAAATATATATATATAGTTACTGCCAACAGCACACACATAGGAGCCAGCTTCCATCTGAACTGAGATATCCCAGAGAAGCTGTACAGCATCACTGCAGAAACTGCCTTGGCAATAATTAAACAATTGGTGGGGAGACACTGCAGAGATGTTGGATAAAGTTAATCAGGCAGTGAAATAAATCAGGCAATGAAATAAATATGAGTACATCATCAGGAGAGAAGCAGCTGCTGACCCAGTGGGGACATCAGCCTTTTACTCCTAAGTTTTGCATATTTTATAGATCATTCGTGTATAATTTTCACATTATATGATGACCATATAAGAAAAACTCCTATGACTTAATGCTAAAAAAGAATAACATTGACTTTCTCCTAAGAGTATCTCCAAGTCCTAGGAAGAAGATAAAAGGTTTATAATTTCTTGGTATTTAGCAGTAAACAGATGCTTTCTAGCCTCTTACTTTATGTTAGACTAAAAGGATGTATTTGAATTCAAGGCCTCTCCTATTGCTCCTGCCATTTCATGCTAGGGCTTATCCTTTTAGGGCTTTGAATCTTTCATTAGAGCTTATGAAGAAGGGCAGGAAACCTTCTGTCCACCCTACAA
Source organism: Turnix velox (assembly GCA_013400935.1). Classification (NCBI taxonomy): domain Eukaryota; kingdom Metazoa; phylum Chordata; class Aves; order Charadriiformes; family Turnicidae; genus Turnix; species Turnix velox. Next base: position 13,209 of record VZTY01022957.1, read on the forward strand.
ACCAACCACAGAGAATCATTTGCTTTCCTTGTGCAGATAAGCCATGTAAATAATCAACAATGAGAGAGTTCCACATTTCACATTCAAAGATGCAGATCCTGAAAGCTGAACTCAGCAAAACTCAAACTGGAGACAAGACACACATTTTTAACAATGCAGGTAATGAAACATTGGAATTGCTCACTCTGGAACATGATGTGACACTTGGAGCTTTTAAATCAAGCCTATAAAAAAATACAACTTTGGTTTCAATTGCAAAATACTAACTTCATGGTACAAACTATTGGCCTTGCTATGCAGAAAGTTAGACTAGATGGTCCCAAAGGCTTTAGTGGCTAGGAAATAGACTCAGAAACATGGTCAAGTGTAAAACACAAGTATTAGAAATTTTGTGAATTCAGTTTTGCTGAGAATATCACACACTTCAACATAAAATTATCTTCCTGAAGGTTCACAGCTCATCCTGGAACACACAATGTATACAAACAGAATGTGAACAATTGGAAAAGAATGGGATTTCAGCTGCAACAGAAGCAAAAAAAAACCCATAATGTGTTTGTATGTTTTTGGTCATATATTTATTTTTCTTAATCACTTCTTTTTAATAGCATGAAAATGAAGAGCCATATTTCAGTAAAAATAACAGAGTGACCAGCTACACTTCAAAAAACAAAGGGCATCAGCTTGCCCACATCACAAGGCTTACCCCTGCATTGACCAAGACTGCCAAGATACCAGTCTGCATTTCTTCAGATGCACCAGTATGAATTCATCTTTTGATGAAAAAAAGAGCCTAGTTCCAATTCTGTCCAACAGTCTAATTCCTCTGCAAAGCAAAATCCCCATGGGAGAGGGTAAAGAGGAAAACTTTACTCTGCTCTCACCAAAAAGAAACGTCAGTGCTCACTGATGGGGCTTTCTGTTGGAGCACTGCTCACCTAGATCAGGCAAAGCAGTTTCCACAGCTCATGCCTTGTTGGTTTGCATAAAAATTTGGATTCTATCCAAAGAGAATCCATGCCAGCTTCTCATTCCTGGGAATCACATATTTGAATGTTGGGTGCCCTGTGTCATCCTACCACTTCCAATAAACTCAGGAAGCTCTTCATGGCATTTTATGCTACAGAATTCATTTCAGCTTGTTGACCATGCCACCTTTTTTTCCCCCAAAATACACAGATAAATATAGGCAAGTAAAATATGCCATGTGTGAGAACACAGAGCTGTTTTTCTTAAAAGCTCAACGGCAGCATCTCTTACCTGACAGCTCCATGGCACTGTCACAATGGGATTTCTTTTCAGTGACACCAGTACAACTTCTTGGTCATGGTTCACCATTACTTTGCTCAACTTTATTCAGTTATCCATTTCACTGCTAGATATATTTAATCAATTAGACTAGCTAGAATCAATTTGGGTGTGAATGGTTTGGGTTGGAAGAGATATTCAAAATCATCTAGTTCCAACCCTCCTGCCATAGGCAAGGACACCTCCCACTACATCAGGTTACTCAGTGCCTCATCCAGCCTGGATTTAAACACCTCCAGAGAGGGGGCATCCACAGCCTCTCTGGGCAACCTCTTCCAGTGTCTCACCACCCTCACTGTAGAGAATTTCTTTCTTATATCCAGCCTAAATCTCCCCTCTTCCAATTAACATTCATTATTCCTAGTCTGCCATTCTGTACCCTATTAAAAAGTCCTACCCCTACAGCCTTTCTGTAGGCTTCCTTTTCAGATATTGATAAGTCACTAAAAGGTCTCCCCCCAAGGTGAACAGGCTGAACAACCCCAACTCTCCAGCCTGTCCTCATAAGGGAAGTGCTCCAGCCTTCTGATCATCTCCACCTCTCCTCTGGAGGCCACTGGTGGCACCAACAGCTCAATGTCCTTCTTATATTGAGGGTTCCAGAATCGAACACAGTACTCCAGTTGGGACCTCACCATCTTGATTGAACATATCAGCCAGAACTAGGTCATAAAATGCAATTTTATCAAACAAAAAAAGAAAAAAAAAAAGAAGGGCACCCTAGGTCCATCCAGCCTGCATGTAGAAACCAAAGTCAGTGGTTTTACCTTACTCCTCAATTAGTCCATTTATTTCAGTGAAGCTCCACAAGAGCTAATTATGTCTCTCACTAGTATATTTTTACTTTCCCATAATAGTCCTTGTGCAATTTAGAGCTTCCTGAACCACCACTGGGGTGAGGTAACATGGTGGTCTCAGAGAAACTAGACCTCATAGTTGAGGTGTCAAACTGAGGTCCCCAGGGCAGCCTTTCCAGGCAGTAACAACTAAAACTGAACCAGCTGCAAAAAAAAGAGTTGGTTGTTTGTCATTTTGCAACACAAGCTCTCCTCTAGTGTTTCTGCATTTTTCATTTTGAGAAGTGAGAGGGGAAAGCCTGGAACTTAGAGCTTTTCTCAAAATGTTGTACATGCCAGATGCCTTATTTGTCCACCGCACTGTTGTGTAAGAGTGGATCAACAAGTCTCTCTGCTTCTTCTTTCCCAGGGCACAGCAGACATGATTTAAATCCCCACTCTGCAACATATGCTGATGGCTTTTCACATGAAAGGCTAGAGATTTAATAGGCCACAGGGTTGTAGAGAGGCAGCTGGCTCTCAGTGCTGCAAGTTTATCCTATTCTGTGTCTAGACATTAAATCACTATAGAATAGTTCAGGTTAGAAGGGACCTGAAAGATCATCTAGCTCCAACCCCCCTGCCATAGGCAGGGACACCTCCCACTACATCAGGCTGCTCAGTGCCTTGTCCAGCCTGGTCTTGAACACCTCCAGAGAGGGGGCATCCACAACCTTCTGGGCAACCTCTTCCAGTGTTTCACCACCCTCACTGTAAACAATTTCTTTCTTATATCCAGCCTGAATCTACCCCCTTCCAATTTACATCCATTATTTCTAGTCCTCCATCACATATCTTACTAAAAAGTACTACCCCTGCCTTTCTGTAGGACCCCCTCAGGTATTGAGAACTTAATAAGATCCCAAAATAGTCTTCGTTTAAATCTGAGCTTCTCAAACCTGAAAAAAAAATCACACAAGTAGGATTCTGTCAGAATTTATCCCCCCTAAAAGAATTCAACAGAATTTTAAGAAATCAATACCTAAAGGGGACCTACAGAAAGGCTAGGGTAGGACTTCTTAATAGGAGTAACAGATGCAAATTGGAAGAGCCTAAAAAGAAGTTCCTGCCTGTGAGGGTGGTGAAACACTGGAAGAGGTTGCCCAGAGATGTTGTGGATGCCCCCTCTCTGGAGGTGTTTAAGGCAAGGCAGGACAGGGCACTGAGCAGTCTGATGTAGTGCGAGGTGTCCCTGCCTATGGCAGGGGGGTTGGAACTCAATGATCTTTGAGGTCCCTTCCAACCCAAACCATTCTATGATTCTACGAAACTTTGACATATGAATAAATAAAAGTTACAGGAGAAGGTACACATATGCTTTTATTTTTCTGATTTCTTCTTTCCACACACCCCTCTCCTCCCTCCCGCACTTCTCCTCCTTTCCCCTTGTTTACATGGGCTTTTAAATTTGGTTAATAAAAGCAGTACTGTAGCAGAACAAGGAAATTAAATCCCTTCATTTTGGGTGGTTGAGGCCCACACACCAACACTGAGGTGCCATTTTGATTTGCTCTTGCCACAGCATATTATATTTCAAGCAGCACCATTAGATCCACTCTGCACCCTCACTGAAAGAGAGATTAACAACTGCAAAGGCTTTTGAGATAACATTTTTCTACTGATGCTCTTTCAGCTGCTTCACCAAAATTCTTGTGGTGAAGTCAATGAATCACAGTCCTATGTGAGTGTTGACAGCTATTTATGTTAGGTCCTTTTGAATTTGTAAACAGAATGTGACAGAACTAAAAGCAAATGCCAAGAGGTTGTTTTTACACCCTGATGAACGACATGAAGTGATAGGAAGACATTTCAGAGAAGTTCCACACTGCAACGGGGGACAAAAAACTCAGATTGTGTTGGAGAAGAAATCTCACCATGGTTTCTGCAGTAAAAGCCTGTCCTTGTAACATTGCCTATAGTTCTCATTAGCTCTCAATGTGCATGAAGAAGATAAACAACAAACCAAGGGTGCACAGGACATGGGTACTGCTAGTGAAGATGTGGTGCCAAGGCACTGTCTCTTCTTGTAAATACTCTTGCTGTTGCAGCAAGAATTGTCTAAGGACCTGGGGCACACACAGGGAAAAAAAGGCAAACCAAAAGGGTGTGCAAGTTCTGGCCTAGCCACAGGCAGGATGCAGCCCACAGAGCATTTCAGCAGCCAGCCACATCCTCCTCCACTGTTTCTTTTTTAGATTTTATGGGAGTCCCCCTGATGCTCTTGCAAGCAACACTCATTTATATTTCACTCTGCTCCTTCCCTCCCACTCTCATCCCACTAGAAATCACCTAAGAGAGGAAAATAAAGACCTGGGCATAAGCATGTGAAGAGCTTGCATGGTGAAGCTACAGACAAAACAGATTTGGAGTTAAAACTCTCAATAAAATCTATGCTCTGTGTCCCATTTCTACCTTTATAACTGCATTGAAGCTTTTGGGGTCTGTTTTTTGGGTTTTTTTTTGTTTTTTTTTTGCTGTGCCACATTTCTGTTTCTGAACATGTTTCAAGGCAAAGGAAGAGAGTACTTCGATGCAGTCAAGCCCAATTCCCATTTGATAATGCAGTGGCTGTCAGCAAAGCTCAGGCTGACCCAAGGTATGCTCAGACTGATCTTGTGATATTGCAGAGCAGCACAGATAACAGGCATAGATAAGACTACCATGAGAACTAACCAGTCTGGCAGAGTGGATGTCTTTGCTGCACCACTTCTCTCTTTTATTTGCACAGCATTCCATCTGCAAGAGCTTGTGTTTAACCTAATTCTTAAAGAGAAATATTACGGAGTCAGTAGGAAGCTATGGGATGATCATACAAGTGCCAAGAAGTGAAAAGATCCACGATTTTCATTATAGAATCATGGAATAGTTTGGGTTNTATGTCAAGTCTAAATCTACCCTCCTCCAATTTCCATCCATAGTTTCTAGTCCTCCCATCTGATATCATATTAAAAAGTCCTTCCCCTGCCTTTCTGTAGGACCTCCTCAGGTACTGATAAGTTACTATAAGGTCCCCTCTGAGCCTTCTCTTCTCCAGGATGAAGAACCCCAACTCCTTCAGCCTGTCTTCATAGGGCAGTTGCTCCAGCCCTTTGACCATCTTCGTGGCCTCCTCTGGACCTGCTCCAACAGCTCAATGTCCTTCCTGTGTTGAGGGCTCCAGAACTGGACACAGTAACTCCAGGTGGGGTCTCACCAGAGCCCAGTAGAGGGGCAAAATCACCTCTCTGGACCTGCTGGTCACACTCCTCTTGATGCAACCCAGGATTTGGTTGGCCTAATCACAGTGACACAGTCACACAGTCAATTGCACACAGTCACTTTGTTATTTATGCAGCATTTTAATTTACTTATGCTGGCTTAAATCAAGAGCAATTCAGCCACTCAACCAGCATGGAGGAAATCTCAAAAGGAAGATAACTGGTGTTTTCTCAGCTCAGGGAGGGTCTCAACATGTCATGTTATTATCTGCTGACACTTCTGTCCTCCCTGCAAGAGAGCCCATTTCCTGGGTAGCTACAGGAAAATGTTTCAAAGTCCCAGTACCCTGGGTTAAGAACTTCTACATGGATTTTTTGCTAAAAGCATTGTCTCTTTCAAGCCAATTTCATGATTTTGAACACTTGGTGTTGGCAAGAGTGGGAACAAATGAGGTGTAAATGTTAAGTAAGGACAACATAATATATAGTCCATGAAGAGCATCATATGTGAATCTGTTGTCCACAGATCTGTTGGCTGACCTCTAGATAGTATCTGGAATGCTACTTGCCACAAGTTGCTTCAGTAAGCTCTGTCCTACTGCCAAAATCAATACTCCTGTTTGTGATAACACGGCCCATTCTGATCCATGTTATTTAGAGATGAACTGATCAGAAAGAACCTGATGAAAACTAGAAAAAGATTGATGGAGCAGATAATGTTTTCAGGAAAAAAAAACACAAACTAAGACGTGGAAAATTTTACTTATTTGGGCAGCTGAGCACAGCAGATGGCAAGATCTTTGGGGAAATAAACACAAAGTTTGGGAAAGCAAGAGTGTGTTCTAGCAGTTGCCAGTGATCTCATGCAGCAGGAAAAAAAAAAATCAGTCAAAAATTAAATAGACACTCAGTAGCACCAGTGTTTTGTCAACATTTTGTAAAGAGCAGGGACTTGGCAGCCAGAAAGGACAGGACGGAGGAGCCTGGCTGGTTTCAAGGGCCAGTGTTTGCAAAAATAATTGTCAGGATCAGATGGTATTATAACTTCAGCAATCAGGAATTTCTGGAGTTTCAGCAATTGTGTCTCAAAGACCATGCAGCTGTTCAACTGAACTAAATGTGCATCAACTACAGTCTAGTCCCAGACAAGTGACTGTCAACTGATCAAAAAGCCACGAGCAGGATACTGATTGGTATGTAATAAGGAAGCTTTTTATCGATTAATATCATTCATAAATATGCTCATTGGTTAATATGATTTACAAACAGGGAAATAATTTTCTCTATCTAAGAACATAATGTTCATCAAGCCATGTTACTCCATCGAACCACCTCTTTCAGGTAAAGATGGACTAAACCACTGCACAATACCTCATTTAGAACTTGATCCTTTCTCTATTCATTGCCACCCAAATTTCACATCTATGGGATAAATAAGGCAAGTTTGTCCCATTATGCCAAACTGAACTGGCAAGTGATTTCATTTTAAAATAAGACATAGACAGCCACATCATCCATTGTTCAGCTTGTGCTTCAGATTTAAATATCTACTCAACATCTTAGTACATGGGATTCCTTCCTAGCCCTTATTTTAAATTATTCCCAGCTACACAGCTGCCAAATCTTGAAAAAAGGATAGCTATGGATGTAAGGAAAAGTGATTATGGAGAGAAATTAGACAATTTCTGCGCATAGGCCCTAAAAGTGTCATCACTGAGATGACTTGATCATTATTTACAACCATACAGCTATTGTAATACCTGCCTCATGGTCAAGTATCAATTAAAAGAGAAAAACCTGGATACACAAAATTCTACTCGTGGTCCAAGTGGCAACCAGTGAGGAGTGGTGTTCCTCAAGGATCAGTACTGGGACCAGTGCTATTGAACTTCTTTGTAGGAGATATGTATTTGTTTTAAATCGAGTTCAAATAAGTTTGTATTCAAGATGACACCAAGCTGTGTGGTGCAGTTGATTCACCTGAAGGAAGGGATGGCATCCAGAGGGACCTTGACAGGCTGGAGAGGTGGGCCCAAGCCAACCTCATGAAGTTCAACAAGGCCAAGTGCAAGGTCTTGCACCTGGGTGGAAGCAATCCCAAGCACAGACACAGGCTGGGTGAGCAGCCTGAGCAGGCTGAGCAGCCTGATGTAGTGGGAGGTGTCCCTGCCTATGGCAGGGGGGTTGGAACTCTATCATCTTTGAGGTCCCTTCCAACCCAAACTATTCTATGATTCTATGTGATACTTAGGTTTGTGTATCTTTGTGTAAGACACTGGGGTCACTCTGGCAGTAACACTTCCCTTTGATTCAACAGGAGGGTTTCTGAGACATTAAACATGTTTCTTGTGCACTGGAAACCTTGCAGAATAAAACCTATGATTCACTGAGCAGGGAAATCATTTATTTATATCCAGCATGGTGGAAATACATAACTCTCTTCATAAAGAGATAAGGATGTACCTAAAAACATATGCATAAGCACAATCCTGGCATGCAAAGCAAGAGATGAATATCAGGGGCTGTCAAACTTATGGAAAAGAATTCTGAAGTGTTTCAAGCTAGGGGGGTATTTCTATCTTCTAGCTTGGTGGCATTTCTCTTTGCATTTAGTAAGATCTTCTAGCCTTTAAGATGTCACAATCATCTTTAAGATACACACCTTATTTACATGCTGAAAGATATCACATTTACAGCCAGATATATTCACAGTCAGATACCACGTTTCAATGGGGACAGACAAGAGTCTAAGCAGTGTGGAGAAGGCTACCTCATTTTAATAATTAAATTCTGCATAACTTAGCATTCAAGCTGCCAGGAACACAGACCTACTCTTCTCTGACAGTCCAGTGACATTCAAAGCAAGCAGGAGCATGATAAACTTACAGCCTTCTCCTCTTTAAACTTCTGATTAAATGCACACACAGCATTTTTTGATGGGTGTTTCATCAAAAAATGTTATCTTCACAAAGAAATACTATGCCATTTCCTATCCTAAATCCACATAATGCTCAAATAATTCCTGGGTCTAATGAGAGGGAAGGGTGGAGCAGGAAGTTTGCACTGTACCTTGATACCTAAGGGAAAATGCACATTGATGGCAGCAGAAGCCAACCATGGCAGGAAGTGAACACAGCTCTTTTCAATGTGAAATGTCAAAATGACTTTTCATTGTCAGCCCAGAATGTTCAACAACAGTTCTTAAAATAAATCCATTTACAATTCAGTTAGTTGTGCTTTCATATTCTCCATCCCCCCCCCCAAAAAAAGTACTGCATTTGTTTGCACTTAATATTTCATCTCATGTCTGTTTGGGGGTGTATCAAGAAGGTGATTTGATTTTTTCCTCATCTGCAGCCCATTTGAAATTGTAAAAGCTTCAGCTTTTCAAATGGATCTGGGACTTCTGTCTGGTTGAAATTAATACTGCTGGCAGATGATAGTCCTGGCAGCATGATTATGAATGATAACTTTTTATCTATAAATCAATCATATTTATTTTTCTTTGGCTAGTATTTCAAACACAAAAACATAGGAAAGTTTCTCCAATTCAAAGCTAGTATAGAAATGTACAGGCAGAGAAGTCATTATTGCTAAAAAAAAAATTAAAGAATTTGCTAACTCTTTCAGTGCTACCTATGAAATGTACAGGCAGAGAAGTCATTATTACTTCAAAAAAATTTTAAAATTTGCTAACTATTTCAGTGGATGTATTAACTTGCATTTGACTTTACAACACTTGTAACCTGTCAGGCCGTTTCTCAAAGAAGGGAAGCAAAACACCACGACTGTGTCATTTAAAGGGTGCTGGATCTGAAGAATAGTTTATCATTTGAATCCAAAGATACAATACAAAAACCAAACCTACTCAGCTTTTAGGTATTGCCTTTAAGTGGTTTCTGCTCTTGCCTTTATGTAGAAAATAAACTTGTTTTGTTTCATGGATCAGTCAGCTCAGACAGACAGCCACAAACCTCTGTGGGCTCTGCGTATTTTCTATCATATACCTGAGCCTGGCTACTTGATTCAGGCAGAAACTGGAGCAAATCCAAATATTATAGAATCATAGAATAGTTTGGGTTGGAAGGGACCTTAAAGATCATCGAGTTCCAACCCCACTGCCATAGGCAGGGACACCTCCCACTACATCAGGCTGCTCAGTGCTTTGTCCAGCCTGGTCTTGAACACCTCCAGAGAGGGGACATCCACAACCCTCACTGGAAAGAATTTCTTTCTTATGTCAAGTCTAGATCTATCCCCTTCCAATTTACATCCATTGTTTCTAGTCCTCCCATCCAATACCATATTAAAAAGTCCTTCCCCTGCCTTTCTGTAGGACCCCCTCAGGTACTGAGAAGTTACTATAAGGTCCTCCCTGAGCCTTCTCTTCTCCGGGCTGAACAACCCCAACTCCTTCAGCCTGTCCTCATAGGGCAGTTGCTCCAACCCTTTGATCATCTTCGTGGCCCTTCTCTGGACCCTCTCCAACAGCTCAATGTCCTTCCTGTGTTGAGGGCTCCAGAACTGGACACAGTAACTCCAGGTGGGGTCTCACCAGAGCCCAGTAGAGGGGCAAAATCCCCTCTCTGGACCTGCTGGTCACACTCCTCTTGATGCAACCCAGGATTTGGTTGGTGCCTTCTTGGCTGCGAGTGCACACTGCTGGCTCATGTTGAGTTTGTCATCAACTGACACCCCCAAGTCTTTCTCTTCAGAGCTGCACTCAAGCCACTCTCCACCCAGCCTGTGTCTGTGCTTGGGATTGCTTCCACCCAGGTGCAGGACCTTGCACTTGGCCTTGTTGAACTTGCTGAGGTTGGCTTGGGCCCACCTCTCCAGCCTGTCAAGGTCCCTCTGGATGCCATCCCTTCCTTCAGGTGAATCAACTGCACCACACAGCTTGGTGTCATCTGCAAACTTGCTGAGGGTGCACTCAATCCCACTAACATACATATCTCCTACAAAGATGTTCAATAGCACTGGTCCCAGTACTGATCCTTGAGGAACACCACTCCTCACTGGTTGCCACTTGGACAATGAGCCATTGACTCCAACTCTTTGAGCACAACGCAAATCTTCGAGTGCAACTCTTTATGTGTGCAAAGACTTCAGACAATCACTTATCTTTTGACCAGGATCAATTTTTAGTGGCAAGTCTAACACCAAAGTGTTAGATCAGTATAACAGATATTCTTTGGCAGTATCTATATATAACTACATCTCTATCATAGCAAAGCAGTTATGCAATTCTTATTTAATAGATTTTTCTCCTGCTCGTGATTATTTAATCTAAGTAGAATGATGAGAAGAATTATCACACACTGATTGCTTTTAGTTTAAAATTTGGGGAGGAGGGTGCATAAGCCTTGCCTTTCACATTCTGTTCCTCCACTTAAACATTAAAGGGCTTGGTTTGGAGAATCAGTATCACATTAAATATATATATATATCTTGTGAGGTAGCCATAGTGCTGGGATAAGCAAATCCAGCTTTGAAGTCTACACCTCTTCCTGTTTATAAATAGAGTCCTGAGTGTTAAATATTCCATTGAAGCAGATGGTACATTCCAAAAGGAGCCATTAAATAGCTTTAATTTTACTGTCCCCATTATTGTACATGCGAGTAGAAAATGCATGCACATTTTCTGTGGCTCAACATGCAACTTCGGTCTCATCCTCACACTTCTGAAAAGCCTCCAATGTTGCAAAATCTCATTCCCTAGCATGCAAAGGGCCCTTCACACAACTAGAAAAAGTGCAGAGTGCACACATACACTGGTTATTGTGGCTGCCAACAGTCCCAGGAGAAAGCTGTGTTCCCTGGTCACTGCAGCCCACCATCCTGACACAGCCCTGAGCTACCCTGCACCACTGGCATGGTCCAACGTGATGATTTTACAATATAAAGACATCAGTAAACAAAAAAAAACAAAACTACCAGGGCATAATCAGAAAGTGTCTGAAGAGATCCTTCTACATAGAATCATAGAATAGAATCATAGAATAGTTGGGGTTGGAAGGGACCTTAAAGAACATCAAGTTCCAAACCCCCTGCCATAGGCAGGGACACCTCCCACTACATCAGGCTGCTCAG